>CM042554.1:16540694-16775694 GCA_023630585.1 Cranoglanis bouderius
AATTTAAAAAAAAGTTAAATATGTCATTTGTTTCCATAAGTGGGAAGGAAAAAGGCCCAAAGTTTTACAGTTTGCTTTATTGTGTTATAAAAGTGATGCATTGATTTGCAGCTGCTTCTCTTCTTCATGGAGTCCATATACTTTTATGATATAACAGGCTTATGGATGACTGCAACATCAGTTAAATAGGATCACTATAAATCTTAATAATAAATCGTAATATTTATGATGTACATACATGTAAAAGTAATAAATATAAACGATATCACATATCATAATAAACAAAATAACTCTATGAAAAGATATTGCTCAAGAAGTAATTTCCTCAAGTGTAGTCAGCTGAATACCTACTGACTTTCATTTCTTCTAGAACCATCTTCAACTAGCAATCATGAAGAAAATGCTAATGTGGTTCTCGCTAATATGAGAACGTGTGTGTGTGTGTGTGTGTGTGTGTGTCAGTGATTTGGAGAAGTCGGTGGAGGAGATCCAGAAGGAGAGCTCAGTGAACCACAGACACATCACAGTGCAGGAGCTGGAGGAGAAGAGCATGGTGCTGAGGAGACTGGGAGAGACCCTCACTGAGCTCAAGAGTGAGCACACACGCACGCACACGCACACACACAACACACACACACACCACTCACTAACACAGCATTACAGCAACAATCTGATTAATGCTAAGCGACACTAATCAGATTGAGCACAGTTACTTGAAAGTGGGATCATAGGAGTGTGTGTGTGTGTGTGTGTGTGTGTGTGTGTGTGTGTGTGTGTGTGTGTGTGTGTGTGTGTAGATCAGTTCCCTGGGCTGCAGAGTAAAATGCGTGTGGTGTTGAGGGTGGAGGTGGAGGCTGTAAAGTTCCTGAAGGAGGAGCCACACAGACTGGACGCTCTGCTCAAACGCTGCAAAACCATCACGGATGTACTAACCATGCTCAAGAGGTATATACACACACACACACACACACACACACACACACGCACACACACACACACACCCTTGAATACACATCTGAGTACACACCATTGCACACAAACACATCTTCTCATACACACATACATAAGTACATATATAAACACACACACACACACACACACACACACCTGAGTACATAGCAACACACACACATGCACAAACAAAGTGATATAATTATATTCTGCATTCTGTATAGAAGAACAGAAATAACTGTAAATCAGGTCACAAACTTTATAGAGAATTTCTGCATTTCTGCATGGACCGATTAATGTTTTATCAATACACTTCAGGTCATCTCATCCTTACGAGGCACGTTCTCTTCGCTGTGTTCTCAGGCAGGTGAACGAGGGCGTGAGGAAGAACATGGAGGAGTACTCCAACCCCTCACCCAAACACTCCACCGGAGACGACTACAGGAAGAACGCTGACTTTGACATTCCCACCAGCCCACCGCTCAACCTCAACGAGACCAGCCTGGCTAACTGGAGCCCACATGGCCACGCCCATCCCCATGGCAACCCGTCACCAGGACAACTGAAGGGGCGGGGCCTGGAGGAGCTGGGAGGCCGGGGAGGAGCTGATAAGGCGTCCTCTGTGGAAGTCAGACTGGTAAGTGTGCACAGCTTCGAGGAGGTTATCAGGTTTACCTTAAAAATGCTTTATGTTGTAAAATTTTTATATTTTGAGATGTGACTTCATAGTTTGACTGTTTCAGAGTTTTTTTGTTGTGGCCAAAAATGCTTGATTGTGCTGCGGGTTTTTTCAAAATTTGCGTTTTTTTTCGAATATGCTTTTTTTTTTGCAGAGAGCTACTTGAATTGGCGAAATCGCAACTGCACGAAATAGTTTTGCACGCTCTTTCACAGTGATGTTTGTTGGTAAATGAGACCTTTTAGCTGTACTCATGATCGACGCACGTGAATCGAAGAGGGCTTTGGCCGAATGCGCATTGCGATGATGTCACATGACGCATCTTGGCCCAAATCTGCGGAAAATCTGCGGTAATTCTGAAAAACTGCAAGCTCCTGCGAATATTGCAGAGCTTCCTTGATTTTGCGTTCATTTCTGCAATCGCAAAATCACGAAATCCTGGAGGGACTGATATGATAACCGTCAGAGATAAAGCTGTAACTTTACGTTTTCCGACTTTCTCAGTAACACGTCAAGCTCGGTAATGTATGCTATTGTTTCTATAGTAACAACATAAACGAGGACATGAATTGTGTACGCATGACATAATCTAAGGATAATAATAATTAAAATAAAGTGTTATTGTTTAACAAAGAAAAACAAAACATACTGTATACTTGTGGTGGTGAAAATTTCTATAAGGAGATGTTTGTTTAATATTTGTGGAAGGAGTCTCCAGTGTCAGTAAAGAAGTTTATGCTTTTTCAGGTTTGAAGCAAAAAAAAAAAAAAAAATCATTTTTTTTTTGTCTTATCAACAAACACAGAGGGAAAATAAATAAAGACTGGTGAGGGAATGACTGTTTATTGCTGCTATAACTTATGTGATATTAGGAACTAACTTGTTTTGCAGACATTCTACATCATTAAACTCTAACTGGATAAAGAGTACAGATCGTTCTTTAAATAATTTTTTAAAAACATTCATCATTGGCGAATTGCTGAGCCAGCCATGAGTGTGATACTCTTTCTGTCTCTCTCCAGGCAGCTGAAAGGGACTGGGAGGAGAAGCGAGCCAGTCTAACCCAGTACAGCGCTCAGGACATTAACCGACTTCTTGAGGAAACCCAGGCCGAGCTCATGAAGGCCATCCCAGATCTAGACTTTGCTGCTAAACAGATCAAACCAGTGCAGAACCAAAACCAGAACCAGAACCAATGCGAGTCTCTGTCTATCACCAACGCCACACCTGAGCACAAACCCAACAAACCTCAGCATCCCACACACAAGGTCTCAAGCAAGGAAGGTGGCTCCAAGCGGGGATCGGACGAGCTCACGGTGGCGAGGTATCGCACGGAGAAACCATCCAAATCGCCCCCACCTCCACCTCCCCGAAGGAGCTTCCCCACCTCACCAGGTCTCACCACACGCAGCGGAGAGGTGATCACCTCCACCAAGAGCATGAAGGTAATACAGTACATCAGAAAGATTTACTTGTTCTACATATACAGGTGCATCTCAGAAAATTTGAATATGGTGAATATTTTTTTTGCATAATTTAATTCAAAAAGTGGAACTTTCATATATTCTAGATTCATTACACATAAAGTGAAATATTTCAAGCCTTTTTTTGTTTTAATCTTGATGATTATGGCTTACAGCTCATGGAAATCAAAAATCTCAAAATATTAGAATAAAGAATTTATAATACAGAAATGTTGACCTTCTGAAAAGTATGTTAATTTATGCACTCAATACTTGGTCGGGGCTCCTTTTGTACGAATTACTGCATCAATGGGGCGTGGCATGGAGGCAATCAGCCTGTGGCACTGCTGAGGTGTTATGGAAGCCCAGGTTGCTTTGATGGCGGCCTTCAGCTCATCTGTATCTTTGGGTCTGGTGTCTCTCATCTTCCTCTCGACAAAATTCAGGTCAGGTGAGTTGTCTGGCCAATCAAGCACAGTAATACCATGGTCAGCAAACCAGTTACTAGTAGTTTTGGCACTGTGGGCAGGTACCAAGTCCTGCTGGAAAAGGAAATCAGCATCTCCATAAAGCTTGTCAGCAGATGAAAGCATGAAGTCCTCTAAAATCTCCTGGTAGACGCTGCACTGACTCTCAGCTTGAGAAAACACAGTGGACCAACACCAGCAGATGACATGGCACTCCAAATCATCACTGACTGTGGAAACTTCACACTGGACTTCAAGCAACTTGGATTCTGTGCCTCTCCACTCTTCCTCCAGACTCTGGGACCTTGATTTCCAAATGAAATGCAAAATTTACTTTCATCTGAAAAGGGGACTTTGGATCACTGAGCAACGGTATTTTGAGGAAAAAAGGTGTTATGAGTTAATTCGCTGATTAGAGCTCTTCTCAGGTCCACATTGCTGTATCTAATATTTTTGAGTTACTGGATTTTCCCAGTATCTCATCTCCATGAGCTAAAAGCCGTAATCGTCAAGATTAAAACAAAAAATATTTCACTTTATGTGTAATGAATCTAGAATATATGAAAGCTCCACTTTTTAAAATTAAATTACAGACAGGATGAACTTTTCCACGATATTCTAATATTCAAATTTTTTGAGATGCGCCTGTATATCTTCTTTATATAAAGTGTTTTAATCATCTATGACTCGTGTGTGTTTGTAGAAATCAGAATCAGAGGAAACAGAGATTCAGAAACCCCACGTGAAGTTGAGGAGGAGTGTCTCTGAAGCTCCCCGGCCTGCCTCCACGCCCCCGACAGTGGCAGGCGGAGAGAGAGAGGACGGAGAAGTCGAGCACACTGCTGCAGAACTGGAGGTAGAATCATCACCTCAAAACACAGACAGAAAATATCTATTTCAGTTATTTAACTATCAGGCGATACCTAGTGTTACGCAGCCTTTATTACTAAGTAAATACTAAGTAGCAACTAGTGAATAAAGTACTTATGTAATAAAAAAAAAAAAATCTTAATTTTTAATTACTAAATATTACTGATAGAATACAACACTGCCTCCTAGGTGTTGAAGACTTAAGAGACTAAGAGAATCGTTCTCTAGCCATCATCACTGTCAATTCTGTCTTTGGGACATTTTTGTTTTGACAAATTAAAGGAAAAAATAAAAAGCTTTGATGCACCTTGCCATCGAATTTCTGGAACAGTACTGGAGCGATGAACGCCCAATCCATTAAAAGATATTCCCTCAGTTGGTGTTTTGATGATGATTCTGGTAGAGACACTGTATACCACGCTGCCCCGTGATGTCCAATTGCGTTGAGATCTAGTGAGTGTGAAGGCCACAGTGTTTGAGTTCCATCATTTTCATCCTCATTGAACCATTCAGTGAGCTCTCGTGCCCTGTGGATGAGGGCGGGGTCATCCTGGAAGAGGCCACACCCATCAGGATAGAAATGTTTCATCGTAAGATAAAGGAGAGGTTTGCATTGAGTTATAGAGTTATTGAGTTGCAGTGGCGTTTCTTCCCAAAGGGACGATGGTGCCAAACCATGCCAGCGAAAATGAACAACCCTACCTTTACTGTAAGCGCTTGACATAAGGTGTGCGGTCATGCAAGCTGCAATTGATCATTAGTAGGTCACATGACCATAACAAGGCTATAACTGTACTAAACCCCCTGGAAGTGTCACTTCTCTGACAAGTTCTTTTAAATGCGGTCTGTATTTTATTGGTCTGCGTTTTAAACTCAGCCAGTTTCATTTTGGTTTCAGTGGGAGATAACGAGGGATGGATTAGGAAATAATGATCCCCTGGGCCCGTATGCAGAAAAGGCCCCCACCCCCTCACTGATGATGCTGGACGACACTGATATTTTTTTTTAGATGAAATAACACATAGGATTCGTTTGTATAAAAATGGAACATGTGATTCTGCTTGAAACGAAGTGGATGTTTAAGGATGCACAACAAACTCTGCACCATGTCAGCAAAATACAGAGGATTCAGCCTTCAGAAAACTAAAGCGATAAGCACTCACTTTGAAGATGTTCCAAGAAACAATAAAGCATCACTACACCTTCAAAGTATAGGCTTTTGATTCAGTTTTCTTCAGGCAGATCTTGGGCCCTTTGACTCTGTGGAGTTGATAAGAGCGGCTTTACATGGAGGCTCTGGCTTTGGGGGCTCCCTGACTCCTTGGGCCCTTGCCCGGTAGGCCCTTTGAGTAATCCAGTCTTGGAGTTGATGGATCAAGTGCTTCCTGAAGTGTCTTTATACTAAAGAAAAGGTGTGAAACGGCGGGCGGCTGTGGCTCAGGTGGTAGAGCAGGTTGTCCACTAATCGTAGGGTTGGTGGTTCAATTCCAGGCCCACATGACTCCATGTGCCGAAGTGTGCTTGGGAAAGACACTTGAACCCCAAGTTGCTCCCGATGGCAGGCAGGTGCCTTGCATGGTAGCTCTGCTGCCATTGGTGTGAGTGTGTGCATGAATGGGTGAATGAGGCACAGTGTAAAGTGCTTTGTGAACCACAAAGGTTAAAAGGCGCTATATAAGTGCAGACCATTTACCATGAAACCTCCATTCCCACAGGATATGATGGAATCTTTACCAATATGTCAGTTCAGATTGATTATACAGTATACAATATATATTACCTGGATATATATTCAGGTCATTTTATAGTGTGTAAAATACGGTGTAATCTTTCCATAATTACATTAAAGGAAATCCCTATGTAAAACTAATCCAGACTGAATAGGCCTTACACACACACACGTCAATTTCATGATTGACATTTTCATGTTAGTACATTGTTTCTACTAGTCGATACAGTTATAATGTTTGTTACACCATAATAAACATCACTGTATTTTCCATAAACGGAAAATACAGCTGCCGTTATGAGAAAGCTGATGCATGAATACACACAATGTAGAAATCATGGAGATGCCTCATTCTGCTCATTTTATGAAGGTATAGACAAAATGGCTGCACATTAACAGCTCAAATTGCATATGAAGATATGTACTTATGAGCTCGGAAGGTCATAAGTTCAAATCCCAGCACCGCCAAGCTGCGACTGTTGGGCACTCGAGCAAGGCCCTTAACCCTCAAGTGCTCCCCGGGCGCCGCAGCAAAAATGGCTGCCCACTGCTCCGGGTGTGTTCACGGTTTGTAGTGTGTGTGTGTGTGTGTGTTCACTACTCACAACTTCTAATGTGTGTGCACTAACTTGGATGGGTTAAATGCAGAGGACAAATTCCAAGTATGGGTTACCATACATTGGCCTCCACATGTCACTTTCACTTTCACTTACTATTCCGTTTCTGTTTCTGTTTGACAGGTTAGACATGTTATTTAAACTGATCGAGGTTGCCAGTCTTCATACTCCTCATTATATACACTACATTTGTGATTCTTTTTTTTTTCTTTTTTTCTTTTTCTTACAGTATAAGCAGAACTAAACACAAGTATTTCATTATAACACAGATGTTGCTGTTATGCCTCTGGTTGGCTGATAGGTAAGAAGCGGAATGTTCCAGATGCACACCTGCTAAGTGTTTCAGATATTCGCACACACAGACACACAAAGACACACACACACACACACACACACACACACACACACACAAACACACAAATGCTTGAATTCGGTTGCTGTTTGTAGTTGTCGGCTCCTGTAGCTCGGGGGTAAACACACATTTCGACACACGCGCTCAGCGAGGCTCATTAGCATCAGCAGGCAGTGCAGATTGCTCTCTTCTGGTTGAGCGAATGTGAAGGCGAAGCAGGAGATGCCACATGTCGCAGTGCTTTTGGCTCTCTATTCGGGAGACTCCTGCAGAGCCCGTTATCAGGGTGCAGTGAGATCGTGCTGACTGTTTATCAAAAACCAATGAGTCTTAGCACGTCAATCCACTTCCTCACGTACCGGTGGAGGTTTGGTGATGGTCCTTTGGTTCTTCATGATGCCAGTCCTACATCTTCTAACTCAGTGAACTTGAATTTGTCCCCTTCATTTAACTGCATTTAAGGTTGGAACATTGTTTGAAAGCCAGAGCGAAATCAGCTGGAGAAGTGTGGCATGTATTCGATGTACTAACCTTTGGGAAATTAGCAGTGGCCATGTGTGCGTGTGATTATGTCCGCCTGAGGTTATTATTATTAATCAACAACAGTTCTCATGTTACGACAAGTAAACAGTGTGGAGGGCATTAATATGGCTGATATGCCTTTAAACCTCACTGGTTAAAAATATCGGACTACTAATCGGAAGGTTGTGCGTTCACCACCA
This sequence comes from Cranoglanis bouderius, assembly GCA_023630585.1. NCBI lineage: Eukaryota > Metazoa > Chordata > Actinopteri > Siluriformes > Cranoglanididae > Cranoglanis > Cranoglanis bouderius. Next base: position 16,548,545 of record CM042554.1, read on the forward strand.
GGCTGCCACTGCTGGGCCCCTGAGCAAGGCCCTTAACCCTCAACTGCTCAGTTATATAAAGAATGAGATAAATGTAAGTCACTCTGGATAAGGGCATCTAATAAATGCTGTAAATGTAAATATAAAAGTGTGTAATTAAACTACATGCATAAGCTTGTGACATAAATACTGTGCAAAAGTTTTAGGCATATGCAAAGAAATACTGTAGAGCAAAGATAATGAAATTAAATGTTTCTACATTTAAAAAAAATAAAATAAAAATTCAAATAAAAATAGTAGTCTCCGGTACAATGTGTGCAGTTTTATGAGGAAATGAGCTGGTAAGTTTTATTGAGCATCTTGCAGAACCAGCCACAGTTCTTCTGGACACTTTGACTTTCGCACTCGCTTCTTATTTTTGCAGCAAAACCCAGCAGCCTTCATTGTGTTTTTGTCTGAAAAGTGTCTCTTATGTAATACGCTGCTTTCTTTAATGACATACAAACATTTTTCTGTAACAGAAAAAATTTTGTGCTAGAAAACTAATGTTTTGGAATCTAAAATGTTTTTTTGTACCGACTTGATAATGTAGGTTAGTGTATGTGCTATGAAAAGGGTTGCCAGATCTGTGTGACAATGGACAAACCGTATTAAACTGTGTGTTTGAGCTTGTATGCTAGTTTTGTACAACCCTGGCTACAGTGTAGCTGGAATGCTAGCCAATCACTGATGTCTCTTAGCCCATCCATAGCAAATAGGGCAGTTAGTCCTCTCCTTCAAGCATGAAGTGAGCATTTCTATAGTCTGCAACCAAAACCAAACCGAAACTAAGTACTGGCCGAGTTTAAAACTCATAAGAAGAAAACTTTTAAGAAGAAAAATATTTTTTGTCACATTTACGTTACAGCACAGTGAAATTAAATTTTTTTTTTTCACATATCCCAGCTTGTTCGGAAGCAGAGCACAGGGTCAGCCATTATACAGTACTCCTAGAGCAGAGAGGGTAAAGGGCCTTGCTCAAGGGCTCAACAGTGGGAACTTGGCAGTGTTGGGTCTTGAACCCCTGACCTTCTGATCAGTAACCCATTGAGCCACCAGTGCCCATCACATTGGTCTTGGCACTGAAGATATCTAATGATCAAGTGCAACACGTTTACAGCCACAGTATAACGCATCCTATAACGAGCGCTTAGAATAAAGGTCAATGAAATATGTTTATATCAAAATGAGGTAGTACATGTGGAGCTTTTGTGTGCATCATGAAGACATTACCAGGTCTTTAATTTATACACAGACTGACCATGTGAATGAGTCGTAATTACCGCACATCAACGTGACTTAATAAACATACCGTATGTCTGGGGAACGAATCCCATCCGTCATTCCTGACATGAGCATCAGTTTAAAAAGGTGCAATGGTTTTATTCACTTGTCTTAAATAAGTGTGTATTAGCGTTTACCCCTGAAGTAGCCTCCCAGATTGGTCATGATGGGGAAAAATGAGCTAGCAGATGGGAGCTTATTTACTTAATTGAAAGAGAAAAAGAAAACTGAAAATGTCGGTCCTTTGCTTTTTCTTTTTTCTTTTTTTTTTTTTTTTAGACCCCTCCTATATCAACTGTTTGAGTTTGCTCTGAAGAAATAGATACACACACACACACACACACACACACACACACAGCAGGAGGTGTAGCTATGGAGGGGCCTGGGTGGGCCTGACTTTGGATGGCTTTTCCCGGATTTAAAAGTTAATCCGGAGTTTTGTTTGAAACAGTAAATCCGGTTAGTCCTGTGGACGTCGCTGAGTCTGGGACATATTGAGTGGCAAAAAGTACCGGACTCTCTAGTGGTAAGCTAGAAATCTGGCTTGTGTTAGGCTGCACCCACCATGTTATGTCATATGCTGTTAAAACCAGACAATTAAATATTAAAGAGATGGTATTTATTGGTTGTATTTATTGGTTATATGGTTGTGGTGATGGTGTTACGGGTCAACATTACTATAATAACGTCTTAAAGACGTAATGCCTCTCAGACATGCAAACCAGACCCTGTTAATATGTATTTTTTGCTACCCCACTGACACATCACACATGCAAGAGATTGTTGACTAATGTAATCTTGCTGCTAAAGTGTGTATTAGACTTGTCCCATTCTGCATGTTCCCATATCAGCAGTTCACATTGTTGCAGGGAAGTCTTCACCAACCAAAACCTGACACACAGGTAAGATCCCGACTCCTCCCCACTTATAAAAAAAAAAAAAAAAAAAAAAATTCTTACTACTTTAGTGCTAATCCGATCATCAGAAAACACAACATGCTGTAATGCATGATGTCTATTCACAGCCTCCGGACAAAACTTCCTCTTCATCCGTCCCTCAGATCGTCCTGACCGAGTACCCTACTTCATCGTCAGAGATCTCCACGAAAGGGACCACGACGCAGGTTTCCAACTCAGCACAGCGAGACAGGAACACAGGAAGTCTTAGTTACAGCAGCTACATTGTCAAGAGTCCACGTCTGTCGCTGTGGAAACAGGAGCCATCAACCACAAATCAAACGCAATCTCAGATACCGGATTTGAACCAGACAATAAAGGAGCTCCAGAAAGGCATGATTCATTTAGGTGAATCATCTTCACCTTCACCTTCATTTTTAACAGCAAAGAAACCAGCGAGATTAGTGAAAAGCGAGCTGAGGATCCAGGAATCCTTTGAGATCGATGATGAGAAGGCAATAGATGATGGAGAAGAGGATCAATCCCAGGTCAAGGAGCGCAAAGAGGACATTAGGCACAGCACCTATCGGCGCCTGGACAATCTGGAGGAGACCATCCGTGAGCTGGAGCTCAGCCTGCTTGATTTTGGGACTCAGGCCATCCCAACCTGGCCTCAAGGTATTCCGGACATGGATTCCAAGACATCCGCCGGCGCTGCTCCTCCATCTGTATCCACAATAAAGAGCCAGAGACCTCCTGTTCCACCTAAACCATCCATAAATACAGATGCAGCCAAGGTTCAGGAATACACTCAGCCCTTAGCGTTTCTCGCTCTTATGCACTCTCTCTCCTTGTCCTGCTGCCGGCTATTGATTCCCGGGTGATAAGGCGACATGATAGCGAGCCTCTCTGTCTCCTCCTGTCCTTCTACCTCCTTTATCTTCTTTCCATCACACTATCTCTTCGACACAACGGCGATTAAACTGAATTTCATCTCTCCTTTGCTGTTTACTCTCTGTACCAACAGCTATAACTGTCTGGTGATGAAAATAAACCGCTTCTTTCTTTTTCTGCTTTTTTTTCCCCCTCTCGTCTGCTGTCGAACGCTTCAAGGTCTCGCGGGCCTTTTTTCTTCTGCTTATTCCTGCTTTACAGTGACCTCCTGTCCGAGTAATGAATAACGCCGTCTAGCCTCTCTCCTATTACATATTTCACAATGGAGAAACGTTAAGGAAGCTAGACAGTGTGAAGATCGCATTAGTCTCCAAATGCACAAATTGTGATCATGTGCAATACTCGATTAAGTTTTAATGAGTCGTCCAATTAGGAAAGTTTTGGAAAACAGGATACAAACGCATGAAGGAATTTAGCAATAGAGCGCAATAATAACAACGATCTTGACGTATAACATGGATGGTGAGAAACGAGACGAAAAACCAACAAACACAAAATGAGAAATGAAAACAATCACTTTGATCATAACCCTGAGATATATACCCAGCACAATTAACTAAGAACAAGACTTTTTAAATAATACTTTGAATGTTTTCTTTCAATGGCAGAATTTAATACCTGCCCTCCAGTGGTATTTATTGTATATGCACTCATGATGGACAGAATGAATAACAACCTTAATAAGGAAATTTGATATATGATATTTATGATATGATATAATTTGACGATGATATTTAGAAATAAATGTGCACGATGCACAAACAATCTAATTTTGTATTTAATATAATGCTTGTCTTAATACCTCTAGGCTTTAAATCAGGATAGTGGTGTTGCGTGATTCTCACAGTCTGTTGAGGTGATCAGGTACAGCAGGTGCTGAAATTTGGAAAAGCCGAGCGACTTTTTTTTTTTACCCCCAGCAACACACTTCTGAATGTCTGAGCTGAGAGGAAGAACAGAACGTTTAGAGAGCTCACTCAGCAATAATTACAGAGGCAAATCTGTTATTATTATCTTTTCCTGCAGAGTGGATTGTTTTCTGAAACTATTTTCTCAGTGTGTGTTGCGTATGCACTATCGCCTGGTTTTTTATTCTGCTTTCACCTTCTGCCATGCTTCACACATGAATGTACAGAAAAACTGTCATTTTAATAAGTTTTATTTTTAAAAAAAGAAAAAATCATTTAAAATAATCTTACTCTCTGTCTCTCAGAGCGGTGGTGGGAAGGCGATATGTCGCCTAAAGCACCTCCAGCAGAGTGGCTTGGACAAGAGCAAGGTGGGAAAACAGAGAGAAGACTTCCTCAAGAGCCAGGGACAACAGCAGGTATGCGTCTTTCACCCCTGACCCCTGTCCTCAATGACTGATTTATATTCAACTGCCATGGAATCAGCTTAAACCCTTAAAGTCTTGTTAATCATCAGTAATTACTGTTTCATATGTATGTTTAAATGGGATAATTATTCATGACTACAGATATGAACCTTTGGGGTGCGGATTAATATGATGGGATTTTTTTTTTTTATTTATTTTTTTTTTTTAAATGAGCATGAAATGGATTATATTTCATTATCTACATATATAAAAATGAGTGGTGTCATGTTATATAAAGTGTTCCTAAGTATTAAAGGCCATATTCCAGACCGGTTGGTGGGTCATACAGTTCTACATACAGTTCCCGATTAGTTACTGATTAATAACTGAGGATTTAGCTGAGAGTTTATGGGGTTAATATAAAGCTGGGCCAAGGTAGATTGCCCCAATAAAAAAAATAGGTGACATTTTTTTAAAATCAGTATCAAGCAGGTCTTAAATGTTGAACATATGATTTGAGCTACATCATCATATGATTTCCATCATAATGATTGCAATATTTTTATGCATGTACAGATAAATCCTAGTGCTGCGTTACTTTCAGCTTACACTCTAAATTGAAATTCTGTCCAGAGCTCAAGCTTTATACCGGTGTCCCAAGAGAGATTGGGGGGGGGGGGGGGTGATTTGTGAGGGAAGAGAGGCTGAAAGAGAGCTCCCTGACAATGATAAAAAGCATCTTTGTAAGTGCAGAGTGGCGATGTCAGTGAAATGCACTTCCACAGTAGAAGCTCCCTCAAGAACCGACAGACAAAAGAAGACACTTTTTTTTTTTTTTTTTTTAAGTGTGAATTCAAAAACCTGCGTCACACAGAAGACGACAGGTGAAGGGAGAAATGCGGGTGGAGTGCAGAGCAGGATAGTGAAACAAATCAAGATGGATTTGGTGTCGAGATGCGTTCCTCGTATGGGTTAGATCTGTAGTCAGTCTACGCGGATTTGATACAAACTCCGCTCTCGATAGCGTTTCATCTTTGGACCAGTCAATCGGCAGACAGTTTAATGTCAGCCATATTAACCATAAACACTCACACAACAGCACTAATGATAACATTACACGCACTGAGGCAGACCGCAAAGAAAAATATAAACACTTCAACTCCAGTGGCCGACTTGTAGGCTGACATTCAGTCTGTAATGTGTGTGTGTGTGTGTGTGTGTGTGTGTGTGTGTGTGTGTGTGTGTGATTGAACACATGCAAGAATTTGAAAATGTTAAAAAAATAATAATAATAATAATAATAATGTTACAAAAAAATTATGGCATGCAGTGATTGAAATCTAAATATTTATTTAGGTAGAACCTTTTTCTACCTTTATTGTGAAAATTTAACCTATTAATTAAAGTGAAAAACAATAAAAAATAATTTTAGGGGGAATAAAATTAAAAATGTACAATAACCTGGTTGCACAAGTGTACACACCCCTAAACTAATACTTAGTTGAAGCACCTTTAGATTTTATCTTTTTGGATAAGAGTCAATCAGTTTGGCACATCTTGACTTAGCAATATTTTGCCATTCTTCCTTACAAAAGCATTCTAACTCTGTCAGATTGGCCGGGCATCTCCTGTACACAGCCCTCTTCAGGTCACAGATTTTTTATCGGATTTAGGTCTGGACCCTGGCTGGGCCATTTCAAAACCTTGAACTTGTTTTGGTGAAGTCATTCCCAATTATAAAGGGTGTGCACACTTATGCAAGTTGGGTATTGCTCTGAAGTTTGCCTGAATGATTCAGAGGAGAACTGGGTGAAAGTGTTGTGGTCAGGTGTGGTCAGATCTCTTTGGCATCAACTCAACTCGCCATGTTTGGAGGAGGAGGAATGCTGCCTATGACCTCAAGTCATAACACCATCCCCACCATCAAACATGGAGGTGGGAACATTATGCTTTGGGGGTATTTTTGTGCTAAGGGGACAGGACAACTGCACCACATCAAAGGGACGATGGATGGGGCCATGTACCGTCAAATCTTGGGTGAGAACCTCCTTCCCTCAGCCAGGGCATTGAAAATGACCTTAATGACTTGGAGAGGATCTGCAAAGAGGAGTGGGACAAAATCCCTCCTGAGATGTGTGCAAACCTGGTGGCCAACTACAAGAAATGTCTGACCTCTGTGATTGTCAACAAGGGTTTTGCCACCAAGTACTAAGTCGAAGGGGTCAAATACTTATTTCCCTCACTAAAATTCAAATCAATTTATAACTTTTTTGAAATGCGTTTTTCTGGATTTTTTTGTTGTTATTCTGTCTCTCACTGTTAAAATACACCTACCATTAAAATCATAGACTGATCATTTCTTTGTCAGTGGGCAAACGTACAAAATCAGCAGGGGATCAAATACTTTTTTCCCCCACTGTATATATATATGACATGGAGTGTCACAATTTCAGCAATGACTGGAAGCAACAAAACAACGCTGAGGTTTAGGATTGAGATTTTCTCAGTTCTGTGCAAATTAGGCATTGCTATAAATCCAAACAACTGACTCAAATGATTCCTTGGACCAAATCTCATACGTATCTGACATTTTGGGTTTTTTAAATGCAGGAAAGAAGTGGAAAGAAGTAGAGATCGTAGGTGCCTAGCATGTGAAGTGGAAGTCACACTGATTAACGCAGTGGGGTTTTTTTTTGTGTGTGTGTATTTAATTACTGAGCTTTATATATATATATATATATATAGCAATAAGGATCCGGTGCCTATCCAGGGAACACTAGGAGAGAGGAAGGAATACACCTAGAACTAGATGCCAGTCCGTTTACACACTCCCTCAGAGGCAATATAGCACAGACAGTCCACCTACTGGCATGTTTTTTAGAGGTGGGAGGAAACCAGAGAACGTGGAGGAAACCCTCATGGACACATGGAGAACAGGGTTGAACCAGGAGCCCTAGAGCTGTAAGACAGTGCCAGTAACCAGTGTGTCCCTGTGTCACCCTGCCAGCTTTATGGCTTATACTAATATTAACATTTTACCAGCTGTATATATTTGAGAGTGCTTATAAGAGACAGAGAGAGAGAGAAAGAGAGAGCAGTCTCTCTCTGGACACACTGGCTCTGATAAGAACTTCAGCAAGTCTCGTTAAATATACCTTTAATTATTCTCTTTGAAATGGAGAGCATGATCTCCAGCACCCTCACCACCCTCATACATGCTGTATGGATGCCCACATTCTCTCTCTCTCTCTCTCTCTCTCTCTCTCTCTCTCTCTCTCTCTCACTAGCATGTACACTCCATGAAGTGTTAGTGTGCACCCACTTGCTCTTTCATCTCAAGGTTATCTTTTCATCTAGCCCACTTTTTCCCTTCTCTCCCAATTACTCTCTATCTTCTCACTGTTCTGTTTTATCCTTCTCTTTCTCTCTCTCTCTCTCTCTCTCTCTCTCTCTCAGTGCATCCTGAGTGGTGCGATTGTTTTATCTTTAACATCCAACTGCCCCAAAAATATGCAGATTTATGAGCAATGCGTGAGCAAATTGGCTAGTGTTATGAACATAGACCAAAATAAATATGAGGAAAAGGCCACTCTTCCACATCTTTAGGCCACGCCTCCTACCTGAGTTTGATGTTGGCCCAGAGTACTCCCAAACTGCTTTATGTGCTGAGGAAGAAAGTGATTCAGCATCAAGGTGACACACTTTTGTCTATTTTTGTACATAACAGTGTGTCATACAGTGTCAGAAACCACATCAGCATGTCTGTCTGAGACCTTTGAGGTGACCGTGTGATGATTTCGACATGCGGTTTCTGTGACGCTAAACTGAAGGCTATGAACCTCCCTTACTTGTTAGCAATATTAGCCTGGTAGCACTGACTCCAAAATAAAGAAACAATCTTCAAATACAAGACTGAAAATTTAGAGTAAGGAGAGAACCTGAAGGATTCCTTTTAGAAGTGCTAAATCATCATTTCCCAGTGGCAGAAATATGATTATCTGCCCTCTAATGACAGTAAGCTGTTTGATAGGCATCATATTTCCTCCATTATGTTTTTGCGGACATTATGATGATATTCCTCATCACTACCATAATTTCCCGTTACTTCCGTTATGAAAATTCTCTCCAAATAGCTTCTCTGTATGCAGATTCTCTGTATTCCCTCACCCACTCCTATTTCCCCCGAGCTGAAGGATGCGTCATTACTTTATAACCCAGCAATGTGACATTTTCTCTGTTGCTTAGTGACCTACACCCTGAGCTGTTGCTAGAATCTTCCATTGTGACTTGTGTTGCTTCACAATCCTGAGAACCGGGTTCTCAAAATGGATGGAGTTAATGTTACCACTCAGAAGATAGACATTTTCCAATAACAACATGTCCTGAAGTGATTTATTCCTCTTATACCACAGGACACACTTTAAAACTGATTGCTGAAAATGCTTCAGCCTTCTGTATCACACCACCCAGGCAGTGATTATTTTCCTCTAACTGCAAGCCCCTAAGTGTTTTATTCCTTATATTGTATATAAATCTGCAGTGTGAAAATGTTTTTTGGATTTAATTTCCATTTGTTATCTTATCCAGATGATTTGTGTTTAAAACCATTTCTCAGACATGTACTAATCCGATCCTGCATATCATTAAAGGATTGAACCACTGGATTGACATCGGATTGGATTCGATTGGATTTGGCATATCAACTGATATATTACTGAGAGATATTGTGTATTGACGGATACTCAGAGCTCTGATTTTGATATTGTGTTTAAAACTGAAAACGGTGGGATTAATTGGTGCCTCACTATTTAGCTTCTTTTTTTTTTTTCTTTCTTTTTTTTTTCACCCATGACAGCTTAAAGTTTCATAAGAATTGCAAAGAGCGCCAGAGTTGTTGCATCAGTGTTTGGCCAGCTGATGCTGTAGGTGGACAGATAAATGAACATGTCAAACACATTGCTCAAGGCACTGTAATAATTGCTGATTAAATACATTTGTGTCAAATTCCACGAGTTGATGTAGAAACTGGAAAGCATTTAGATCAGATGTTAGCATGCCACCTGAAAAACATCCAACATCCTACAACCCCTCTTCCAAAAAAGTTGGGACGCTGTGTAAAATGTCAATAAAAACAGAATGCAATGATTTGCAAATCTCATAATACAATAGAACATAGAAAACATATCAAATGTTTAAACTGAGGAAATGTACCATTTTAAGAAAAAAATAAGGAAATTTTGAATTTGATGGCCGTGACACGTCTCAAAAAAAGTTTGGATGGGGGCAACTAAAGGCTGAAAAGTAAGAGTTACTAAAAAGAAACAGCTGGAGAAACATTTTGCAACTAATTAGGTTAACTGGCAACAGGTCAGTAACATGATTGGGTATAAAAAAAAGAGTATCTGGAGAAAGAGAAGAAGAATCTGGAGAAATCTCTGTGCGCAAGGGACAAGGGCGAAAATCAATATTGCATGCCCGTGATCTTCGGGCCCTCACGCGGCACTGCCTTAAAATCAGGCATGATTCTGTAATGGAAATCACGGCATGGGTTCAGAAACTCCTCCAGAACTCATTGTCCGTGAATACAGTTCGCCGTGCCATCCACAAATGCAGGTTAAAGCTCTATCATGCAAAGAAGAAGCCATATGTGGACACGATCCAGAAACGCCACCGTCTTCTCTGGGCCAAAGCTCATTTAAAATGGACTGAGGCAAAGTGGAAAACTGTTCTGTGGTCAGATGAATCGAAATTTGAAATTCTTTTTGGAAACCATGGACGCTGCGTCCTCTAAACTAAAGAGGACTAAAGAGTAGAGGTACCATCCGGCTTTTCATCAGAGCTCAGTTCAAAAGCCTGCATCTCTGATGGTATCGGGGTGCATTAGTGCCTATGGAATGGGCAGCTTGCACATCTGGAAAGACACCATCAATGCTGAAAGGTATATACAGGTTTTAGAGCAACATGTGCTTCCATCCAGACGACGTCTCTTTCAGGGAAGGACTTGCATATTTCAGCAAGACAATGCTAAACCACACACTGCATCTGTTACAACAGCATGGCTTCGTAGTAGAAGTAGAAGAGTCCGGGTGCTGAACTGGCCTGCCTGCAGTCCAGACCTTTCACCAACTGAAAACATTTGGCACATCATGAAATGAAAAATACAACAAAGAAGACCCAGGACAGTTGAGCAGCTAGAATCCTGTATCAGACACGAATGGGACAACATTCCTCTCCCAAAACTCCAGCAACTGGTCTCCTCAGTTCTCAGACTGTTACACAGTGGTAAACGTGGCCCTGTCCCAACTTTTTTGAGACGTGTTGCTGCCATCAAATTCAAAATTGCCTTATTTTTTTCTTTAAATGGTACATTTCCTCAATTTAAACACTTGATATGTTTTCTATGTTCTATTGTGAATAACATGGGTTTATGAGATTTGCAAATCATTGCATTCTGTTTTTATTTACATTTTACACAGCGTCCCAACTGTTTTGGAATCGGGGTTGTAAGTGCAATGGAAAGAAGCATGTCTACTCAGTAGGGTATGTTGTTTGGACACTGCATATTGCAGTGCATTATGGGAATTATTATTGTGACAATCTTGTTTCCATACTTACTGTAAATGTGGCCTGTTTGGAGGAAGCAAGGCATGACGTAGTGTCTGAAGTGAATGTCTGAGATATACCATAATCCTGTGTGCTAGCCCAGGAGCAGGAGCGCATTGGAACAAAAGTTTGTGCACCAATAACGAATTGTTTTTTGACTTAAGATTTTGTTTCTGACTTAAAATGGCTGGTGTAGTGACATAATATTTGTTCTGTTTTTTTTCCCCAATTATATATTATTCCATTTAACCTAACAGACATTTGGCATTAGCTTTCATTAACGTATGTCAGTATATTGGAAACGTTGTGTTGCTCAAAGATATCACTGTGTAATGCCTTCTAAAATAAGGCCACATTTTCCTTCCTAACTCTTTGCACAATCTCTCAGGATGTTCCATGTTAGTTTAAAACATCCGAATTAAACAATGCTAATGCCGATGCGGCTGTGTCTGTGAGGTTCTGTTTACTGTGCTCTAATTTATGGTGGTCTGTCATCGTTTTTTCCTTTAGGGAGCAACTCATAACGGAGTTTTGTTTAGTGTAGATGTAAGAACAACAAAAGCCGCTGTGTTCTTACTGTAATGTGCCCCCTGTGTGATGATCCCCAGCAGCTACGGCCACTTTACTCTGTCTTACTGTCTTTTTTACGACCTTATGGAGGAATCAGCTAAATGGAGCATGGAAAAAAGTGAGCTTGCAGTGTAGAGAGATTTCAGAAAAGCTGCAAAGAGAGAGTGGAAAAAAGTGAGGAAGTTAAGAGTTGGTTAATTAAGCATTATTGCACAAGCAAGAGCATTCAGTAGAACTGCACGATTTCAAGTGCGATATTGCTTTTATAAAACGGTCCTATAAACAAGAAATGAATATTGAGTAAGTGACATTTCGGGCACGATGTGGCCAAATGTCTTGTTTATTTTTGCTCCGCTAGCAGAAATACTGTAGATCCTGAAGAAACCACACTTACTAGTTCGCTAGCTAGCTCACATTGATTTGTACGTTCACAACGAACGTTAAAGGTGCATCTGGTTAAATTGGCTTCCCTTTTTCCGTATCGTTTGCCTTGTCCGCTGATGATTAGTCACTAACACTACTGTAGTAACAGTTTCGAAATAGGAAGTGGAATTTTACGTGGCGAACACACACGAGCGGAGTGATACACACAGTGAAATGTCCCAGTGTGGTTACACTAAATGTAAGCACTCTTGGAACTCCACTCGACCAATCAAATTAGTGGGCCGAACTGTTGTATAAGAGGATAATTACGCGGTCTACTGCAGATACTCTGTTGTAGGGTTCTACATAGAAGAACCATCTGTACACAGCATGTAAGCAAACAGAATTGATTAGGCTTATATTCGTTCTGGTTACGGAATGTGATGATCAAAAAACATGATCCGATCATGGGGAAATTTCACAGCTAGCAAGGCTTTAGACATGCTTAGACCAATGGACTGTTTTTACTGCTGCGTTTGTTAAACTGGCACCTTACACACCAATATCTTTGCAGGATGACACCAAAATACTGTATATTTATGGTTTCGTAAAGTAGAGATGAAAGCATATTATTAGCAGGAAATAATTTTTTAAAAACTGTAATTTTTTCCGTAATCCGACTGGTTTTCCCAGACCTCCACGCTTATAATTAGATAAAAAAAAAATTTAACAAATGCCCAGTTCCACCAAAACTTTTCCACTGAGTGCAAAAGCGAGCTTGTCTATGCTTCTGAATTTCTGTCAGATATTAGAGACGTTCTTTGCAGGTTTCTTCTCCATTTGTCATTCATGTCACTCTTTATCTCTCTGTGGATTTCTCGCTCTCTCTTTGTCTGTCTCTCTCTCTCTCTCACTCAAGGCGCCATCTGCTTCACCTTCAGATCTAAGACTTGTACACTAATTTACCATCTGCACCTCAAGGTGCTGACAAGGCAAAGGGAAAAGCTATTTCTTCTCGAATCCAAAGAACCACATGGCAAATATGTAGATGCAAACATCCTGTGTATTCCTATACCTGCTCATGTGTATATAGAGTGTATAAGAGTGTATAAAGATTCATATATCCTTACCTTTTAGCCCTAATCTGAGGTGCGTGTTTCGATCGACTGATCGTCTCTTAGTCACAAAGTGTCCTGGGAGACGGAAATCCTGCTGTCCGTATGGGAAACAGATGGAAACATTCAGGAGAATCTAATTAGGACTCTCACACTCTTTTTAGATCGGACCCAGGAGGAATGATTACATTTTTTTTCTAAATTGGGTAGCAAGGGGCTCAATTAAATCTAATAATAATAAAATAAAATAAAGCACACACACTACTACTACTATTACATTCCCACTACTACTGTAATGTTACCACACCAACCTTCATGATCGCACTCACACAGTTTATAACATGGTCCAGGTTTAAAATCTGAAACTGAAACGCATTACTGTATTAAAGTTGTCATATTTATTACAGCATCATGACAACTATGTAGCTCAACATATTTTGAGTGGCACAACAAAAATCAACCCACTCGAGCGTTATGTAAATAAATAAATAAATAAATAAAAGCAGTCTATGATATTTGATGCCTGTTGGAATAAGGATGTATTAATGTTTATGTAGGTTTAGGTAGATTTTATAAGTGACACTTACATAAAATTTAGTGGTATAAAAGTTGTGTTGTGTGTATATGTGTAATAATTGATTGTATCAATCTCAGCACCATAAACAGCACCTTTCTTTTGCATTACTAGACTTAAAATGTTAACATTCTGAAGAAGACTTGATTGAACCCCTATGTTCACGCTAACACGTGACAAGTTGCTTATATCACGTGTAGTTTGTCACTTGTGGGCATGTACTGCCCAGCTTTTTTTCTTTTTTTTCCTTATGAGAAACTTCAGTAATCAAAATGTATAACCTACACCCCTATACAATTTATACACACCACATAAAAAATACATATTTAAGTTTGAATTACATGTTACATGCTAAGCTTTGTAGTAGCTTCTTTGCAGATTAGCAAAGTCAGCTGACTGTATTAGCTACGTACACTCACTAGAGGCACCAACAACCTCTGCTACTTCCTTCCAAGCTATATTTTTCTTCGTAATATATGTATATGTATATGTATATATCGTCTCTATACATGTGTAATGAGAAGTATTATATGACAGGTCAAGATGAAACCACAGTTAGAAGTTTTTCTTCCATTATTGCACATTAAACTGGGAACTAATTGCAGGTAGGAACTAAAGTGGTGAGTGGGGAACCAAAGAAACTCACCAAAGGATTGGTCCGAGGAATCATTCAAGCCACTTGTTTGATGCTTTACTGTGTCCTAGCTAATTTGCATAGAATTACGAAATTCATAATTCAAATATCACGCTGTTGATTTATCATTTGCCAATGTAGCTGAAATCACTGTTCCCTGTTGCTCACATACATAGAAAATGAACTGCTTCTTTGTTACTTGTGTGAACGTAGGGGTTATATTGTACAATCACATTTCAGTGCTGTTGTACCTGCCTGGCATCATGCATGCTCAATACTAATGAGTGTCTTCTGTTTTCATCTCTCCATCCCTCTGATCTTCCCCCTTCCTTTTTCATCTTCCTCAACCTGCTCACCTCTCATCCTCTCCGTGGGACGATGCTATCACATCGCCACGCCAAACTGACATCCCTGACCCGTGACCTCATGACCCCAGTGAGAAGAAACGCAACTTGACATGACCTGACCCCACCTTCCTCTCCTTTTCTTCCTCTTCATCATCCTCCTTGGAGTCTCCTCGGCCTTGTGTACACATCTCTTAGTCGCCCATTCCTAGATGTGTATATGCGAGAAAAATAGGATCCCAGACCAAAACCCTACCCAGACCCTCAGTGAGCATGTGGGGTCAATTGCTTAAAATGGATGACCAAGAAAGACTTCCCCAATCAAACTTATTCATTCATAAATAGTAGTATACATCCTCCTCACTTTCTTCTCTCTTTCTGTCTTCTCTGCTCACCACTTTCCCACCTTGCTACCCCTAGAGAGAGTTGTTTCTGCTCCCCAGCACCCGGGCTGCTAGCTTCTCTGGCCGTCTGCCCTCTGGGCTTTGTAATAACCACCAGGAGGATCCGTTTTCCTCTTCTGGCCAGACCAAAGCCCTCCTGGCCACTCTCTCAACCGAGGCCCTGCTGCTTGCCACCACCCTCAGGCATCGTCGGCTCCTCCGAGAACAGAGCACCAGTTCTTCAAAACCTACCCCTTCACTCTCCAACAACCACTCTTCATCCTCTTCAAGCTCCTCTTCCTCGGCCTCAACCCCTTCTCCTGTGTCCACTGGCTCGTCCCATGACCCAAACCTTTTGATTGGCAACAGTACGACAAGCAAGAAGAAAGGAAATGATGTTGTACCCCAGTTTGTTCCAGTTACCAACACTGAGTGAGGTACTGGGATGAGAAAGAGCCTCCATGCAAAGGATATGCACATCAAGGTGAAAGAACAAGAGAGACACCTTGTATTTATAGAGTTTAAAAAGTTATTACTCATGTAGAATCTCCTCCTCCATCTTGGCTGAACCCTCGAGGAGCCTGGAGGAATGATGCAGGCTACAGCCCACACACACACAGCCTACCATCTCTCATTCATTATGGGTTTATTCTTCTCCCATCTGGATCCTCCAGAGCCCTGACAGTACTGCCAGTTTCCCTCAAAAAGCCCACAGATGGGTTTGGATCCCCTCCATGTTCCAGCCTGGCTCTCTATCACGTCAATGGGCCAGCAAAATACCACCCACATGAGGCCAGAGAAAGAACTCTCTACCCCAAACACAGTCATCCATCTGCCAAATATCACCTTTGACAGACCTAATGGTGTCTGGTAGATTTTTATCAAGTGTAATTAGCTAGACTGTGAACATGCGTGATTGAAGGTAGAGTTGCAATAATCCAAAAGTGAGTACAGTAGTAGTCAATGTGTGTTCAGATTTATATCATCTTAATATTTAAAATGGGAGAATGTGAGAAAAACAACAAAACAAAACTGTATAATCAACATTTTTAGTTCTGGGAAGGTTTCCCTGGGTAATAACAGAACAGATAATATACTGCACTCAGAACAACGATGATACCTGATGAGGTACTTTTAGGGATATGTCTTTTTAACTTTAGTTGGAGGAAGATAATTGTAGGGGAACATTATTAAAGTACTTAATTACACCTTAAGGACCGCTGGTCTACCTTTGAAACTACATTTGCATTAATGGTAGCTTGGTGAACACAAACAACTGAAACTGGTGCTATCATCTTTTTAAACTGATGGGAATACCAATATGTAAAAGGAAAACGGTGTTTGATTCAAATTCTATAGTCCTTGTTATATGCGCACAGAGACAGAATGACTATTCATATGGCTAATTTGTCATATTTCCATATTTCTTCAAACTTGGCACAAAGTTACAAGTGTGACAGACGGCTCGTGGGATGTAGGAGGACACTCACTATTTACAGACTTAGAATCCAATCAGGAGGTTGAGAAAGTTAAGGCTAAATTGCCTAAGGAGAGCTGTCTGAGTGTCCAAAGGTTATTTAAGGCACATTAATGCATGATGGAGGTGTAGATGCTCAAGAAAAGCACAACCAGCAAAGTCTAGAGAGACTGAAAGCAAGGACCTTCTCAACCATTATTTTTTTTTCAAAGCATAAAGTACAATGATTGTGTCTGACAATCAGCACAAGATTGGCACACTTTGTTTTACCCTTGGGCACTGCCACAATGCACAATGTGAAGCTCTGCTTTATAAAACAATGTAGAAAAGCAGATGGATTAATCCAAGGGAGGATTGGTGCAGGGTTTGGAGAACTATACAACTATAGGGAACAACTATAGATTGTTATAATGAGCCAGAAATATAAGACACCAGAAGTGAAGCTCATGTTCAGGCAGTTTCTTCGGATTTGGTTCAAAATCAGACCGTCTTAAGCAGTCAAAGAATTGGACCATTAGGACCATTTTGGCTGCTCTTAATCACATAAATCTGTTACTCATTCATCCAAGGGAGGATTGGTGCAGTGTTTGGAGAACTTGTTTGATGAATGGGGGTGACAATTGTAGATTGTGGTAATGAGCCAGAAACCTAAAGGGCTCAAAGAGTAGCTCTCATGTTCAGGAGCTTTTTCCAAAGGAGGCTCAAAACAGGCCACTTTGGTAGAAGTAATCAAAAGGTTGGACCGTTCGGTCCATTAGGACAACTTTTAGCTGCTCTTAATCTCATGACTCAGTAACTCATAAGCTTGCCAGGGGCAACAGCAAATGTGTCAAGGATACGGTCTTGCTTTCAGAGAAATTAATCGGGGAAAAAAGAGTATTAAGAGAATACGGATTTTCTTTCGAGCTGTTTGACAGAACAAGTGTTGGAAATGGATTTGTCTCGGCACGAAGATGAAAACAATGGCCTAAGAGTAGGGCCCGTGAGAGCAGCAGGCTGCCGGAGGAGAGATTAGCACACATGCTTGCATTTTTTTTTTTCTTTCTTTTTTTTTTAATGGAGAATTTGGTGCAAAATGTCAGCTGTGGAAGGATTTCTGTTTCACAAGGGAAATCAACTTAATTACAGGAAACAAATCTGGCTCTTCTGGCTTCAGCTCAGCCTGGAAGTAGGCGAATGTCTTTGCCATTTTGAGGGGAAAGAAAAGAGAAACAAAGCTCTGCAGCTTTATTCTTGAGAGAGAGAGATAGAGAGAGAGAGAGCTCTTGATTTGTGGCCTTTAGAGAGGCTGACAGGATGAGTTGAATGAATTGCTTGATTGCTGATTGGCTTTTATGTCATCTTTAAAGACACTGGATGATTTTGCTTCTTTGCTGCCGTTCATTTTTCGACAGGTTTCGAACACACCAAAGATATCCACTTGTAGATGGAAATCAGAACAACTGGAGAGAAACTAGGTTAATTTTTTGGTTTTTGCATTGAATGTGTTTGCTTTTAGTTTATTAGGTTTGTATGAAGCACCACTGACGTTCTCTAAAAAGAAAATAAATCAAAAACAAAAAAAACATAAAACCATCAAATCCTTAATCAGAATGTTCACAGCAGAAGAATTATGTAAATGGCACCAGTGCAGCCTGGAAGAATGCAGGCCTCAAGCCAATTCAGTTCATTTATGTAGTAGCGATCACAGTCCGATCCACAAAACCTCATAATTCAGAGTGCTGTGCTTGCAGCTTGCCTACTTCTAGAAGTGTAGCTCTTAGCATTTCATCTGTCCCCTCCACACACACTATCTCTATCCATGGATTAAAGGGTAGGACTAATGGAGTTGGTGTTAGAATCCTTAAACCATGGAGAGCTGAAGGAGTCCCAAACTTGAGTAACAATGAATAGACAATGTTGGTGGGGGGGGTGGGGGGGGGACACAATTTGCATTATAATACCTGTGATTAGCTTTAGTTTTAGTTCATAACGAATGTAATATGTATCATATTTGTTTTTGTTGTTTTCTTTTTTTTTTTTTTGCATAGGTTGGTAATACGATTGTCCCTAAACAAATCAAATGATGCAAACTTTTATCATCTCTTTTGTTTTATATTAACTGAAATTGCTTTGTACAGCTTTTTTCCTTTGCTTTTTTTTATATATATATATATAATTACAAATTTAACATCACACTACCTTTATTATTTGTTCGTGAGAAAAACAATTTATATATTGAGTTGAAAATATTGACCTAAATGTACAGTATGAATTCTATGTAATATAGAGTTGCTATCATTTTAGATCGATGTGCAATTAGCAGTTTTGTTAATACGGATTTTATATTAGTTCTTGTGTGTGGAAATGTTGGGAAAAATGTTGGGTGAATCCGAGACCAACCCGCCAAACGATAACAGAGTTAGTGTGACTGTTGAAACTGTGAGATCGGGTCGAGCGCTCTCTCTGCACTTAGTGTAACCCTGAACTGTAAAGAGTTTTGAGCGATGTATAATGAGGTATAATTGAAAGACGCATAATAACATAATAATGAGGTATAATTGAAAAACGCAATGAATTGCATGTGTGTATTATTTGGTGGTGAAAGAAAGAAAGAATTGGGTAACGTCGACGTCAAGCTAATGTACGATTATGTTCTTTAAGCTAACAAAGAGCACACCTGCAATAGAACTGAAAGCACATGAAAAACATAATGACGTGTAGATTATTTTAACTTATTCTAACTTTATCCCTTTTAGGAAGCTTTTACTTGACATGTGGATGTTTGGAAATCTTGGCATCAAACAAATCTAGACTAAAAAGAGTCGATATTATGTAAATATAAAGCATCATTCTTAGAGTTATACATAAAAATGTTATGTCCAGGAAACAAAAAAAAAAAAAAGTTTTATTTAAAAAAATGGAGTTCTAAGGTATTTATTAAAAATAAATAGCAATGCATGTATATTATAAAAGCAGTCGCACGGTGCCATTGTTTCAAAAGATAAATAAATAAAGTTGTCTACATGTTTTATCACAAAAAAAAAAGAGAGAGATTATAGAAAGGCACAGATGTAATAAAAAAAAAATAGTAGGAAAAAGTGACTTTTTATACTTCAGATATGTTCGTGGCGAAGGCATGTCCAGTCTTACTGTAACCTGTGGTGACGTGGTAACCAGATTTGATTGACAGTCGCCGAGTGTGTGTGTCACAGAAGGATTCAGCCAACCAATCACGGCGCAGAGTCCGTAGCGTGACCCTCCCATCTCTAGAGTAGTGCGATATAACCGACACCTCGATAAGAAATATAGATCTCTATATAAATAATCTATCAATGTATAAATATAGATGCCTATACTGAAGAAAAGAAGATGCTAATTTATCGGTGTGGATGCCAACGACGAATAACTTTGTGAGAAATGTGAAACTTTCCCTGACCCTCCCTTCCCTGATGTACGAGGAATTCGGAGAGCTGAAATTATTTTGTACATACTTGCTGTGGTGGTGTGTCTAATAAACTCCAGCTCTCTTCTACAACGACGTTTCAGTGCCTGTTTTGTTTTTGTTTGTTTTTTTTCTTTGAAATGTCATCTGGAGTTTTCTTAAATGTGCTTTTTGAAAAAAAAAAAAATAAATAAATAATAATAATAATAATAATAATAATAATAATAATGTTTTCACATCCACACAGATGAAAAATGAAAAGTCTGAATGAAGAGTGACTCGAGATGCACATAAAGTCGTGTGCAAAAGGTTTTTGAGTGAGGAATGAATAAAAATGGGCCTGTTTGTATACGCTACCTAAGTGCTGTAGAATTCCAAAATGTTCAAAAGGAAATGCGGGTGTGTCCTGGATTACGTTACAGCCCTACGCTAAATGTTACAACTCACAGGATCCTAAAGCTGCGCAGAGGATGTACTAAAAGTTGGAGGCAATTCTAAGGGTAAAGGATTGACATGCATTTCATTAGAATATCTTTATATCACATTCAGAAGTTAAGATTTATATTTGACCAGTTTGGTTACTTCTGATGAAGGAGCATCTCTAAAACACAACATGGTACTAAATGTCTTTGTAATATAAATTCAAAGTCCTTTGTCTTATTCATTTTGTCCTAAGGGTGTGCAAACTTTTGCACTTAACTACATCTGTATATATACAAGCAGAAGAATACGAAATAACATGATAAACATCGACAGAATTTACCATCCATTTAAAACATTTCTATATTGACTTACAGCAAAACGCTTATTTCAAAATTATTGGCACCCTATTATTATTATTATTATTATTATTATGTGAAACCTTCCTTGGAGAGAATAACTGAACTTCCTGTCAAGACTGTGGACACGTCTAGAGGATCTCAGATCTTCATCCAGAACATCTGTCACTTTTATATTGTTATTTCACAGTGTGGATTTCCACTTCAATTCAGACTACGTGTTTTAAATAGAGCTTAGATCTGAGACTGAAATGTAAACTATATGTACAGTTGCACAGATATCCATCTGTTTATATTTTATACAATTGTAAAGTGCAGTATTTCCGCCTCGGGCCCAGTGCAGTTCCTTGCTTTCTCCGTGATGGTAAGCGTGCAGCGATCCTAAACATTTCCTCGGCCAATGTTAGTAGCTTTGCGTGCAGTAAAGAAATGCCACATTTAAACAATTTTGTACTGAACGTAGCTTTTTTTTTTAATGGTTTAAAATAGACATTCATGGCTACCTTGACTTCTGTTACACTGATCTTTTTTTAAAACACTTTTTCCTTTTTTACAAATACTTAACAAAAGTCACGGTAGCTCTTTTAAATCCAAAAGTATTATAAGTCTTAATCAGTCTTATTTATATACAGCTGTTTAGAGGGAATAAAAGTAAAAAAAAAAAAAACAAGTGATAAGTAAGAAAGTGTGAGTGTGTGTATGATGTGTGTCTGTTAGTGTGTAATTTGTGTGTAACTGTGTGCACCGTATCAGTTGTGTGGATGCATTTGAAGATTCGTTGTCTGCATGTGTCTTCAGTATATCAGATAAGCCTAATACAAATTATAACACTGTATAGATGAACATGTAGGAAGTTCTAGTTTTCACACGCGTGAATGTGAATAACGGGCGGGTTAATTTTCTTGCCGCTGCGCTGGTCTTCGGCCGTCTGTTCGCCGGTATGGACAATTTCTCAAGTCTGGTGAGACAAAATCGCATCCACACAGACACAGGATGTAAATTTCCAATACAAAAGTTATTTAATCGTCATAATTTAACTAAAAACAAAAATCTATTTAAAATGTATAAATGTAGTGTGTAAGAAATGCTCCTGTAGCTCTACATTACCTGTGATGATGTCCTCGATGGCTCCATCGGTGACCTGCGGCTTCACCTGCCTCTTCTTCAGCTCCGCTATCAGATCCATCTGAGGCATCTTGGGCACCATGGGACCCTGACCAACGGCAAAAGGTAACACCAGATCAGCAAAACATGGCCAGCACTTTAGACCAATTCAATCGAATATGTAAGGAAACAGAAACAGAAGAAAAGATGGAGATGTGAGTCTGACCTTCTGCGGCGTGGTGTCTTTCTTCTTCGGCGAGGGCGTGGCCTGCTCTTCAGCCGCCATCTCCTGCTTCTTCTTCTGCTCGTTGTCCTTCTCCGCTTGCTGTCATGGACAGAGGCACGTAATCACGCACACGCTTACGTTTTATTTACGGAGCAGTTTAAAAGTCTGAGTCCACCAGGAAGAACTTTCTTCATTAGAAAGAACTTTCATCCCAGTCGATTTTATTATATTAAGACAGATTAATATAAATTTCTCAAATAATGCTTCCTGAACAAAATGATATAATTCTTCACTGACACAAATAAAAATAAAAAAACTAATATAAATGTATAAAACATTTTTTGAAAACCGATCAATCTAATGGTTATTGGTGCACGACGCAGACTTTTTGGACTAGATTTAACACGAATACATGTTTAAATAAATGAATGTACTTAGTGATCAAATAAATAACACTATGGCAGTGTGTATTTTCCAAATAAATGCTTTCTTCCTAAGAGAAAATAGTTCTAGATCTTACTAAATAGCCACCATCTTCTCATCTCACAATCTGAGTTTTGTGGGATGTTTGTTCCAGAAAAACTAATTCATTAAGCATTTTGGCATTGAATTGTAAACAAGTTTATACTACAGTGCTGTTTAATTCTCGACTCTGATTGGTCCGAAGGTGTCGATTAACGACGGCAGTTCGGCTACGAGACAAATCACACATTCGTGATCTATGGTTAAAAATGAACAGATTAAATAAATGCTATTTAACAACAACAACAAATAAAAAAGTATCATTGTTTTTGGTAAGAAGATGTTTATCTATGGAAGGAGTCTCCAGTGTCAGCGCTTTGTAACAGTCAGTGAATTTTTATACCATGGGAAAGTCTTCAGGACTTTTCTTGTTATTAACTTCAGGAGAGAGAGAAAAAGAGAGGCCGGTGAGGGAACGACTTTATAGCTGCTATGATGTAAGTGATAACGGGAACTAACTTGTCCCAAAACATTAAATGTAACTATAAAGCAGAAGCAGAAGCAGTGCGCAATTTGAGGAGCACGTTTACAATTCACGTGTGAGGAAAACTCACTGTATTTTTTTTTTTTTTGCCAAGAATGCCAACATATCTTCTAGAATCTCTGAGAGTGCATTTCGGATTTTAACTTGATATCGAGCAGCATTATAATAGAAAACAGTTTTGACAGGTGTATTTTTCTGTTTTAGCAACCTCTCAAGTTTACTGCTGTTCCTCCAAGCCAAAAATAAGAATGTCAAACATACTACTCTACAAATATATGCTTGTTCTGTGCAATATATACTTTCTTGTGTCAACTCATCTTCATTTAAAGTCTTTGAACCGTGTACTGGCGCTTTAATTAGCAGCGCAAGGAAGAAATAGACCCGATGCCGAAACCCCCCGCGTCACTGCTGCTCAAGCGCTGCTGCAGCGTCCGGTGTGAAAGCACTCGTTCGTTAACGTGCACGCCGGAAAATATACGTACTGCTTCTGCTCCGCCGCAGTGTGCGGTGTGAAACAGGCTTAAACGTACAAAATTATGACGTGGCTTACTTTGTTTTTCACTTCTTCTTCTTATTTATTTTTTACTTTTTTAAATTGCTGTGATATGAAAAGAATAAAAACGCTACAGTATGAGCTGTTATAGTTTGGGGTGGTAATATTAACTCCAGGCCGCACCACACCCATCGTTGATGAGTTTCCTGTAACAGCACATCCCCAAGTGTTTTATTCCTTGCTTACAGACAATCTATATCTTTTTTCTTTACAGTTATCCAGCTTAGCTTTTTGAAATGTAATTTTAACCCTTTCTCGTAGTACACTGGTGTCCCATTCCACCAGCAGATTGGAGATCGACTTTTCAGGCATTTTCAGTCAGCATTTAAAAAATTTGTTCTTTTATCACTGCAAGTCTGTTATAGTTTTCATTTACATTTACGGCATTTGGCAGAAACCCTTATCCAGAGCGACTTACATTTATACATCAGAGCAATTGAGGGTTAAGGGCCTTGCTCAAGGGCCCAACAGTGGTGGCGTTGGGATTTGAACTCACAACCTTCCGATCAGTAGCCCAATGTCTTAACCACTGAGCTACCACTGCAGGACAGGACACTAGATAGACAGGACACTGTTGGGTTTCTGTGTGTAGAGTATCATGACTTTGTGTTCAGCTGCTCGGGAGTAGGACGGGAGTAGGATGGGAAAGGGGAGGAGTGTGAGCCCGCTGCTGGGCAAACGATTCACACGTCTCCACAATAACACTGGTACAGAGATAAAAACGAACAGCACAACTAAAGCTTTTTTTTTTTTTTTTTTTTTTTAAACACTGTATACAACTGCCACAATAAAATTATGATATTTAAACCTAGTAGGCCAGGGTATAAAAAAAAAGAAAGAAATACTTATAAAAAACTACAAAATCTTAAAGCACTGAGGGTCTACTTTCATATGAGCCTTTAACCACTGGAGTGTGACATCACAAATAAATTCAATGCTGAACACGGGCAGCCCCAAAACCCAGTTGGGGGGTGGGGGGGGCTTTCATGCCTAGCATCCACACTTATCGACAGTCAATTTAATACCATTTTCAGGAAAATGTAAGATCACCTCATAATCACTTTTTCTTTAACTGAACAGTTCTAAACTGCATAATTTTGTACATATCAAGAATCAAGAATATGTCTATTTTTTTAAGGGTTTTTTTTCAGCATTAAATATTTTATCTTTGTTTATAAACACATCAGGAGAAATAATTTTGTTTTACATTATTACATACAGTAGAGTTACTGTAGCATAAGTGTCTTACCTTGTAGGCTTTAACGAATCTGACAAACAGAGGGAAGAACTGGGAAGGCTGTGTGGTCTTCGGGTTCTCCCCAAAATACTCCACTACGGAAACATACGCCTCCTAGTGGAGAGGATGTGGAACAACAGAGTAGATTAGATTATACATCAGTCCATTGAACTATACAGTATGTTGAAATGTTATTCAGTTTATAAGTGTGTGTGTGTGTGTGTGTGTGTGTGTGTCCTCACCTGCGCGGTCTTGCCGTCTTTAACCAGCGAGTCCAGCAGCGCGCTGTTGACCTTAACAAACTCTTTCAGCGCTATGATGTCATCCTGCACCATGAACTCCTTCTTGGTCCCCTCCATCCCTCTCTCTAAAGAGCGCACGTCCTGCAGCACGCCATCCAGAGACACTGAGACAAAAAGAGAAATGATTTTTTTTTAATGATGCATCCCATTTTATTTCTGACATCTCCGTGTGCTCGTCATAAAAACGGCAATGAAGTTTACGATGCGAATAAAATTGAATTCGAATCGAGCTCCCAGGTTATTATTATATATCACATGGCTACGCTGCAGAATGGAGTATGTTCAGGTGTGTGTGTGTGTGTGTGTGTGTGTGTGTGTGTGTGTGTGTGTGTGTGTCGTACCCAGAGCAGCCTTGTCGATGAAGTGCAGCTCACTGTGGA
Source organism: Cranoglanis bouderius (assembly GCA_023630585.1). NCBI lineage: Eukaryota > Metazoa > Chordata > Actinopteri > Siluriformes > Cranoglanididae > Cranoglanis > Cranoglanis bouderius. The sequence continues at coordinate 16,574,086 of CM042554.1, forward strand.
AGGAGGCCAGCTCGGGGTATTTCTCCTGCACCATGCTAGCGATGTAGTGCAGCAGAGTCTGGGAGCGATCTGTGGACTTTGTGTCTAAGAGCTAAAGAGAGAGAACCAAATAAGATTACATTTATTCATTCAGCCGGTGTATTTTTTTAAAATAAGAATTAGAATGTTTTTTCTAAATATAGCTTTTGAATTACAAAATCTTTGGCACCAGCAAACTACAACATAGTCAGTGGTACAAAACTCTCAGGATCGGTACTGATAGAGCCTAATGGTACTCAGTATGCACAAATGATGAATAAAAAGAATGAATAAAAAAAAACAAAGGATGGTCTGGGTTTTGCTGTCAGTTATAAGCAAGTAGAAAACTTTTTGTTCATTTTCATTAGGATCACAAGAAACAACTCAATCAGCTTTTAGAAAACGTTGGTTTTATACATTCAACTATCACCAGCTGGTGGTCTTCTCACTGCTGTTGACACTGTGTCTTAAGTCTTAAGTCGAATTTTATTTATCAACCGGCACAAATAGTCAAATTTGTTTTGTCTTGTTTAAAAAATTGAACATATATGCCATTTACAGTATGACATGCTGTCATTTGAATCTAATATCTCATTATTTTAAGATAATCAGTCAACTTTATATCTCCTTATTTCACCATAACTTGATATTTCAAGATATTATAACCAATGTTTTGAGTCATTATGTCAGTCATTATTTTTTTTTACATAAAATCTTTTATGTAAATGCATTTGAAGATAGTAGGTCATCATTTTACCGAAATATCTTCTTATTTTATCCATAATAACTCATCATTTTAAGATACTACGCCATTATTTCACATTAATATCAGCTTCACTTAATTTCCAGTTGATATATTTGTGGTGTCTTTATTTTGAGATATTATCTTGTTACTTTGACACACTGACATAATATCTAACACCCCGTTTTTATCAGTAAAACTAATTTCTTGAATATTAGCTTATAGCGATAACTATTCTTATTTCATATTAATTTGACATCCCAGATAGTAAATAAGCCAGTCGTTGTTTCACTGAAATTCAGTCGACACTTTAAGTGAGTCACATAAACATGTTGAGGTATGGTCAAGGTTTTGACTCATAACACTTTTCACCAGTGATTTTGTTGGAGTAAGTTCATAAAAGCTAGCTGATTAACCAAAGGATGACTTGATACGTTGCTTTTCATGTCCTCATGATGTTTAATCCAGTCGTCTCTCAGGTTAGTGAAATCCCGAGCTAAAATCCACTGCGTCCCTTTTAAGCCGGGTCTTGTTTTTGAATATGTGTTAGAGAAACACTATGAGGTTTATAATACACTATAAAGCTGCATCCAGAAACATTTCCAGGTTTGTGCCATAATGCTGAAGCCGATCGATGCTCAGAACTCACCAGGTCGAGACTCTGCAAACGGAAACCGTAAGCCGCTCCTCTCTTACTGCTGTTCATGTAGTTCCCGAAAGCCAGAATGATCTAGAGGAGAAATATTTAGAAGAAAAATCTTCAGTAAACACGAATTTCTCCCCGGATGAAGAAGTTCCAGCTAGCTTTGGCAGAAAGCTACATGCAGCGCTCAAAACCGGTGGAACTATTGTTGTACTTTATAGTACAACAATTTAATTATAGTTAATCAGCCAATATGTTTGAGGCTAATGTAACTAAAAGTGTATCACCTCCAGTTTAGCATTGTGAAAGAAATAAAAAAATCTAATAATCCTGCATGTAGAAGCCCAGGGTAGAGGAGGCATGAACCATTTTTCAGTGACGGCTCCATCAGCTCACTCACCTCTAAGATCTTCTTCAGCTTGGTGGAAGACTTCAGGGACACGGAGGCTGCGATGATGGAGTTCAGTTGCTATGGTAACAGGGACGAGAAGTTATGACTGACTTTAACACACTTTACTTGAATACCTATTTAATATGGACGGGAGTGCACACGTTCAGCGCTGCTGTACTGACCGGCTGCAGTCGTTTGACCGTCTCGGCGAAGTTGCCCATGAAGGTGAGCGTGCTGATTCGCTGAGCGAGGCGCGGGATTTTACCGAAGCTCATGATAAAGCGGTCCTCATCGGGCAGGTCCTCCAGAGAACGTCCTTCCTTCACATAGTTCTGCAGTAGCTTCATCTCGTAATCAGATGGGATGAAGCGCTCCAGCAGCTCCAGGAAGTCCAGGCTCAGGGCCTGCTGATCATAACTGAACATGAGAGAGAGAGAGAAGAAAGCTTTGGAGTTAAGGCAGGTTTTTTTGTTTTTTCCCTCAACCACATATTTTTACATGTAATCCTATGAGAAGGAAAAATGTTCAACATTTCAGAATTGACGTCAAGCAGTTGTTGCTTTTTTAACTTTTTTTAACCGGTTGCATGGAACAAGCATGAAAAACTAAAATGGAGGACAAAGAGCCAGTTTTCAGGGAGCGAATATAAGGAGATTTACAATACATTCAATGGAAAATATTTTATTGCCAATATTCCAACACTGTAACTAAAAATAACAAGACCCATTAAAAGCTCAGCCTGTTTTAAACCCTGTATAAAGTTGTGAGTTGGTGCTGTACGTACGTCTGGATGGCAGTGCAGATATCAGCGGGACTCATGCCTGCCTTACGCAGGGTGATGGCGAGGTTCTTGGCCTTGTTGGCCTCCAGGAGAGAAACTTTAGTGGGAGCTTTCTGAGCCTTCACCTTCAGCTTGGAGAGATCAGTTGGATGACCCTGTGCCTTCGTCTTAAACTGCTCCGCAAACATGTCCATGTTCAACTCCTGTGAGTGAGAAACACACAGAGCAATAAATATCAGCTTAATACGCATACTGTACATACACTCATTAAAACCTAATCAACCTAAAAACCTTTAAGGTTCTGACCAATCAGAGAGGGTTCCGAGTAGAACATCTTTAGTAAGTTAAGATCCATTGAAGAACGCCATTTTTGATTAGAAAGATCATCATTAGAACTCTAACATGAATGTTATAGGTAATAATATTTAAATATTTGGATATATATATATATATATATATATATCTTCAATAACATGAATAGGTATTTATTCTAAATATTCTAAATAATTCCATTTTTATTAGGAAACAATTAATATTATTGGTCATTATTATATTACACATTACACAAGTAAATTATAGGCAAATAATATTATAGTAATATACTATTATATATACTATAATTATATTATTAGCAGTATGACCTTCAATAATACCATTGGTAATAGTATTAATGCTTAACATTTTAAATAAATGAGTAAATATTGCTATAATTATTAAATTATCAGCTTATTATATATTAATATTACATCTTTATGTTTGCTAATATAAATTATATTTAAAAGTTCTATGTGGTGTTTCGGCCCCGTGCCTCACCTGTAACAGATGCTCATCATCCAGCTCTTTAAACACTGTTCCTTCCACCTGGTTGGGTTTCAGAGCCTGCCAGTTGAGCTGCGGCATGCGGAACTTCGTCTGGATCGGCTTTCTGCTCTTCACTTTTGTGGGAAAACGCACACAAAAAAAAAAAAAACACTGATTATTCATGCATCTTCTTTTCTCCGTGTGTGTGCATGTGTGTGATTGGCATCTTTGACTTGTATCATGCTAAGTGCGATGAGGAGCACCGTTACCTGTTTCAGCCCCTGGTGCAGGAGGAGCTCCAGGAGGAGGAGGCGGGCCACACCCAGGAGGGGGCGGGGGAGGAGGCGGGCCTCCACCTGGAGGAGGAGGAGGTGGAGGTGGAGGTGGGACTCCACACCCTGGAGGAGGAGGTGGCGGTGGTGGGGGTGGAGGCGCGACAGAAGCTGCAGGAGGAGCTTCTTCACCGGGTAGTGGAGGTGGAGGAGGAGGAGGAGGAGGAGGAGGGGGAGGAGCTGCCGAGGGAGCGGCCCGATTGGCAGGTGCTGAGTCTGTTGGTCAGGCAGTTAAACAAGAAATTAAACAGGTTTTGGATTTATATATATATATATATATTATATATAAAATCTTCCAAACGAATGAAAACAAGAATATGTATAAAGAACGCAAAATAATCGCTAGAATAAAACCCAGAAAGAATGAATTTATTTGCTGATTCATACCTGTTTCAGTGACACCAACAGGGACGGTCTGCACCACAGTCACGGGGATGACCTCGATGTCCAGAGATCCCGAGGCCGTCCTCTCGAGCCGCACCAAACCTTTGTCCTGCAGCTCCCTCAGTTTCACCTCCAGCTTGCTGTCCCTCTGCTCCTCGGTGTCTCTGCTATTCTCTCTTCTTAGCTGAGAAGGATGAGATATCCGCTCCTGCTCCTTCTCTCGCTCTCTCTGGATCTCTCGCTCACGCTCACGCTGCTGCAAGGCGCTGACCTGACCGCACGACTCCCGCAAGCTCTCCTGTTCACACCACACACACAGAAAGGTAAGATGAGAAAGAGAAGATGTACCGATGGATCACTTTTCCCGGCTTGCTTTGACAATGTTAAAAGAAATGCTCCAACATGCTTCGACCTAGAATTTCAACATCCTAGAATTTGTTCTATTTATTTTTTTCTCCTAGACATGCTCAGGTATGTAATATAGAGAGAGATAGAGAGACTGACAGAGAAACAGAGAGAGAGTGAGAGAAAAACAGAGTGAGAGACAGAGTAACTGTGAGACCGACAGAGAGGAAGCTGTACAGTACCTTGAGTATCGCTGACTCTTTAGTGACTTGCATGAGCTGCTGCTCGAGTTCAGCCACTTTCTCCATCGCTCCATTCTCATACTCCTGTAGCTTAGCACTCAGCTACAGACACACACACACACACACACACACACACAATAAAGGTCATATAAAAACACGTTCTCACTAAAAACAAATTTGCATAAAACTGGACTTTGTATAGCAGCAGTCGTTTAGTTAATCAAGAAGGTTGCATCTGTCTTCATTTGCATGTAGATCAGAGGCCACGCCCACCAGCACAATTCATTCCTAATTCGGCACAAATGAGCCCTTACTGCGGGACTTACGTAGCCTCAAACGTTTCCCATTATCACACATTATCAGGCCAGACTTTCTCTCTTCCTCTTTCTCTACTGCTTTCATTCATTCATCCATTTATTCATCATCAGTAACTGCTTTATCCTGATCGGGGTCATGGTGGTTTAAATGAATAATTTGTTTACATTTTGAGAAATAGAACCAGCATCCAATCCTAACAGACAGAGAAAAAATTGAATTTTACCTCAAAAAGCTGTCCATAGTCGGAATAACGCCATGCTAACAGCATACATGATAAAAACATACTGGTTGAACTCGTACTGGATTTCTATTTCTATTTGGCTCACAAGGTGGAGGCCTAGGTCAAAGTACATCTAGGTAAATCTGACGTGCCACAAAGCGCTAGTAACTGCTAACAAGAAAAATGGGCCTCTTTCACGTACCCCTTTTCCACAAAATGACTTTGCTGCCAGGTGAATTTTGTTCACATTTGCGCTGACCACTGTTTTATCTGCGATATACGGCACACTGTCATATATCGGTGTTACGGTGATTCTGCAGTAATTAAATCCTATTTGTGAAGATTTTCATCTCCATTTGTCACGTGAGCTGCAAACCATTTAGACGGCATCTCTCAAACATCATGCGGTAACCATGGAGACGTCCCGGTCACTAAAATTTCCTGGCCGACCCCTCGTTCAGGATCACTAGAGCGTCCTCGACGGTATAGCTGCAGATTTCTGAATCGCCTTTTCAAGTGACGGACACTGATTCAAAAATTGTCCAATACTGACAAACAGAAGAGTAGATAGACAGCTGTGCTTTTAAAAATATAGTCAAACTCCATGCTTTCACCCAAACTCAGGGTCAAACCCAGGAGCTTGGAGCTGTAAGACAGCAACTCTACCACTACGGCAGCTATTTTCTCTCAAGGAAGTCCCTGATTGATGTAAAAACTTTTCTGGACTTGCGTAGTAAATGTTGGTGTTAATGAATATGGCTCCAATTTGTCAGCATCTACTTGTGACCAAGATATCACGTGCACTCTACTTTTATCTATCACACCATTCAGTGCTGCATTTATAGTGTGCATTTAATATGTATGTATGTATGTGTGTGTGTGTGTGTGTGATAAGCCTCACCTGTGCATTGTGTTCCTGTAACTCCTCCAAATGTTCCACTAGTCCTCCTTTAGTCTCTGCGTCCTCGAGCAAAGCGCCCACATCGAACACGTTATCCAGATACGCCTGGATCTGAACCTGCAACTTCTCGCTCTCTGTCAGCTTCAGCGACTGAAAACACACACAAATATACATACATAAATATGGTCACATAAGCACAATCACACAATTAAACAATTTTAAATGCTCCATAGTCAGGATGAAAGTTTATTGTGTGTGTTAGAGATATTACGCTAACTATTGAGAACTGATTTTTTGCTAAATTTGTCTTACTGCCAGTTTTATATTAATGTGCTTGTTCAAATACGTCATCCTTTCTATAGTAATAGCTAATTCACTGTGACTCGTATGGCAGATATATATATATATATGTTAACTGTAACTTTAAGTTTTCCGACATTACAAAGTCTTCAGGTTGGAGCACTTTGTGGTTTCTCAGTGACGTGAGACGATGCCAGCCTGTTATAATGTAACTGATAACAGGAACTAATTTGTTCTGTGAACGTTCCAAAACATTAAACCTAACTATAAACTGACCAAAAAAAAAGTATGTCTTTATTCTTTAATTAATAAGAAAAATGTAATCATGAGCAAATTGCTGTGGTGTAAAAGGACCAAAAAATTTTTGGATGTTCTTATATAGGAAAATAATAAACTTCAGTGTGATAACAGTACCATTGCATCGTTGATTATTTTCCTATAACCTCTGTAAGTGTTTTGTACGTCACTTTAATAAACTAAGATGTGATACAATGATGCATTTAGATTATTCTGAAAAATGTGTAGCTTTATATGATTGAACAGGGACAGCATGGTTTATAAATGATGATTATTTTATGCAGAAGTGTAAAAACCATAAGAGGGTTTTTTTGTTTTTTTTTACTTTACTAGGAACATCACAATGACTCAACATGTCCTCTGACTGACAGGAGGAACTCAGTCTGGTGGCTTCTGTGAGAATAAAGATGTTCTTTTGAAATGGGTAATTTATAAATAGTGTTGTGAGAAGCCACAGCTGGGTGAAAACGTTCTGAACTCACCTCCAAATACTGATCGAGGCCGAGCTGTGTGAACTCGTACTGAAGGTGTACCCGGAAGTTCATGTTTTCCACCGAGTGAACCACAATGTTTATGAACTGCATACACGCCACCTACAGAGAGAGAGAACACGAGGGCAGTAGTGAGAGATGAAACAAGGTGGGGTAGGGGCGGTTTATTACTAGCAACTGTCGCTATGGTAACTGAAACTATATACAGTATACAATAATGCAAGGATTGCATTTGGACACCTGTTCATTCATAGGACGTCTTCATTTTTACTTCATTCAAGGAAATTATGCAGTGAATGAGAAAGATGTCAAACAAATCCAAACTATTTTGGACTTTAAATTCTTAACATGAAGCTTTGCACACTCTTGGCATTTCCCAAATAAACCAAGCTCCTGACTGTTTCTCCTGAACTACTTGTTTGTGGAAACTATTTAATTCTATGTAGAAACTACATTTTGGTTCAGAAATACAGGTATACATGCACAAAAAAAAAAAAAAAAAAGACATCTATGACATCTTAGCAAGTAAAAATATCTTGAATGTATTAAAAATCTATCTTATACTAAACCAAATATAAACTTGTTAAACTGATTTCTAGTCATTTTTACTCATTTAAATCCAAGCTCAACTAAATCACCCCAAACCATGTGGCAAAATGTGTTGTGGTCTGATGAGACCAATTCCAAAAGGTATAATAATTCCAGAATTCCGAAGGATATGTTTAGTGCAAAAAAAAAACCTCATCATCATAGGAACACCACACCCACGGTGAAGCATGGTGGTGGCAGCATCATGATTTAGGGCTGCTTTTCTTTCTTCAGCCAGAATTGGGGTCTTTATCAAGGTGGAGGGAATCATGATAAGCTACAGATACCAGCTGATTTTAGTGCAAAACCTTCAGCTGTCTGCTAGTAAGATGACGATGAAAACGAATTTCACCTTTCAGCACGACAATCACCCAAAGGATACATCCAAATCAACAAAGGAATTGCTTAACCAAAAGAAGATCAATGTTTTTGAATGACCTAGCCAGAGCCCAGACCTGAATCCCACAAAAAATCTGTGGTGTGACCTGAAGCGGGCTGTGCACAGGAGATCACCTCATAATATGACAGCTCTAGAACGTTTTTGCAAGAAAGAGTGGGAAAATATTGCCAAGTCAAGATGTGCCACACTGATAGACTCTTATCCAAAAAGACTGAGTGGTACAATAAAATCAAAATGAGCTTCAACAGAGTATTAGTTTAGGGGTGTGCCCACATTATTATTCATCCTTTTTCCCTAAAAATGTGTCTGATTGTTTTTCACGTAATTTTCATACTTTGTAATTTGTGTAGGGGTGTGTAGACTTTTTATATCTATTGTATATGGTATAATGTTGAGGAATTTATTCTTTATGAGAAAATAAAAGTTATAATGTAAGGTATATAATGTTATATTATAATAAGATAGAGAATGAAGTGCAGTAATGACGTAAGAAACAAACTCACCATGAAGTCAATGTTGCTGTCGTCACTGCTGAAATACTCCATTAGCTTCTCAAACCTGTTCTTCTCTCCACTCACCTGAGAGAGAGAGAGAGAGAGAGAGAGAATGAGAATGAATGAATGAATGAATGAATGATCCTATTGAATTTGTTAAGAAACAGCACTCCATTTCAGCATTTTATTTTCATGTGTTAAAAAAGTAAACATTTAACATAATCCAAAATTTGTGTTGTTTTTTATTAAGATTTTTGAATTATGAGTTTCTATCTGACAATTATATGATCTTCAGATATCCTCTTCATTCATTCATTCATTCATTCATTCATTCATTCATTCATCTTGAGTAAGCGCTTTATCCTGATCAGGCTTGTGGGTGGATCTGGAGCCTATCCCAGGAACACAGGATTTGGTGTAGCCAATCCACCTACCAGCATGTTTTTTGGGATGTGGGAGGAAACCAGAGATCTCAGAGGAGACCCACATGGATAGAGGGTGAAAATGAGAAACTCCACACAGACAATAACCTGGGCTCAGGAGTGAATTGGGGAGCTATATGGAAGCATCACTACCTGCTATTGCTTAATATTATCTCTTTTTGCCAAAAAAAAAAAAAGGAAAAGATAGTAGATAGAAGCTTATAATTCCTAGAATTCTTAGATTTTAAAATTTCATAATGTGGAGGCTTAACAAAAGATAATGTCATTAGACAACACTGGACGTTATAAAGGATTCAGATCCTATTAATCTTAATAAAGCTTCTACTAGAAATGTAAACCTACTGTAAATTGGCCATATGAACCCTGACCAGGTGGTTACTAAGGAAAGGCACTGCACATGTTAATGAATATTGTTTGTTAATGAACATTCGCTTGCACACCTTTAGCCTCAATCAGATGAGATGCCTGAAATCTTTCAGGCAAGCATTCACAATAAAAAAAAAAATAGTAATAGTATCCAGATACATCCCTAGTTTCTACATGAAACTGTTGTGCATGTAGTGCAAAGTGCAGACCGTCTTCATGACTGAGTCGCATCATGTATCTTGACATGACGCAGCCCCAAGCAGGATGTTGCACAATTTGGGTGAGAGATTGAGTCACTTCTTATTGAATCTTAAACAAAAAAAAGGAACCTGCAGGGATGTTTTTGAGACTGAAAGTATGTGTTGTATTCTTACTTCTTTAAAGTTGTTAAAGGCTGAGATAATGATGTCATGTCCACCTCTAACGAGACACACAGCAGCCAACAGCTCCAACACAAGGGCTTTTGTCCTGCACAACAATGTACACAGTGTGAAATATCTTCAGGATGCAAATTTAGCAGCAACAGAGAAAACTCGATATTAGTACCTCTTACACAGAGTATACAGCCGTGGCCAAAAGTTTTGAGAATGACACAAATTAATTTTCACAAAGTCTACTGCTTCAGTGTTTTTAGATCTTTTTGTCAGATGTTACTAACTGTTAACTAACTGTATAATCACAAGCATTTCATAAGTGTCAGTGGCTTTTATTGACAATTACATGAAGTTTATGCAAAGAGTCAATATTTGCAGTGTTGACCCTTCTTTTTCAAGACCTCTGCAATTCGCCCTGGCATGCTGTCAATCAACTTCTGGGCCACATCCTGACTGATGGCAGCCCATTCTTGCATAATCAATGCTTGGAGTTTGTCAGAGTTTGTGGGTTTTTGTTTGTCCACCCGCCCCTTGAGGATTGACCACAAATTCTCAATGGGATTAAGGTCTGGGGAGTTTCCTGGCCATGGACCCAAAATGTCAATGTTTTGTTCCCTGAGCCACTTCGTTATCACTTTTGCCTTGTGGCAAGGTGCCCCATCATGCTGGAAAAGGCATTGTTCGTCACAAAACTGTTCTTGGATGGTTGGGAGAAGTTGCTCTCTGAGGATGTTTTTGTACCATTCTTTATTCATGGCTGTGTTCTTAGGCAAAATTGTGAGTGAGCCCACTCCCTTGGCTGAGAAGCAACCCCACACATGAGTGGTCTCAGGATGCTTTACTGTTGGCATGACACAGGACTGATGGTAGCGCTCACCTTTTCTTCTCCAGACAAGCTTTTTTCCAGATGCCCCAAACAATCGGAAAGGGGATTCATAAGAGAAAATGACATTACCCCAGTCCTCAGCAGTCCAATCCCTGTACTTTTTGCAGAATAGCAGTCTGTCCCTGATGTTTTTCCTGGAGAGAAGTGGCTTCTTTGCTGCCCTTCTTGACACCAGGCCATCCTCCAAAAGTCTTCGTCTTACTGTGCGTGCAGACGCACTCACACCTGCCTGCTGCCATTCCTGAGCAAGCTCTGCACTGGTGGTGCCCCGATCCCGCAGCTGAATCAACTTTAGGAGACGGTCCTGGCGCTTGCTGGACTTTCTTGGGCGCCCTGAAGCCTTCTTCACAACAGTTGAACCTCTCTCCTTGAAGGTCTTGATGATCCGATAAATGGTTGATTTAGGTGCAATCTTACTAGCAGCAATATCCTTGCCTGTGAATCCCTTTTTGTGCAAAGCAATGATGGCTGCACGTGTTTCCTTGCAGGTAACCATAGTTAACAGAGGAAGAACAATAATTTCAAGCACCACCCTCCTTTTAAAGCTTCCAGTCTGTTATTCTAACTCAATCAGCATGACAGAGTGATCTCCAGCCTTGTCCTCGTTAACACTCTCACCTGTGTTAACGAGAGAATCACTGACATTATGTCAGCTGGTCCTTTTGTGGAAGGGCTGAAATGCAGTGGACATGTTTTTTTGGGATTAAGTTCATTTTCATGGCAAAGAGGGACTTTGAAATTAATTGAAATTCATGTAATCACTCTTCATAACATTCTGGAGTATATGCAAATTGCCATCATAAAAACTGAGGCAGAAGACTTTGTAAAAATTAATATTTGTGTCATTCTCAAAACTTTTGGCCACGGCTGTACGAATCTAATTTAAAATTAAAGTGTCTGCACATACATACAATGCACATACACCCTTTACCTGGGGTTCCTGTTATTGAGACTGAGCGTGATTTCGTTCACACAGCGAGGGTGGCTCATCACAAGGTTGAAGCCAGACTGTCCAAGACAAAAATAAACAGAAATAGAAACGATTACTTACAAATAGTCTTTGCGCAAAGATGATCGGTTGTGTTATGCATAAATTCCTTATAGATATGATTAATGTTTTAAATGAAGAAAAATATAAACAGTGTATGTTATTCATGTACCTGATAATTCATGATAGCTCGCAAACACATAATGCAAACATGGACATCGTCTCTTTGGCTTAAGCGATTTCTCATAGATCCTCTGCCCTTCGTCAGATTAGTAAATCTGAGGGAAAAAGAGAGAATTCATTAAAGAAGTGAATTCTGAAAATTATATATTTATATACAGTTGCAATCAAAATTATTCAACCCCCATTGCAAATCAGGTTTACTGTCAAAATTTACAGACTTCCAGCTGTTTGCAATGAACAAATCAAACAAAACCAATTGAAATATCACAACGAATGCTTCAAGTGGTTTCCCCAAATTCAACTGAAAATGCAACTTATAATGACTTCTCCAGTCTCAAAATTATTCAGCCCCTTCTTTAGTTTTGCCAGGCATCTTTAGTACTTATTAGAGCACCCTTCTGCTGTTATGACCTGCTGCAAATGAGATGCATAGCCAGACACCAGCTTCTGGCAGCGTTCCTGAGGAATCTTAGCCCATTCCTCATGACCAATGGCCTCCAGTTCAGTAATATTCTTGGGTTTGTGCGCTGCAACCACCTTCTCAAAATCCCACCGGAGATTTTCTATGGGGTTCAAGTCAGGTGACTGTGAATCTTCCAGGACTTCTTCTGCAACAAAGCCTTGGTGGAATTTGAGGTATGCTTGGGATCATTGTCCTGTTCGAAGATCCAATGACGCTCAGAAGATGCAAAGAACCACAGAACAGAATCCCAGAACTTCTGTGGCTTATTTATATGATTTTGAGCAGACTTTTCTCATGCTTTTGGGTCAAGTAGTGGTGTACGTCTTGGAGTTCTGGCATGGAAACCTTCTGCGTTTAGTACGTGCCATACTGTGCTCACTGAAACCTCAGTGCCTGTTGCCTGTCTTGCTGCAGGTCTTTTTCAGTCACTCAAGGGTTTTTCACAACCTGCGTTCTCAGAAATCTGGTTGCATCTGTTGATAGCTTCCTTTTTCTGTCCCATCCAGGTATTCCGTGTATTTTCTGCCCCTAGCCAGTTCAGGTATTTCATGTGTTCCAGTTCAAACACACCTGGTGCAACTAATGAAGCCCTTGATTAGTTGCATCAAGTGTGCTTGAGACAACACCTGTTTTGCATATTTGTGCTGGGATTCTATTCAGGGGGTTGAATAATTTTGAGACTGAAGAAGTCAAAGACCATTCTCAAAGCTCTTTGTTCCCAAATAGAATGCTGCACTCCAGACACAATATGTATGCTAAAGAAGAATCTTCATTTAGGTGTGGGAAAGTATGTAAAATTCACATCATGGTAATTGTACAAAGTAATATCATGGTTAGTACATCTTTTTTATCTCCTATTAGGTTTGTTCTTGTTTTAAAAATATTGTTTTGTATTTCAAGAGATGCTCTGCACCAGAAAGTCATGCTTGTATACCATCACACCGCATATTGAATCTGTGGAGCTATGTATGTATTATTATCAAGATTATTTAGTAGATATTACATTTCACTGGCATTGTTGCCATCATGGGTTGCACAGTAGTGCAGCAGTTAGCATTGCTTCCTCACAGCTCCAGGGTCTCTGGTTTGATCCTGAGCTCAGGTTACAGTCTGTGTGGATCTGGAGTGGGAATACACCCTGAATGGGCCACTAGGTTTCAAAGGGCACCATGTACACATTCATTCAAGAAGAAGAAGAAGTAAGCCTTTGTCACATATACCTTACAGTACACTGATATTCTTTTCTTTGCATATCCTAGCTTGTTAGGAAGTTATGGTCAGAGCGCAGGGTCAGCCATAATATGGTACCCCTAAAGCAGAGGTCTTGCTCATGGGCCCAACAGTGGCAGCTTGGCAGTGTTGGGGCTTGAACCTCCAACTTAGGGGCAATTATTTTTGGGCAGTGTGAGAAAACCAAGATGGACATGGGCAAAACATGTGAAAGTCCACCGTGACTCTGACCAGGATAAAGAATGAATGAATGAATGTGGTATTGGTGCTACAGGTTGGCATGGCCAAATGACTGACCGGACGGTGAAAGCGCGAGCAGCCCGAGTCACGCCTTGTGTCGCTGAGTGTGTGGTGTTTTTGGTTAGATCTTCCACAGATCTCTCTGACAGCTTCCTGTTGTCTGTAACAGAACCTCCATTCTCCACTGACTCCACCTCAAACCTGCAGTGCACAATGGATATCAGAATCATTGTGTATGTTTTTTTATGTCTCCATGGCAAAAGGATTTCATATATGCAATGCTAGTGAAATACTACAGGTATATACTGAGATTGAAATTGCCTATTTGATTGAACTTACGGTGCATCACTCTGAGCATAGGACAGATAATCCACCAGCACATCCAAACCCTGATTCTCTTCACTCAGAAACTCCTGAGCCCATCTAACAAAAAGAATGAGAATGAAAGGAAAGTGATTATGGGGTACAAATCATTTCTAGATTCTTCCAGTGTGGCATTCTGGTGCCAGGGTGAGGTCTATGGAGAAACTCACCCAATGTGATTGGTCCTCAAGGAGATCTCCAGCTCTCTCAGGACCTGGGTGGACTCCTGAATGCGCCTCTTAAACTGTGGAGCAGGAATTAGATTAGACACTTTCTCTCTCTCTAGAAACTTCCAAGATTGCTGCTAAAAAAAGATGAAGAGAGGACTAACCCTGCGTCCTACTCCTCCCTGGTCCTGGTAGAAACTCTTGATCTTATTCAGATATGCAGATGGTGGGTTCTTCACTTGGAAACGCTCCTAATGGACACACAGAGAGAGGGATGGAATGATGGGTGGATGGATGGATGGACGGATGGATGGATGGATGGATGGATGGTGAGATGTATGTATGCATGTATGTATGTATTGATGAATGGGTCGGTGGATTTATGACTTGAATGATAGATGGATGAGTGGAAGGACTAGTTGATAAACAGCTTAATAGATTGATGGACTAATAAATGGATTAATTAATTGATGTATGGATAGATAGACATTGTCTTTGGATGAGTAAAATAAATTTCACAAGGCATTATAAAAGCCAATTAACAACAGTGTTATATACTGTATGTGTTTAGACAGATGGAAGAATAGTTTAATGGATGCATGGAGGGATGGAAGAATAGATTGAAGAATAGTTTAATGGATGGAGGGATTGATGGGTGCAAGAGTTGATTAATAAATTAATAAATGGATGGATAGATGTGAAGATAGTTTAACTGAATAGGGGATGAGTGGATGGAAGGAAGAATAGATTAATAAAATAATATATGGGTGGATAGATCAGAGGATAATTTAATGTATGGATGAATGGGATGTAAGGATGAATAGATTTATAAATAGATATTTGGATGGATTGATGGAAGTATAGTTTGATGTACAGTATGTATGGATGGATGGATCGATGGATGGATGGGTAGATGGATGGGTGAATAGATTAATAAATGGATATTTGATTGAATAGATGGAAGAATAGTTTAATGGCTTGATAGATGATGGATGGATGGGCGAATGGGCGATTAAGGGGGATGAGATTAATAAATAGATATTTGAATGGACAGATGAAAGATTAGTTTAATGGATGGAGGAATTGATGGATGGATGGATGGGTGGGCCAACAGATTAATAAATGAATGCAGGGGTGGATGGATGAATGGATGGAAGGATAATTTAATGGATGGATGGATGGATGGATGGAAGAATAGATTAATAATTAATTGATGGAAGGATAGCGTAATGGACGAATGAGTGAATGGAAGGATGAATAGATTAATACATTATTTTTTGGATGAATATATGGAATAATAGTTTAATGATGGATGGTTGGATGGATGGAAGAATAGTTTGATGGATGGATGGATGATGGATAGATGGATGATGGCTAGATGGAGGGAAGAATATAATAACAGATGGGTGTATGGATGGATGGTAAAATATATTAATACATGTATATATGGTTGGATAGATTATTGATAGATATAGGTAGATAGAATAGTTTAATAAATGAATTAATTAATTAATTATTGGGTGAATGAATGGATGGATGGATTTTTTATTTAATATTACATAAGTTCACAGTATAAATGACTATGGTACTATGGCTACAGCACTTTCTAACATTTGTCCTCATCAACCTGCAGAGAAAAAAGAGAGAGGAAGCACACTTATGAGACTTGCGGCCCATTGCTTTGCACCCACAGTATGCGAGTTAACAGCTTGTGGTTGCCATAGTGAGATGTAAATATTAACACAGGAAATGCGTTGTTACCTTGCAGCCCTGTCTGAGATACAGCTTTATATCTGTATCTTGGTTCTTGGAAGACCTGTTCAGTATTTTAATGTGACACTGTAGGGTTTTCTTTTTTAATTTTTTTTTTTATCATATAGTTTGTCGGATTTCATGCTGTGTTGGTGCTATGACTTGAAGTTTTATTTAAGTTGGATTTATACTGACGTACAAATTTCTAGTTCTTCACTAAAAGGACTTTTTGTCTCTCTGACACTTGAATTAACATCTTGTCCATTGGTCTGCCCTCTTGTTTAATTTTCAGTCTCTTCTCATAAGTATGAGCATCAAAAGATTTTTCTAAAATCAGGTCAACATTAGCAGTGTTGCCCATTTCATCCCAAAAATCAGCTAAGCTGCTAGCTGAAGAAGAAAGTGGCAGCTAGCTAGTTAGACTTATAAAAAAAACTCGTTTCAGAAAAGAATGCAAATAATCAAACAAAACGTTGTACTTACAGTTTATTTACAATATTTACAAATCACACTTACTGCAGGCTGCAAGAGATTCCAACTGGAGCTCATATGTTTAAGATGTTAGCTCATACGCATTCCTGATTTACTGATTGACAGCTGGTTACGAGATTCTGCTCCTTTGAGAGGTCTACCAATCATTATAAGGAGAAACCGTGCATCCAGGTTGGACAAAGGAAAAGTGGACTGCACACTTCACTCTCAATGGAGTCATGAGTCTGGGCGGGACTCAAAATGACGCGTTGAAAGCCTGTTGTCCAATGAGCGTTAATCTTTCATCTCATTAAAACAGCGACTACATGAACACCTAACACTCACTAATTGATACACAGGCTTCAATGTGTGTCTATTAGCTCTGTGTGATTGGCTTCAAAGAAGATTTTCACGCAGGCTGTACTGTCCACCAAAAAAAGAATTTGAATTAAATGAACAAACAGCGCAGCGAGATATTTATTCATTTGATTAGTTAAAATACTGAATTCTACCAAGATTGATGGATAATATAGACACCTTATTAAACATTGCATTGCCACATTTTAATGAAATTTTAGGGGCTTCCTGTGTAGCCTTAAACAATCACCTGTGTGTGCTGTTAATGTACATCCTGCTTGTACCGGACATGAGGCAATATATTAAGCAACACGTCTTTTGTTTATTGCACTTTTGTCTGTCAGCACACTATCTATCCTGGAGCAACCAGTGCATACACTCCCAAGTGACACCTTCTACTATCCACTTCCTTTTGACTTCTCATTTCTCCTTTTTTGAAATTCAGTTGAATTACCTCAACAGTTAGACACCAGCCAGAAATGGACCCATAAATTTTGGTCCCACAAAGTAGGAATAGTGGAAAAAGACCAATGGATCATAAAACTAGTGGTCAAGAAAGGAACTCACAGTCTCCTCTTTTGTTTTGTTTTACAAAGTAATACCAGGAATATCAACTAACACAGGAAGTGCAACTATTTTACATGTTACTCATATAAAAAAATTAAAAATAAAAAAAAAAGTTACACCAGGCTGTTCTGCTTTCTTGAAACGCTGCACTAGAGTAGGGTTTCAGCAACAAAAATGGATAAATCTACCTCCACGGGTTCCTCGATAATGTGACTCTGGCTTAGTGGAACATCAGAAGTCACATGTTATTGACATACCGTATGGTACAATGCTCAAATGTTACAGTAATGCCTTAATTATACATTTGGAATTGAAAAAAAATGTGTTGAGGTCAAGTGGGGCCATTTGCACAGAAAGCTTCAGAACTAAAAAAGCACCACTGTGGTCTTTAAAGTTCAACTTTATACCCTGAAAGATAATTTAAATGGCCTTTAAAGGACGGACCTCTAACTAAAGGTGCAGAAAATATACCTTTCAAGGTAGATTTTTTCAGGGTAGATTTTGTAATCTATTTTTTTTTCTGAGTATGAACGCAAAATGGGTCCATGCACTTCTTCTTATCACAAACTGTTGTGTTATTATCATCCACTTGCATTTTAGTTGGGGAAAACACTTTCATTTGGGGCCTTTGGGTCCTACTTTTTTTTTCTTTTTTTTGCCAGAAATGAATTCAGCTCCACTGATGTGGGTGAAGTGGTACAAAAGTGGGACTGACATTTAAAATTTACTAGTGCAGTGGCATTTTCGAACCACCTTTGACCCAAAATTGTATTTTCGAACAGACTTTTGGTCACTTTAGAACATATACGTAAACTCTATGTCAAACTTGTCTTAAAGGCAAGTGGAACTGACTTGATTGCATACTGTATAATGTAACCACACACTGTGTCATTTACATTAACAACATTTACTGTCACCATTATCCAGCTGAAAAGCTTTCGTCCTATTACTGAGAGGTCAAGGTC
This sequence comes from Cranoglanis bouderius, assembly GCA_023630585.1. Lineage (NCBI taxonomy): Eukaryota > Metazoa > Chordata > Actinopteri > Siluriformes > Cranoglanididae > Cranoglanis > Cranoglanis bouderius. The sequence goes on from CM042554.1 coordinate 16,592,589, forward strand.
TTTTTTTTTTTTTTTTTTTTTTGGGCCCACCACCACCCCCCCCACTTTGGGGGACCATTTAGACTTTATTTATTTTAATTTCATGTTTTCAGATATGGGTGAGTGGTGGGTGTAGGATATAGAGAGGATAGGTAGTGGACAAGACAAGATAAGACAGAAAAAGACAAGACAGTAGGTGTGATTGGGGTGTGGTTATCAAAGCGATGGGTTGTGGGGTATGGGGGTGAAGTATGGGGAGGGTGTGCAAAGGAGTAAATATTTGAGATGTTTAAAGTGAGTTAAATATGTGTAGCACCAACTTTGAATATAGTGAATGTTATACGCATATACAGTATCTCACAAAAGTGAGTACACCCCTCACATTTTTGTAAATATTTTATTATATCTTTTCATGGGACAACACTGACGAAATGACACTTTGCTACAATGTAAAGTAGTGAGTGTACAGCTTGTATAACAGTGTAAATTTGCTGTCCCCTCAAAATAACTCAACACACAACCATTAATGTCTAAACCGCTGGCAACAAAAGTGAGTACACCCCTAAGTGAAAATGTCCAAATTGGGCCCAAAGTGTCACCACTTGTTTGTGTGGCCACCATTATTTTCCAGCACTGCCTTAACCCTGTTGGGCATGGAGTTCACCAGAGCTTCACAGGTTGCCACTGGAGTCCTCTTCCACTCCCCCATGACGACATCACAGAGCTGGTGGATGTTAGAGACCTTGCGCTCCTCCACCTTCCATTTGAGGATGCCCCACAGATGCTCAATAGGATTTAGGTCTGGAGACATGCTTGGCCAGTCCATCACCTTTACCCTCAACTTCTTTAGCAAGGCAGTGGTCGTCTTGGAGGTGTGTTTGGGGTCATTATCATGTTGGAATACTGCCCTGCGGCCCAGTTTCTGAAGGGAGGGGTTCATGCTCTGCTTCAATATGTCACAGTACATGTTGGCATTAGCTCCCCAGTGCCGGCAGCACTCATGCAGCCCCAGACCATGACATTCCCACCACCATGCTTGACTGTAGGCAAGACGCACTTGTCTTTGTACTCCTCACCTGGTTGCCGCCACACACGCTTGACACCATCTGAACCAAATAAGTTTATCTTGGTCTCATCAGACCACAGGACATGGTTCCAGTAATCCATGTCCTTAGTCTGCTTGTCTTCAGCAAACTGTTTGCGGGCTTTCTTGTGCATCATCTTTAGAAGAGGCTTCCTTCTGGGATGACAGCCATGCAGACCAATTTGATGAAGTGTGCGGCGTATGGTCTGAGCACTGACAGGCTGACCCCCCCACCCCTTCAACCTCTGCAGCAATGCTGGCAGCACTCATACGTCTATTCTGCAAAGCCAATCTCTGGATATGATGCTGAGCACGTGCACTCAACTTCTTTGGTCGACCATGGCGAGGCCTGTTCTGAGTGGAACCTGTCCTGTTAAACCGCTGTATGGTCTTGGCCACTGTGCTGCAGCTCAGTTTCAGGGTGTTGGCAATCTTCTTATAGCCTAGGCCATCTTTATGTAGAGCAACAATTCTTTTTTTCAGATCCTCAGAGAGTTCTTTGCCATGAGGTGCCATGTTGAACTTCCAGTGACCAGTATGAGAGAGTATGAGAGCGATAACACCAAACTTAACACAGCTGCTCCCCATTCACACCTGAGACCTTGTAACACTAACGAGTCACATGACACCAGGGAGGGAAAATGGCTAATAATGGGCCCAATTTGGACATTTTCACTTAGGGGTGTACTCACTTTTGTTGCCAGCGGTTTAGACATTAATGGCTGTGTGTTGAGTTATTTTGAGGGGACAGCAAATTTACACTGTTATACAAGCTGTACACTCACTACTGTACATTGTAGCAAAGTGTCATTTCTTCAGTGTTGTCCCATGAAAATATATAATAAAATATTTACAAAAATGTGAGGGGTGTACTCACTTTTGTGAGATACTGAATGCGTGTAGTTTAGTTACGTGTATTTGACTGAGATGTGTGGTATGGCTTTGGTTATGAGGTTAGTCTGTAGAAGCTGTATTGTTTGCTACTGCAAGGTGGTATCCTGGTGTATGTAAGTGATCAGTGGTGTCCAAGTAGAGTTAAATTTGATAGTTTTATTTTTGAGAGTTTTTCCATTGTTATATAGTCGATTATTAGGTTTTTCCAATGTGTGATATTAATGTTGTTCTTTGATTTCCAATTTGCTAGGATAGTTTTCTTGGCGATGGTTAGTGCTGTAGGTCTAGAGAGGTCAAGGTCTGAAAGTATTAAAAACCCACTCAGAAGTTAGTACACTTCTTTCTTTCGATGTATTTTTTTAAATTGGTGCACATTTAAATGCTTAGCGAAGATGGACTCGAAGAATCTTCCGTCTTGGTTTAAAGACAGCTGGTTCATTTCACCATCTTAGTGCCAGGACAGAGTAGCGCACATCTTGACGTACATCTTCTTTATATTTTGAAGGGCGGTGGGTTAAGCTGAACTGTGCTAGAGACTTAATAATGTTTTCATTGTAAGTGTACAATGTATCTTAAATCTAGATTTTTTTTTTTTTTTTTTGTAAAGTCATATGTTCTAAGTATGTTGTATGTTTGCATTTGGCAAATATTCTGATTCTGAGACTGATGTTCACCCTTTCACTTGACTACAGCTACTTCAACCAAGGTGAGATTTCCTGAATTCATTTCAGTAATGCTTTGGATTGCACCTCCTCTCTCACACACACACACACCTGTGTTACAGAAATAAGAAGACCACTACTGGAAATCCCTGTAGATCAGAAAAGTCAGAAAGAGACTTTTTGACTACGGGTTCTTTTCAGTTCTGCTCTGCGTGCACAGTGGAAAGGTCAAACCCTGACATAATCCTGAAAGCCACTCCATCATAAAATAAAACAGAGCCTTAATCAACAAGGACTATTATTACATATTGTTACCTTTTTTTAATGTGCTGTCAAATACATGACATTATCAGGGATTGAATGAAATGACTTAAATGACTACATCTATACTGTATTTTGTGTGTCGTAGTGCCCAAAAATTGTTAGTGCTTTAGATGTTCTGTAAAATTTCACTTAATCTTACCTGATCACAGACCAGTTCCCATTTCTTTTCATTATCATACTGACTGAGAAGCGTCATCTTATCAGGAGGCAGGTTCATGGAGCTCTATGGAGAGAAGAGAGGAGAAGGAGTCAGAATGAAATGAGGATGTTGAACATTCATGCAGGAACTACAGATTAGAATTATAATCTACATTGTCTTGTTTTTAAGATTTGGTTGGTACTGTAACTTTGTGAAGATGTTTGTGGTTTGTGGTGACATCTAAGGGATAACTTAACAGAATACGCCAGTGTTTTTCGTCTTAATTTCTATCTAAAGTGTGTGTAGAGTACATTATGTGTGATTACAACACACAAGAAATTCGATCTGTTTCCCTGTATTGAGAAAAGTACAAAAAAAAACAATGATCTGAAACTCGTATATGGAAGTCAAAGGGTATTTGGTGAACTCTGTCAGTAAAAGTATAAAATATGCAACTATATTATGCTATTTTATCTCAGAACTACAACCACTGATTACACAAATTACCACAGTTCTATCTCTGAAATTAAATGGATTTTACACTTAGAAATAATTATGTAAAGAATTTATGAAAACGTTCTAAAAATCATAGATTCATTCGTAATCTATGAATCTCTAAATATCATAGCTTCATTCTAATCAACATTCCTGTTTGTTCTGTAAGTTTAAACCTTTGAGCCAATTATTTTTATCTCTGTATTTTTTGACTTTTTCTTTGTGTAATGACAACTTTGGATTCATGAATAGTTGCGTTTCACAATGGATTATGGAATGTAGATTTGTTATAAAAACCTCCTACATGCGAATTCTTTTTTCTTTTTACTGACAGCCCCAACAAATGCGCCAACACCTTCGATTATAAGTGAGTCTTCTCACTTTCTCATTACAAGGAGATGTTCTTGAAATACGTCTTGAAATTCTCAGACATAATCACATATGTTGCAGATGCATCAGGCAGAGATTACATTTGGAAAAATGTAGACATTTCCTTTAACTATCGTTTTAACTCTTATTATGTGATATTCTTTATAGCGTCATCATTTAAACTCGGCTTTGTTGCCGTATTTGGGGGTCACGCAACCTAGAGAAGTTTTGATCTACACCTAGTTACCTTTTATATCACCACACTATGTATCCAAAAAACAGGCATGAGATACAGTACACCTATATAGCTATATTTTTTTATCAAAAACGTTTTGAGGGAAAATTTGACAGTGAGTTGGGTCACACAAATAAACCTACATATTTTTTAGTTTGCATCAGCCATAGACTCATAGCACGCAAAGCACAAAGAGTGACTCACATCATGTGTAGTTAAGTGTTTACATGCAGTCTCCATGGTATCCTCTCTGACATATGACATCAGTGGAAATAGGAAAGGAATTGATGACTCATCTCTAAATCTGACTACGTAATTGATGGATTTTTGAATATTTGTGGCACCTATAGTATATACTGTATATGTATGCATAATACTGTACATGTTGGTCAGCAGCGGTATTGGATGTATATAGCATGTCTGTGGGTTTGCTGAGATTATAAATATATTTATGCCTCCACCACTGGGTGGTTTATTTTTGGGGGGGTTGTCCATCCGGGCGTGCGTCCGAGATTCTTGTTAGAGCGATATCTCAGGACCGAGTGGTTGAATGTTTGTAGGATTTCTATGGAGTTATCTCTGTAACCAGCAGATGAACTGATCAGATTTTGGAATTGATCCAAACAGGGTCATGCATCCATTGGCATACTTGTTTAAAATCATTACCAGTTTGGAATGGAAGTCTTTTATAATCCACGACCTAAGTTCACTTCGTGCTCCAGACATTCATTTTATATTGTACCACAACACTCTGGTCTTCTCAAAAGGTGTTTATTAATTAAAAAGTTGATCATGAATCGATGAATAATACTGCAGCTCTGACGGGGGTTCCGGCTGCAAGGCAAATCACAACCTGTTTCACGGGCATTTAATGTAACTATAAATGGATAAAAAGTATGACGTGTTGTTCGTTAATGAATTAAAAAATTGTAATTGTTGCCAAAGTTCTGTAGTATAAAGGGAATACGACACTTCAGTGATGTGCTGTTATAGGAAAACGATCAACTTCGGGGTGGCAACCGTAAATCCGCTTTAACACCCTGTCACTGATTATTTTCCTTTGACAGCATGCCCCCAAATGTTTTATTCCTTACTTAAAACATATTGGTACCTTCTGTTTCGAGTACACTTTAATAAATTCATTTAGTTAGTTATTTTCCTAAAACAGCATGTCCTGAAGTGTTTTTTTTTCTCTTATACCACAGCGCAGCCAAGGCTAACAATTTGCAGAACATTATACTTTTTGTTCATTTTGTTCAGTACTTACTTTTACTTAATGTTGTGTAATGTCCACATTACATTACTCCAAGTGCTCCTCCTAAATATGTTAGACTGAGACAGTGTAAAAATATGAATGTAGACGGTTTTATTCAAGACTGAATTAATATCACCTTGGATAGATTTCAGCTAATTCCTTTTGTTGATTGTGCATGGAATTTATTTTACTCTGAAGTTACTAAAGTAGTTTCCGTAAGCATGCTCCCATGAAAACGATTAGAGTTGAAGGTAGACATTTACCCTGGATCAGCTCTTATCTTATTAACCTCTTCAAACAAAGGGATAAAGCCTGGGCCAAATATCGTTTGTCTAAAGATTCTGCTGACTGGGAAAATTACAGACAATTGAGGAATGTATGTAAGACTAAATCCAGGAATGCAAAATCCAACTATTATAAAGATAGCCTTTCTCCGGCTTTGTACAACCCTAGATAGAATTGTATTCTTACTAAAACTAACGAAAGCTCCATAAACCAGATACGAATTAATGACGAAAGTATATCTGGTCCTTTACTTATTTCCCATGCTTTTAATCAGCACTTCTCTTCTATCTGTGGTTCCCGACACTTTAATTCCTATAGTACTTCTTACTTTTCAAACTTTACTACCTCTCATTTTCTTTCAGTAAAATCTTGCCTACTGATGTTTTTCATGCTATATGCGAGTTAAAAGCAAGTAGTAGTGCTGGTCCTGATGGTTTGGAAGCTACATTTCTTAAACTTGCTTCTCATGTAATAATGTATCCCCTTGCAGATTTATTTAACTTCTCTTTTCTAATTGTTAAATTCCCCTCATATGGAAATGTGCCCGAATTACCCATCTTTTCAAAGGTGGAGACCCATCCGATGTGAATGACTATCGCCCAGTTTCTATTATCTGTAGTATTGCAAAAATCTTTGAGACACTCATCTTTAAGCACTTATCACAGTACATCAGCTCGCTCAATAATTTTTTTCTCCATCTCAGTCTGGTTTTAGACCTAACTTTTCCACCACCGCTGCTCTTTTAAAATTCACTCATAATGTGTTTTCATTCTTTGACAGAGGTCAACTCAGTGGTGCGATTTTTACTGATCTCTTCTAGACTTTTGAGACAGTTGATCACTGCCACTACCTCCTTGATAACTCATGCTCTCCTCATTGGCAGACGTCAACGTGTTGTTTTTCAGGGTTCTCAGTCTGACTATTTAATTGTTGAAAAGTGGGTTTCATTGGGTTCTGTTCATTTTCAAATGTGTTTATTCTACTTGTCCTTCATAGTTGAAACAGTTTTAGTCCCATGTAGATCTTCATATCCACTCAGACATATTCACTATTCGTTTTTCTTTGCCCCTAGAATTCTCAAAGAATTCAGTCATAGGTCATTTCAATACAAAGCTCCTTCTGATTGGAATAATCTTCCTCTTTTTTTTTTTTTCTGTTGTTTTAAGACATCCTTATTTTCTTATCTTAAAACGACTGTTTATGTTTTTAATTTATGTGGCATTTTCTTTAGTTTATTTGTATCACAATAACCTCAAGACAAACTGCTTCAATTGGTCTTCATGCTGATGTAACCGATGTACAGTACTGTGCAAGTTTTAGTCACATGCAAAGACATGCTGTAGAGCAAAGATTCTATTTCCTTCGAAATAATGAAATTAAATGTTTCTACATTTTAAAATAAACACAGTAAAGAGCAGTAAACAGTAGTAAATGACACAAAGTCAATATGTGGTGTGACAAAAAAATTAAAATAGTAGTCTCCGGTACAATGTGTGCAGTTTTATAAGGAAATGAGCTGGTAAGTTTTATTGAGCATCTTGCAGAACCAGACACAGTTCTTCTGGACACTTTTACTTTCGCACTCGCTTCTTATTTTCGCAGCAAAACCCAGCAGCCTTCATTGTGTTTCTTTGTCTGAAAAGTGTCTCTTACGTAATATACTGCTTTCCTTAATGACATATATTTTACTGTAACTTTTAATTTTGTGCTAGAAAACTAATGTTTGGGAATCTAAAATGTTTTTTGTACTGACTTGATAATGTAGACGTCATAAAATAAAAATTCTATAACAAAGTTTGTCCTAAAAAAAAAAAAAAAAAAAAGGGTCCCTCAAACTTTTGCACAGTACTGTATTTGCTGGGTCTTTGTAACTAAGTTCTCTTTTTTTGTGCAATAGCTGAGGTCTGTAGGTGCTGGTGGGAGAGCACGAGCAAGCTGTCTGTATTTGTGTGTGATGGTGTATATGTATTGTATGTTATGTTATGCTATTTTGTTCTGTTTGTATGTCTTCTATAAGTTTGTACTTTGTGTTTTTAGGACCCCCTCGAAAATGAGATGTTACATGCTATCCTTTCTCTCTCTCTCTCTCTCTCTCTCTCTCTCTCTCTCTCTCTCTCGCGAACTTAATAAAACCAAATACTGCAGCTTGTCATGTTACTAAGAAACCACTAGGAAACTCCTCTGTCGTGAGGACATGTCGAAAAAACTTATGTAACAGCTTTACCTCTGACTGTTACAAAGTGCTGACACTGGAGACTCCTCCCAAACTTTTGTGAATGAGTTGTTACTATAGAAACGACAACCTATTAAAACGAGCGTACGAATATAAACCTGCGATTCGATTTACGGCCGGAACTATTGTCAGAGCTGCCGTTATAGAAAATTAATGTGCTTTATCATTAGAATATGTGGTTTAGCTATTTTGAATGCCATCATGTCCAGATAATGTCTCACACAGGCCATAAACTCTTACATAATGTTGTCTATCTATATATAAATCTTCATTTCGAAGGGGTCTTTCATGTCTGGAATGCTAAACAGACCAGACGCACCTAAAAACAGTAGCTCTACAGGCTTTTAGGTGTTTACCGTCAGAAAACATTTAGATCAAGTAGGAAAGGGTGTAACGTGTTGCTTGTGCTGGGCGTTTCCTCTTTAAAGCAGTTGTGGCTTCCGCTCCGGTGTTCTCTTTTTTTAGTAAGCGATGGGGTGAAAATGCTTTTAGCACATTCGCATATGAGAGCAGGCAGAGAAGGAGGGTGGTGTCTGCACACTGAGGATGAGCTCAGATGCCATTGTAGAGTAGCGAAATAACAATGCTGACCGACCAAGCTTTATTTGTATGTTTTGTAAAGTTTGTGTACAGTTCAATACTATGAACTGACACAGCACCAGAATATAACCCACCAGCACACTTTTCTTAGTTTAGATTAAAAATATCAGCATTTTATAGATATATTTTTAGATCACACTTTCATCCAAAGAGACCAAGGTTGGCTCACAACTTTCTGGTCACTACTCAACCTCAGCTTCCGGTACCACTTCATTTCACTGCCACCTTTTCATTATGCGCTTTCGGTTTGACTTAAAGGAAAACTCCACCCTTGCACATGAGCAAAAGTTTGTGGATGGTTTGTGACTATCACACCCATATGTGGTTGTTGAACATCATTTTGCAGGTTTAGTCTCCTCTTTGCTGTTATAATACCCTCCACTCATCTGGGAAAGCTTTCCACTAGATTTTAGAGTGTGTTTGTTGGGATTTGTGCTCATTCAGCGACAAGAGCATTAGTGAGGTCAGGCACCGATGTTGGGGTGCAGTCGGAGTTCCAGTTCATCCCAAAGGTGTTCAGTGGGGTTGAGGTCAGGGCTCTGTGTAGGTCACTCAAGTTCTTCCAGTCCAATCTTGGCAAACCATGTCTTCATGGAGCTCGCTTTGTGCACAGGGGCATTGTCATGCTGGAACAGGTTCGGGCCTCTTAGGTTCAGTGAAGGGAAACTGTAATGCTACTTAATACAAAGACATTCTACACTATTGTTTGCTTCTTTGTAGGAACGGTTTGGGGAAGAAACACATATGGGTGTGCTGGTCAGGTGTCCACATACTTTAGCCATATAGTGTACATTGTACACTACAGTACAGTTATTCTATTTTCACTTAACAGTTTCCTACATTGCCCACAATACCGTTCGACTACCTGCTGATACCGGTGCAGTGGGATTGACCTCTCACTTCATCTATACCTAAAGAGAGCGATGCAGCAGTGCTTTAGTCCTTCAGTCTGTCCAGCTCTCTCTTCATCTGTCCACTTAAACAGACCAGCGTCTTCCCAAGTTTCAACTTTCATGCCAATACCTCCATCAATGCCATCACGCATCATCTCATAGATCACTAACTAGCCAAGATAACTCTCTTCCTTAACTGAATGCAACTGTGTCGTGAAGCTAGAGTGCATTCTGGTTTGTACAAAAAAAAATATATATATATATAGTACAAAAGACCTTTGCACAGTACTATATATATATATATATATATATATATATATATATATATATATATATATATATATATATATATATATATATATATATATATATATATATATATATATATATATATATATACATACACGTGCACACACACAGTCTCGAAACCCGACACTGATACAAATAGATTAAAGAGGAAGTCGAGTCAGTTACATTTTTCAGTCTGAAATAGTTCATAGAAAAGTAGAGAATCAAACAGAAGTTGTGCTCAAGCTCACAATCCGTTTTCAAATCTGCTTTTTCTTTCTTGTTCTGATTGTGGAATTTAGCAATACCTGTGAAAACAGGCTAAAAAAATATCTAAAAGCACTTTAAAAGAAAATAGTATTAACTGCATATATGGTGCTACCCTTTCACTGGAAATGTGATTTAATGTAGTTTGTTTTTAAAGTACACTACATGCACCTTTCTAGGTAAAATATACATACTAAAGGTACCAGAAGTGTACTCTTGAGCGTGACACTCTCTGTTTCTGAGAGTGTGAGGTCCAGATTATACTTTATTAAAGGAACTTGTGTTGTGTTTCCTTTAACAATCCTGTGACTCTTCTCAGAGCTGTTGACCAATCTGTCATCACTCAACACCTATTTCCTGTAGCGCATAGAGCCAAGTGTTTATTCAGACACAGTGAGGAAAGTGTTTCATTAAAAAAAAACAGCACAGTATCTGTGAGGGACGAGGTTTTCTAAATATTAAATATTAACTATGAAATATGAAATTTTCCAAGAATGTTAGTTCTGATATCAGAATCATCCTGTATCATGATTCCTGCTGTGGATGATTATTAGCACTACACTAACAACAGCATAACACACGGTAACATATTACTATATATACTATAGTATTATTGACAATATACATACAGCTGAGTGCAAAAAGTATTTACACCTTTTGGACAAAATAAAGAAATGTCTTATTTTTTTTGCAGTCCCAAAAAAGACATAATGTGTGTTTTGTACTTTTCTTCTTCTCGTGATCTTCAGGAGATTTGGATCATGCAACTTCCTGTTGAACATGTGACTTGTGGGTATTCCAGATATTTCAAAGGGGTGAACGTGTTCAGGTAAGAGAGTTCGGTTAGAACGAAAATGAACAATAACCTGTAATGGACGACTCGTGGAAAAGGTTGTTTCAGTGAGAATGAGATGCAAAATATATTTCTGAAGTATTTTAATGATTCAATTTCAAGTTCAAGTAAAAAAAAAAATGCTGTTTTGTAGTTATTTAAAAATATATATATATTTTAAGCATGCACATAGGTTGTCGTGAAGGTCACTTTATTTATGCTTAAAGTGTTTCTTACCTACAATTTACATATATACAGTATGTTGCTTCATAATCCCCAGTATGCTAAGATATTAGTTATAAAATAAAATCTGAATAACAGTTCAAAAGTTTGCACACACCCCCCCCCACCCACACAAACACACTGAAAGCTGTTTTATCTTATATCTCCACCCTTTATAATTCGCCCAATCTTCTTTGCTATCCTCTGAGAAACTTTTAGATTATAATTTGTCCCCGGATTACATTTTCCAGACACATCTCTGCGTAATTACTTGCCTAATCTTTGCTAATTTCCTCTTGATGTATATGTTTAAACTCTGCCCTTCTTAAATCAGGTCTGGATCTGGAGATCTTGAGGACTATAGCAAAACGTTCTTGCTTTTGGCTTTCTCAAATTATTTATCTGTTGGTTTCTCTTTATAATTTCTTGAATTGTAGTCTTGCTTCAGGATGCACCGACAATTCGTTTTTTAACTTCTTGGAATTCTTTGCAATTGTGGATAAATTGTAAAATAAAGATATGTCTTTCTTTTTCCCATTCAAAAAGCTTAGGGGGTGAAAACTTTTGCACTCAATGCGAATCAGTGTGGTTTGATTTGTTGTTGTTTTTTTTTGTTGTTGTTTTTTTTTAAGAAAATATCATTACGTCTGCTTTTTGTGGTGATTGATATAATGTATGCGGTGTATCTGAATGTCTGTGTCTCTGTTTATATGCACGTCTATTTCCATTCTCCGTGACTCACCAGCACCACGTTGAAGCGTTCCTCCAGCTCGTCCTCGGGAGGCATGGGCAGTTTGGGAGGTGCCGTTTTCTTCTTAATGGTGCCCATTGTGGGGTTGACCCCAGCCTCCATGCCCTCAGGCTGTTCCAAACTGCCTGCTGCGTTTCCCATCACTACCTTTCTTAGGAATTCCAGGATCCCAACTTCCTTCAATCACGGCCAATGACGTTTCCCAGAATTCCTTGCTTGTGGCCAATTTGCTCTCTATACAACGCTGTGCGACTCTACAATTCTTGACAGTCTGTTAAGTCCAGAACGGGAGGTGAAGTCATGTCTTTTAGGACATGATGTCCGGTTGAGCAACGGCTGACTGATCTTGATCCTTCACACAGCAAAAAAAATTACCAGAAGTCTTCAAAAAAATTTTAAATTCCGACAACCCAAGCACGAGGGGAAAAACATGTCCTCTGTTGAGCAACGTCCCCTCCGTTTCAAAATGGACGGAAAACACAACACGAGCACACGCTCATACACAAACCTGTGTGTGGAAAAACAACAAAACAAAAGGGGAACCAGAAATGGCTCTTACAATGCTAACATTCACTCTGAAAAACAATAGCAGTCCTTCAGGCAATGTGAGACGAATTTATAAGCGTACAACTGAATGCTCCGTATGCTCTGTCTAAGCGTTAGGCCTCGCGCTGCTCATCTTCTGCTCAGTATCAGAGATTGGATCATCGTTCTTCATGTCGATCGTCTTCCTGAGACTGCAGTCATGAAAAGCACTGGAGTGTCTGAGTGTTCTCGTGTCTATCTGGTTGAGAACTGTTTAAGACTGTGACTGTGAGGGTAGAGAGAAGGCTGTGAAGAGGAAACCACAGAGAGAGCAAAAAGCAGAAGCACCAGCAATGATGCTTCCTGAACTAGTTTGACAGAAAGAGAGAGAGAGAGAGAGAGAGAGAAGGCAGAAGGTAGAGAGTAATAAACGTAAATGTGTACTTTATTCATATTGGATTGGTATTGAATGCTGCTTTTTTTTGTTTTGGGGCTTTTTTTCTTCAATAAAGCAGCTCTTGAGAAAGTTTTCAGACTTGTAGTCAATTTAAAAAAAAAAAAACACTAATCTCCACTAAAAATCCATTTGTGCAGTAACTTTATTTAAGAACCCCACCATGTGGCAGACTTGATCACTGTTGTGTGACCTGGTGGGTGATTTGAGAGCTGTTTATCAACTCTAACTCAACACCGAGAAAAAGAAAAAAAAACATGCATTTAATTATTCAAAAACATCTCAGGTTTTAGACGTTTTAGATGCTATATTTTGAGAGAGAGAGAGAGAGAGAGAGAGAGAGAGAGAGAGAGTGTACTTTTCTTCTTCCCGTGATCTTCAGGAAATCTAGATGATGCAACTCAACTTCCTGTTGAACGTGTCAGTTGTGGGATAGTCCAGATATTTTATATGGGTGCATATGTTCAGGTTAAAGAGTTGTTTGACTTTTTTTTTTTTTTTTTTAATTAAAAAAAAGGACATTTTTCATTACCTAAAATGGAGGACTCATGGAAAAGTATTTTTCAGATATAAATGCAAAAACAATAGGTGAAGTGTAGTTATAGTGGACTGGGACAGGCACAAATGCTGTTTTCTGTAAATGTGCTTTAGATTTCACAAGTAACGGTATTTATCTGAAACATGTGCATGCAAGCGCACAGATGTGTTGAAATGTCTTTTACCTTTATTTACGTACAGATTTGTAAAAGTGATATCAGTGAGACACCAAATGGCACCGCAGTCAATGGACTCACTGTAATATCATTGATGTTGGTCTTCAGATGAAGTGGAATAAGTTGTGGCTTCTGTCTGGTGAGAAAACCCGCAATCATGACAGGTCATTGTGGTTAGTTCAGTTTGTGCTATTATATGGAAGTATCATGGAAGTAAATGGAAGTAAGAAGGGCCTAATAAGGAAAAAAGCTAATCTTGGCTGCTTGGATCTCTGTTTTTGTAGAAAATAGGCTAGAACTCATTTTGATAGATTAAGCAGATATGAGAATAGAATAGAGGTATTATAGAGGTATTATTTATATATAGAGGCATATAGAGGTATTATTCCTTTGAGTATCAAAGTGCATTAAAATAAGATGTAAAAAAGTGAATGGATACGAAATGAACTCAAGTATTACAACAAATACAATTTTATATTTTTTAATATAGCCATATTTTACATAGATAATATTTAATAGAAGGAAGGAATAAGAATAATTACTTAAATAATAAAGGTAGGCTTTGTTTCATTCAAAGATAGTTTATTTAATCTAAATCATGTAGCATAAGCAGTTAAATTGATATTTACAGTCTTAATTAATGAGTTGAAATTTGAGTGAGAGAGAACCATTGATTTTTCGAAATCCATACTGATGTTTGAAAATAACTGAATTAGAGTCTAGATGAAAAGTAATTTGTTTTTATATAGTTCTGTCCTAATGTTTTTGGAAAACATGGCAAAATGGGTATGGGTCTATAGTTGTTAAAACATTGCGAATCATCTACTTTGAACAGAGGAATAACTTACTTAAAGCTACTTTTAAATCAACCCTCTGGCACCACACCTGTCTTCAAAGACAGAGAGAAGATGTGGGAATATCAATGACTGATGAGAATATCAATGTTTGAGCTAACAGATTATTAAAAGAACTTTTACCTCCTAAACAGACAGAGGGTAATTCTGAAGTGGTCTTCTCTCTTTGCAACAACTGATTGATTGTTTTCCATGTGGATATCGGCTTTTAATATCGTATAATATAAAGTGTATATATATATATATATATACTTTTTTTATGATTTTTTAATGAATATATTCTAAACACCATGAGTAAGGCACCATCAGAGCCAGCGTAAGAATGAACAGAGATAATCTACCTCTAGATCTATTTTCCCTTACATGGTGCACTGGATTATATTTAGGTAATTTAAAAGACTTATCTAGAGTCCTCAGGTAATAATAGGAAAAATATGTTTGAATGAAGACAAATAATGAATAAAATTATCATAATTTCTAGAAAGACTTCGAATATTCAAAGAAAAAGTAGAGAATCCATTAGGAGGCGTAGAAACACATAAATCATTAAACTGAGGTTAGGTATAAAAGCTACAGAGATTAGATACATGAAATATGGGGGAAAATTTAACTCTGGGCCAGCATCAAAATTCAAGAATCAACTATAGGGAGACAAGTAATATCCACAATTTTGCTGTAATGAATTTGTTTAATCCTCGACAAAAGTTTTAAAGTCTAAGTAAGATTCTTTAGATAATTAGTAGATAGAGTATTAGAGATAATATAGAGAATTAGCCTAAGACCACCATTCAGCAGCTGTATTGCCAAGCATGTTTACATACATAAGGAATTTGTTCTGATGACAGGAGCTTCCAGTGTAGAAAAAACGACCTATATTTGGACTTCTAGCAATAGATAGAGACTTACAGAGAGTTTCACACAGACAGAGAGACAATAGAAAATCTAGGAAATAGCCTGTCTGTGGGTTTATTGTATGGATTTTTAAGGTAAAGATAACTGAAAGTAAGTAAAGTAAAGTAAGTAAGTAAGTAAAGATTAAGCAAGTAAGAAGTAAATGAGGTGGCGGAGTAACCATACTCCTTACAGAGGGACACAGTAAGTAGGGAAGAAAATAAACAGATTATGTTTAGGAACTGAAGGTGAATTTTGAATGTGCTAGAGTGATTTTTTTTTTCTCCACATTTTGGCGTCACGAACATATCAGTTTGTAATCACTCAAAACTCACCTCTAAATTATCAGGCCTTGAGCTGGTATCTAATGCATAGGCTGAACATGTCACATGTAATGATGGGCTTTGCAGTTGTGTGTTCCTAGTCGTCTGTCTCCAGTTTCAGATCTGACAAGTGATGGTGGCATCCCTCAACCTCAGCCCACTTAGGGTGTAGGGCAGGTAACAAGTATCAAGCCAAAGTGAAACATGGACATTCTATGTTGTGTAAACAATGTCCTCTATCCTCAGGGAAGGAGAAAAAGGGTACGCTACGAGCACTATTACAGTAAGGTGCCAACAAATTATCTGCTATCCAAGCTGGAAGAAGATGATGGTACTTTACACAAAATTTGTCATGTAGAAAATTAATAAATCTATTATCTAACTCCATTAGTGCCTAATGTCCATACTGTAACCTCTTCCATTTCCAGTATAATCCATATATTGGATAATTCCTTAATCCAGTATATTTCTCTGTTGTGTTCAGGTTTTTGCCGGTGTGTGTGGGGGAGGGCTTGCTCACCTTAACGATCCGAGATCAACAATACGCCTGGGGGCGTCTCCCTGCGGGTTTGGGGCTCCCCTGTGGACTCAGCTCCCCTCTGTGGTCAAGAGACACCATTGACATTAAAATTCTCATGTTCCCAAGGCTGACAGGACATGAGTAGGGGTCATCCTCCCCCTTGAGAGGGAGCCATGGCTGATGACAATCTTTTTGTTAGGTACAATCGCCCACAGCTTAATCACACTGATGATTATGAGGAGATGGGTGAGATACACCCTTGTGAAGAGCCTTGTTTACGCCAAGAACCTAAAAAAGAGCAGAATGCCTGTAAGTCAGTCACTGAACAGCCGGGGCGGCCCATGCACCATTCATCACAGGAAGAGATTTACAATAAGCCTGTGAGCAGTCGGACAAAACCTGAACTGATACGTGTGCCCTCAACGAGGGTGCCATGGTATACAGAGAACCATCATACTCACGTACACAAATGCACTTGCGTTTGCACCATTATGTGATTCTGAACATAGGACCCCAAACTCCTCCATCCCATACCACACAACAAATGATAAGCTTCCTGGACGCTATCCACTAGTGTCATCAGCGGATCACTGAGTGCTACTCCAGATCCTGAGAGCTGGGTGTTCTGAAGAAAAACCTGAGAGTAAATGAACTACCGACACGGTGAACTGTTCTTCAAGCATTGAAGGCTGCCTTATGCTCTGCACCTGCTGCACCTGCACAGCAACTGCCTAATTACACTAAGGGCGAGAACACCTGTATGTGACTGAAGGGGGGAGGGGAGAGCCACTGTAGGGGTCTCGGCCCAGGAGCGTGGGGAACATTTCAGGCTGTGAGTTATATAAAAAAAACAGTTGCTTAAGTGGCATAAGGATTGCCAGTATTTCTGCATATTGGGGCTGAAGCTGCTCTCTTAGTGCGGACCGCAGGGAAAAAATTGCTCTTTGACACATTAATTTTACACTTCCCACAACATGTAACTACCATTTTGAATTACATTCACCTGCTGTACATGGCAGCTCAACGAAGATCAGGATATGAGGTTCTAAGTGTGCCAATTAAAAATTTAAAAGACCCAATATTGTGCTTAACACACCGACTGTAGTATTGTACGGCCTAATTAATTCTGATGGGCCAGTCACTGGGAACTCTCACGATTGCCTAGCCAAAATTCACATTATCAGGCACCTATAGATAAAATAGATAGACAAATAGATAATATGATGCATCCTATGATTTAGAATTATAAAGATACATGAGAAAAAAGGTAATGACTATGTCATTAAGGGTAATAATAACGCTGCAGATTTGATAACCAAGTTTCTCAGGGTGCCAGGTAGCAGTTTTAGCATCGATCCAGCCAGAACCTAATTTAAAGAATCCAAGTGTTTTGAACAAACATATATGCCATGCTTGAGGCCTATATTGGCACAGAAAGATTCACTATTACAGATTTATTACATGCATTACTCCATTCGAGTAGCTATTGTTAAATGGCAAGCACAAAACTGATGGCTCCTTTTTACTAGGGGAAACACTGCAGCAGACAAAGCAGCTAAGAAGACAGCATTGGGACCCTAAGATGTTGGCTGGGATGAATCCTGGAGAAGAACCTCCTCATGTGGAAAATCTTGACTATGTTGTGAGTTTTCAGAATGCTGCCACCGAGACGGAAATAGCCAAATGGATAGCCAGAGGAGCTAAGAAGGAACGAGGGACAGGACTATGGAGAAACATAGAGGGCTTAGGTGTGGCACCTCTGAGCCTTTTACCATTACTAATAAAGTATGCGCATGGACTAGATCACACGGGTAGAGGGGAAATTTTTCGCAAAATCAGGCAAGAATCAAGCAATGAAACTATGTGATGTGTGTGCCAGGTTTAATGTTTGCAAGACCTTTACGAACCCTATAGGGCACATTCCAGCGCATAGAGGTCCTTTTAGGCACATAATGATGGATTTTGTGGACATGGGTGAATATAAACAGGGCAAAAGGTACATATTGGTGATCGAGGACCGTTTCAGCCGGTGGGTGGAAGCAGTGGCTACATCCACAGAGGATGCTAAGACAGTGGCTGAGATTTTGTGTCAGGAAGGCATCCCGAGATTTGGGATGCCGGATTACCTAAGCTCTGACAATGGTCCTCATTTTGTTAATGCCACTATAAAAGCAATTGCAGAAGCAATATATATTGGACACAAGTTGGGTTGTGTGTGTCATCCTCAGTCACAGGGGATGGTGGAACGTGCCAATGGGGTCCTGAAGGCTAAATTTGCCAAGATTTGTGCCAATTCAACGCTTAATTGGGTTCAGGCACTACCTTTAGCCTTAATGAAAATGCCCACGCAAACTAGAGATGGACAAAAGGTACAAATAGCAGTGTTTATACATAGGTAAGCATTAAATGAATTACTAATGAGGCTTGGGGAGCCTCAGAGGAGGGAATGTGGGAATTAATTTGCATAAAATATAAATAACAAATACAGAAGACCAGGTAAACACATAGTGTAGTTTATTAAGGAGTAGAATAATATAAAGACGGGCCCTTTGCCGTGCGGTGTTGTGCATGGCTGAGGAGCTCTCGGGACATGTCGAGGTAAAACCATAACAACTGCAGATAACGCATGTCCAGGAGAGGCTAGGAAAACGGGGAAAAACAACACGTGTTATATTATATTATATTATATTATATTATATTATATTATATTATATTATATTATATTATATTTTATGTATTGTAAATAAATATATACACAGGCAAAAAAACACTATGAAAGCTTAATACTATAGCAGTGACCATAATCTTAGAATCCTAGCAAAAATGTGCAATCTCAAGACTTAGATTATAATAGAGCTTTAAGCAGTGTGTAAAACACAAAAACATGTTAAAAGCATGCACAGAATCTGTAATACATAAAAACAACACTTACCCATGTAAAGAGATAAAATTGAAGCAAGAATAAAAGTTTAATATGAGAACCAAAGAGAGAACGCAGGGAAAGGTTTGCTTATCTGGATTGCTGGGAGACATTCTGGCGGATTGGGCCACGGAGGTCTTTTATAGGGGGCGGGGCAAGAAGGAAAGAAGGTGGAAAAAAGGTGGGAGAGTGTTTTGGTTTTTTTTCGTCTAACCTTGAAAAACCTGGATATAATGGTAACTGAAAAACCTGATTTTCTGAAAACAATGGTGGTTGAAAAACATGGTTTTCTGAAGCTAATGGTAGCTGGATTTTCTGAAAACCAAACATAATGGGGTTTGATATGAAGGGGGGGAAAGAGTATAAATAGAGACCAAACCCAGGATAGATCGGATCATTCCTGAGACGTCTCATTTGAATTGATCTCATGTTGGCTGCTGATTCTGGGCAATAAATCTGATTTTTGCTTCTCTCATCCACTGTGTTGTGAGTATTATTTTTTATTGAATTTAGAGTGTTTTGTGTAGAGGCTACGGTATATCCAGTGGCGGAAAACGCCACAACCGTGCTGAAGACATAAAAGAAAGGAGAAGGAGCTTTTATTGATGTAGAAGTCTTTCGACTGAAGAAACTGACCACTAAAACAAACAAAGAAACTTCCGATGACGACCAGTAGAGTGCTTGGTGTGTTTTATGCTACAATGGTTTTCATAATCTGCTTGTTTTATCTACACTATTTTTTAATGACTGGGATTCAAGTTGCGAGTCTGAACATCAATGGGGCAAGAGAACATGAAAAGCGAGTAAAGTTATATGAACTAGTGAAACAGAGGCATATTGATGTAACCTTGTTACAGGAGACACACGCTGCTGATTGGGTGAAGGAGTGGGACGGGCTGGCAATGTTAAGTCACAATACATCACTTAGTGGTGGGGTTGCCTTACTGTTTGCTCGCAATTTTATCCCTACTTTTTACACAGTAGAAGAGTTTTTAAATGGGAGGCTTTTAAAAGTGAAAGCTTTTTATGAGAATGAGGTTTTTATTTTTATTTGTGTGTATGCTCCCACCAGTGCAGTGGAGAGAATGGCTTTTTTAGATAAGTTAAATGATGTAATTGCTAACTGCAGCACTGCCGATATTTTAATTTTGGTTGGGGATTTTAACTGCACAACTGACAACCTAGATAGGAACCACGTAGAACCTCATGTGGCCTCCCATAAGCGCCTGTGGGAGATGATGGAGACTCACGAATTAAGTGATATATGGAGAACTTTAAATAAAAATCAGAGACAGTACACATGGGCCCACTCTATAGACAACACACTCTCCCTGGCAAGATTGGATCGGTTTTATGGTTTTAAACATCAACTGACGTTTTTTACAAAGTGTTTTATTGTTCCAGTAGGCATCTCTGATCACAGCATGGTGCAGTGTATTATCAGTAAAAAAAAAAAAAATGTAAAACCAAGGAGTGCCTACTGGCATTTTAACACTGAAATTTTAGAAGATACTAATTTTAGAGAATCCTTTATTTATTTCTGGAATTGTTTTAAATCAGAGAAGGGGGCTTTTAGTTCTATACAACAGTGGTGGGATGTGGCTAAAGCACAAATTAAAGCATTTTGTCAACAGTACACTCTTAACGTCACAAGAGATATTGTCAGATCCCTGAAAGCTCTGGAGATAGAAATAGTGGAACTCCAGTGTTCGGAGACCACAGGAGATCGAGGGCATATTGAAGCCCTCAAAAGTAAAAAAGCCATAATGAACGACCTGTTGGGCATTATGGCACAGGGGGCGCTGGTCCACTCACACTTTAAAAGCGTGACTGAGATGGATGCTCCTTCCAAGTTCTTCTTTGGTCTAGAGCAAAAGAATGGACAGAAAAGTTTCATACATGCTGTGCGAACAGAATCAGGGGATCTCTTAACAGAGCCCACTGAAATTCGCAAGCAGACAGTCAGCTTCTACTCGAAGCTATACAGCAGTGAGTGGTCAGGGGTGATGGTGGGAGAGAGCTTCCTTAAAAACCTGCCAAAACTTTCAGAGCAAGTGGCCAGAGAAATGGACAGAGAGCTGACACTAGGAGAGCTCTGTGAGGCTCTCCAGGGCATGGAGAACGGATGGGTGCCAGACATAGATGGTCTCCCTGTAGAGTTCTACAAAGCCTTCTGGGCAGTAATAGGGCAGGATGTGCTAGAGGTTTTACATGACATTGTGAAGGGAGGTGAGCTCCCGTTGAGCTGCAGGAGAGCCGTCCTGCCCCTACTGCCAAAAAAGGGAGACCTGACATACCTGAAGAACTGGCGCCCGGTCTCACTACTGTGTACTGACTGCAAGCTGCTTTCAAGACTGGCGAAGGTAATGGAGCAAATCATTCACCATGACCAGACGTACTGTGTGCCTGGCAGGTCTATATTTGATAATGTATACCTAATTCGTGACATTTTGGATGTCTCCAGACTATTGGCCTTAAAGACTGGTCTCATTTTTTTAGATCAGGAAAAGGCTTTTGACCGGGTTGAACATGAATACTTGTGGGAGGTGCTAGAAACCTTCGGGTTCAACCCAGGTTTTATAGCCATGATCAGGACTTTGTACAGTGAAATTGAGAGTGTACTGAAGGTTACTGGTGGTTTATGTGCCCCTTTTAGAGTTTACAGAGGTATCAGACAAGGCTGTTCTCTGTCAGGCATGCTGTACACTCTAGCAATTGAACATCTTTTCTGCAAAATGAGAGATCAACTTTCCGGTTTTAATATACCTCACTCCAGCGCTTCTCTCTGTCTCTCAGCATATGCAGACGACCTGGTTGTAATGATAGGAGCACAGACAGATGTGAATATTTTAATTGATATTTTAAAAGACTGAGATTTTATCATCTGCTAAGGCCAACTAGGCCAAAAGTGAAGCCATTCTGGTTGGAGACTGGGGTGGTGGGCAGCCTACACTACCAGGAGGCTTGGTGTGGAAAAAGTGTGGTTTTAAATACTTGGGTATTTACCTGGGCAGCACTGAGTTTTTAAATAAAAATTGGGAGGGCATGTTCGAATTTGTAAAGGGCAGACTGAGCAGGTGGAAGTGGCTGGTCCCAAAGATGTCTTACAGGGGGCGAACGCTGGTCATCAACAACCTAGCAGCATCATCCCTGTGGCACAAGCTGGCATGTGTGGATCCACCGCCAAATCTGCTAGCAAACATCCAGGCCCTGCTAGTGGACTTCTTCTGGGATGGCCTACACTGGATTCCTCAAAGTGTCCTTCATCTGCCTAAGGGGGAGGGGGGGCAGGGGCTGGTCCAGTTGGCCAGCAGAACTGCAGCCTTCCATCTGCAGTTCATCCAGAGACTCCTCACTGGACCTAGGAATTTAGTATGGAGAGCAGCAGCGTATGGAATGTTACGCATGGCAGGAGGACTGGGGTTAGACCGAACTTTGTTTTTAATGGACACAAGAGTGCTGGATATTACTATGATTTTTATCGTGGGCTTTTCAAAATTTGGAACTACTTTAAAAAACAAAATAAGGGGTGCAGAACATTACACTGGCTGCTGGAAGAACCCCTGGTTTACGGTGGGCATTTGGACATCTCTGGTGTGACGACTCCTGCACTGTCTAGGGTTCTGGTCTCCTCAAGGATCGTGACACAGGGACAGACCTGTCACGGGCAGAGGACTTAGCAGTGTGTATTGGACTGAGGTCCCTGCGTGTTGTGAATAAGCTCCTACATCACTGGAGGTCTACCCTAACGTCAGAGAAGCGTGTTCAGCTGATGGACTACAAAACAAGTGAGACTGATCCTACAGCGGAAGAACCCTTTCCCAAGTTGGGCATCGCTCCAGACTTGGATGGGTGCGAGGATCTCCTCCTGGAGTGCAGGGGTGAGGCAGAAATGAACTTTGAAACAGTGTCGGGTAAGCTACTATATAAAGCCTGTGTGAAAGTTTTAAACAAAAAGAAACTGAATGGGAGGGTGGACACCCCATGGCGAAATGTACTGTGTTTTAATGATGATATTAAACCAGAATGTAGGGTACTGTACAAACCACCATTAACCAAAAAAGTTGCTGACCTCCAATGGAGGATTTTACATGGAATTGTCTCTGTGAATTCTTTTATCTCCATTTTAAACCCTGAGGTCACTCAGGAATGCCCATTTTGTTCACAGACAAAAAGACACTGTTTGTAAAGACAACAGCTAGCAGTGGATCCAATCTACTTCGATATGCTCCGGTAATCCTGGAAGCTTCTCAGGAAACAGAAGGATACATGAATTAATCTCCATAATACCACAGCATTTCAGGATTGTTTATAAAACCCTTTTATATTAATAATCTTTTTTAATTACTGGTTTATTTTTAAAACGCGTGAAATAATAATGATAATCTTGGATTTTAAAAGCATCATTCAAGTGCTGAACAAATTAAATGCTCCACATGCAGGCTGACATGCCTTTATTCAGCACTTCAGAGTCCAGTCTGTCAGTGAAGTCCATTCTGTTGTGCCCTTATTGTTGTGTTATTAATTAACATATACTTTTATTAACATAAATGTTACCAAACACAATCAAAATAAAAAGATTAAACTGGTGTGTAATAATTGGGACTTTTACTTCATGTGGCCTGGTGTGTAAATGTGACTGTAGAAATTTAACAAAACATACTGGTGTCTTTTTTTATCCACAGTTCATCAAAGGTATATTTTTACATATGGGTAGTGTGTAGGTTTGTCTTAAACCACAAACTAACTTATTAATGCACACTAATGTAACTTACCTTCTCCAAAACAACTAACAAATAAAAGCTGTTTTTACTGAATCTGGCAAAAAGAGGCAAAAACTTTTTTACGTGCTTATATAAGACAAAGAAATGATCCGTCTATAATTTTAATGGTAGGTGTATTTTAACAGTGAGAGACAGAATAACAACAAAAAAAATCCAGAAAAAACGCATTTCAAAAAGGTTATAAATTGATTTGCATTTTAATGAGGGAAATAAGTATTTGATCCCCTATCAATGAGCAAGATTTCTGGCTTCCAGGTGTCTTTTACACAGGTAATGAGCTGAGATTAGGAGCAATCTCTTAAAGGGAGTGCTCCTAATCTCAGTTTGTTACCTGTAAAAAGACTCCTGTCCACAGAAGCAATCAATCAATCAGATTCCAAACTCTCCACCATGGCCAAGACCAAAGAGCTGTCCAAGGATTTCAGGGACAAGATTGTAGACCTACACAAGGCTGGAATGGGCTACAAGACCATCGCCAAGCAGCTTGGTGAGAAGGTGACAACAGTTGGTGCGATTATTCGCAAATGGAAGAAACTGTCAGTATCCCTCGGTCTGGGGCTCCATGCAAGATCTCACCTCATGGCGTTTCAATGATCATGAGAACGGTGAGGAATCAGCCCAGAACTACATGGGAGGATCTTGTTAATGATCTCAAGGCAGCTGGGACCATAGTCACCAAGAAAACAATTGGTAACACACTACGCCATGAAGGACTGAAATCTTGCAGCGTCTGCAAGGTCCCCCTGCTCAAGAAAGCACATGTACAGGCCCGTCTGAAGTTTGCCTGAATGATTCAGAGGAGAACTGGGTGAAAGTGTTGTGGTCAGATCTCTTTGGCATCAACTCAACTCGCCGTGTTTGGAGGAGGACGAATGCTGCCTATGACCTCAAGTCATAACACCATCCCCACCGTCAAACATGGAGGTGGGAACATTATGCTTTGGGGGTGTTTTTCTGCTAAGGGGACAGGACAACTGTACCGCATCAAAGAAACGATGGATGGGGCCTTGTACCGTCAAATCTTGGGTGAGAACCTCTTTCCCTCGGCCAGGGCATTGAAAATGACCTTAATGACTTGGAGAGGATCTGCAAAGAGGAGTGGGACAAAATCCCTCCTGAGATGTGTGCAAACCTGGTGGCCAACTACAAGAAACGTCTGACCTCTGTGATTGTCAACAAGGGTTTTGCCACCAAGTACTAAGTCAAAGAGGTCAAATACTTATTTCCCTCATTAAAATGCAAATCAATTTATAACTTTTTTGAAATGCGTTTTTCTGGATTTTTTTTGTTGTTATTCTGTCTCTCACTGTTAAAATACACCTACCATTAAAATTATAGGCTGATAATTTGCTTGTCAGTGGGCAAACGTACAAAATCAGCAAGGGATCAAATACTTATTCCCCCACTGTGTGTGTGTGTGTGTGTATATATATATATATATATATATATATATATATATATATATATATATATATATATATATATATATATATATATATATATATATATATATGTACATAAAATGTACAGACTACAAAGTTCCATTTTATTTGCACAGATGTTGAAGATGTTAGGTTATATTATAGGTTACAATCTAGTAATAGTCATCATACTTTTACATCTTCATCAGGTCCTTAATGTAAAATATGACATCATTGTTTCCAAACTATAAAACTCTTAAAAACTCACTAAAATTAATGTGTTAAACATCGCTTTAAATCCTGCTGTTACACCACATTTGTTCTAAGTCAAGGTGCACTGAAATACAGCACCCATGCAAAGTGTTTATATAAACCTCTGATGCAGATCACCCAGCTATACTATAAGCTCCACTCTGGACCCTCTGCAGTTCACGTACACAGAGGACGTGATCTGGTATGCTCTTCACCTGCCACTACTCCACTTCAACAAGAAAAATACATACATCAAAATGCTGTTTATAGACTTCAGTTTAGCATTCAACACCATCATCCTCCAGCAGCTGATTGATAACCTGGACCTGCTAGGTTTCAGCACCTCGCACTATAACAGGATCCTGGACTTCCTCACTGGGACACATCGGTCAGTTCAGGTCGGCAGCAAGACCTCCAACACCATTCACAATGAGCACTGGTGCAACCCAGGGCTGTGTTCTCAGCCCACTGCTGTTCAGGCTGCTCACGCTACAGTTCAAACCACATCTGGTTCCTCTCAAGGTTTCTTCCTTATTTCATCTCAGGGAGTTCTTCCTTCTTGCCACCGTCACCTCTAGCTGCTCATTAGGGATAAATTTAAGCTCTTACAGTGTTTTAATGTTGTGACTGTCCTCTACCTGAAGCTGCCTCCACACAGGAACTCCACATTCCCATCAAGAATAACTGCTGATTATTTACTGGACATTAAACCCACATTGCACCTTAAGGGGAAAGACTCAGTTCTCCTTCATCGCTCTGGTCTCTGCACTCCACATACAGACGATTATTCTACATATAATATACATCATATTCTATATATAATATACATCATATTATACATATCACAATGCTGTTTCTTGTTCTCTTGTATATACAGTGGATCTAAAAAGTCTACAGTGTTAAAATGGCAGGTTTTTTTTATTAAAAAAAAATAAATTAAACCAACATAAATCATGTCAGAACCTTTTCTACCTTTATTGTAAAATTGTATCCTATTAATTAAAGTTAAAAAAAATAATAAGAATCGTTTTAGGGGGAAAAGATGAACAATAAAAAAAAACTTTCAATACCCAGCTTGCATAAGTGTGCACACCCTTTTATAATTGGGAATGTGGCAGTGTTCAGAATCAACCAATCACATTCAAACTCATATTAAATACTAATTAGTTTACACCTGTCATCAATTAGTGAAAGTCAAAAGTGACTGATTAACTCCAAATAAAGTCTAGCTGTTCCTATAGGATTTTCCTGACATCTTCTTGGTGACATCCAACTGGAAAAGCCACAAAGAGCTTACAAAGCAGGTATGGGATCTCATAGTTGAAAAATCTCCAAGGCATTGGATACATTTATACATTTAACAGATGCTTTTATACAAACTGACTTACAAATGAGGAAATACAAGCAAAGCGATATATAAAGCGGAGAACATTACAAGTAGCACTACCATACAAGATTTTTAATTGAGTTCTACAGAAGCAAAGTGTGCGGGGGCGGGGGCGGGGGAGGGGGAGGGGGAGGGGGAGTCACGCACATTCAACAGTGGTTTCCAGCCTTGCCCTTTACGCAATGAGATTCCTACGGATTCCCTGAATCTTTTCACAATATCATGCACTGTAGATGTTGAAAGACCCAAATTCTTTGCAATATTGCGTTGAGCAATGTTCTTTTTAAACTGACTTTAAACCACTGTTTGCTCTCCTGCACTGCAGTCTCTCCATCTACTCTTCTGAATATTTGTGTGCATGTTGGGAACAATTCTGATTTATTTATCTATGCAATCTTTTAATGCTTCGAATAGAAGGATTCCCAAAAATATTTATAAAATTCTCCTTTAATACCATCAGTACCTGGGGACTTACCATTAGGCACTTCAGATATGGCAATATCTAATTCAGAAATAGGGATATCAGCTTCTGTAATGTTTTTAAAAATCATTATCTATAATGGGCACTTTGTCACTTAAAAAGGAGAAGAAAAGATCATGGTCTCTCTCAGAATACCTTGATTGATAAAGATTCCAATAAAAGGAAGAAATGTACTCATCAATCAATATTTGCTTTTCACTTATTTGGTTATTTATACAAACTTTATTGATTGTTTTCATGGCCTTTTTTTTCTAAATTAAAAAAGAATGAAGATCCTCAATCCATCTGGCTCTAGTTTCATCTGAGGCTAAATGCCCCTTTAGCCTTCTCAGTGTAAAAAAAAATTATGTTAAATTTAATCCATTCCAACCCCCAACTGGGGATAAGTCTGATTTTTTTTTTTTTTTTTTTTTTTTTAGCATCATTAAACATTACCAAAAAAGGAATCACAAAAAGCTTTACTTTCAATAGATTACTGTTGGATTTCCAATTAGATCGAATTGGAAACGAGTTGCTCTTAACCGAAAGAAAAGTGGCACTATGGTCTGTTAAAGGTGAGGGAGAAATATCACAGTCATATGAAGAAGAGATTAGATAACTGGTTATCAACCAAAAATCTAATCTAGAACGCTGAATACATCCAGAAGAAGCCCCCCATGTAAATTGCTTTCTGTGTGGATTCTTCACCCGCCAAATGTCAACTAAATCAAGGAACTGAAATTAGGAGGTTGTAAGAGAACGAATTAAAAGGAGAAGGATATCTATCCTGCCATTCATCTGGAACAGCATTGAAATCTCCTCCGATGATAATTTTATCTGTAAGGTATGTGTTCTTCCAACCATCAACCATAGTACCTATATTTTGAAAAAGCTTCCTATTAGTGTCCTTGTTGGTGGATCCATAAACATTCAGCAAAATGAATTTACAATCATTAGATTCAATACCAACCATAATCTAGTGTCCTCCATCATCACCTGCAGTTGCAATAATCTTACTGTCCATACGATTAAACAGAAAGGCTGAGTGTGAGAGAATAAAGACTTCCAAAATTTAGTGTCCACATCAGTTGAATGAGTCTGTTTAAGAAAAAAACAATTAACTTTAGCTTGCTCCTTACGTTTAACATTATTCCCAATTCCTTGAACATTTAGAGATAAAGAAAGTGACATATAAGAAAACTTCCATCAGAAAGAAGATAAATGTACTTAACTTCCTTATGCACAGGCATATCTAATAAAAGTTATACCCTTATAAACTCGTAAACTTTGGCTTGCTCTCGTAAAAAATAAATAAATAAACAGAAAAGTAAACTTGAACTTTTGTATAATAATTTTACTTTATTTATGAGGACGCTAAAAAACAGGCACACATCCTCGAACTGTCTTCACAGTCACCCTCTGACCATTAATCACAGCATATCCATCACACAAGTATGCTTCCAAGCTTTTCTTCCTTGCCTCCTCCACTTCTCCTCTCCATAGAGATCGGTGCATTTTTGGACATCCTCCATACCAGATCGCGAACATCTCTCATGCCAAACTGAATGATGATTTGACGTGGTCTGTCAGTCTTCCCTTTTTCCCAAGACGATGAATGGCATGAATGAGTGTATTATTATACACTGAAATACATTACATTATATACATTATATATAATTATATGACATATCTATCTAGGTAGAAGGTATGGTCACAGTGCCCCGGGGGTGGATGAAACCTGGATATAAAGCCATCGAGGACATTTCCTTATGTCAGGCGATGCAGACGGCTGCAGTTGCAGGTGAAGTTTATTAAATTCGGGCAAACAATCCAAAACATGATGCAGGCAGAGATTCAAGTGATCAGCAAACCATATAGACAAGACAAAATCCAGAAATCGTGGAACCTGATAACAAAATAATTCAGAACCAGAATAGAGTGATAAACAACAAAAGGTTCGGTAAGTCAGGCAATGATACACTGAGTATTACTGCACAACTTGCTGGATATCCATAGTCTTTATATGAGTGTGTATATAGGTGCAGGTGTGACTGGGAACAGGTGTGCATGATTAGAAGTCCAGTGACTGAGACCGTGTGAGTGAGGGTGAGTGATGGGAATAAAATAAAAACAATAATAAAAACAAAAGGCTTGGCCATCTGTAATCCCTATCATTTATCATCATAATGAATTAGTCTTCATGTCACTGTATAATGAAATAGAATGCGATCTGTTCCTCTTGCCTTTCCAAAGGGAAGCAGCAAGGACAGATTTTATTTAGTCCAACTTATTTTAGTACATAAAAAATGATTTAAACTCAGCTGCATTAGAAGGGAACAGAAGGTGGCCAACTGCATTTCAATAAGAGATTATTCTTCTCATTGTTGTGTAACATGGAGAAATCACTCCTTACAGGGATGTGTTCAGTAATATCCCATAAATACACTTTCATGATACTGTTATATAAAATCTAACAGTTACTATAAAATGAAATACAAGTTATTCTTTATGTGACTATATCACAAATTTAAGTGAGACTGTGTTCACTGAAAAATGGCTTAAGAAAAAATGATTAAGAAAATATTATTAAGACGTCATCATGTAGAAGATGGCAGTGTGGTTATGGATGCTAAAATCCAAGCTATTTGTGCATCCTTTGCCCAAGACGAGACCTGTTTGACAGATGATGTGGTATGCTCTGGAACATGAGCCCTTCCTTTCCTTCTCCATATTTTTCTCTTCCCATCATTTTTGGTACAAGTTAATCTTGCATCAGTACTGGTCAGGCTTTTTTTTTTTTTTTTTTTTTTTGTAGGTTTTATTTTTAGCAAAGTCTCAATGACTGCAAGTTTCCCAGGTCCTGTGGGACCACTGTAATTCGGCTGTAAAAACGTTGAATGCGATATTTTTATTAAACCCCTTGAATTAAAGCTAAAGCTTAAAAAAATAATAATAAAAACATTTTGGTTTTGTTTCGTGTCGTAAAAAAGTGGGAATAGATTCATGTTTCAGTTAAAGTCATAACACCAGCATCCACTACACTTGGCATTTCTTACAAAATTCTTGTGTAAATACAAGAAGTGAGAAAGTTTTAATCAAGAATCATCATTTCCCTATAAAAATATAAATTGCCCTACATGTACAGTGTCATGTTTTTAGTGCGTTTACATTTAATATTAACATAATACTAACAGTCTTACAGTATTCAATGTCACTTACGGTATTTTATTTCTATAAAAAAAAAATTTATTCAACTTTATGCAATCATCACTGATGTTCAAGATTGGATTTTTCTAATAGTCACATGTTAAATAGGATAAGTACATTAAACTGTTTTTAACATGAGCTATACTGTACAACAGAAAAATCATAACTGCTTCACTAATAATGAACTATTTGTTAAACTAATCACTCGAAATGCTACTCTGTGTCCTGTGTTAAGTAGTCCGATGTTCACAGCTGATAATTCTTACATCAGGTCTAAACTCAGCAATAGTGTAACAACATTAAATATTTTAGACTCTAGTGATTCTCATAGATTTATAGTCAATTCATTTGTCCTTCTAATGTTTACTATGTAAAACAATTTTAGATTTTAAACACAAATTCAAAAAGTAAACAAAGAGATCTGAATTTTATGCTGTAGTCTGTGTTTTTAAATCCTCGATCCATGAGTTTACTAAAATGAATACTAAAATCATTAATTATCCCATATGTCAAGCTCTATAAAACATTTTCCTTATTAAGTGTAAGTAAAGTACTGAAACATACCTGAAATGTGAAGAAGGTAAACTATCTTTTATAGATCTCAGTGTCTTTCAGAGATGTTCTGCAGTATCTGACTAACTGAGTTACTATTTGTCTTTTTTTAGGCTTGATGACTAAATGCAAACCTCCTCCTCCTTCTTTTTTTTTTACTTTACAAAACAGATTAGATGGAAATCTGAGATGGACAGGGCATGACAAAAAAAAAACAACAACAACAGAGGACTGTTTAAGCTGGGAGACGCGAAAGGTGGGATGGATGCGCAGGGACCTGGGGAGTTTGAGTTTGATGGCATTGGGATTGATAATGCTCTTAATTGTGAAAGGGCCCAGATAATGGGGGGAGAGTTTCACACCTTTTGGCCTGGCTGGTAGTTGGGAGCTGGAACCCGATGGTTGCGCTCGGTGGAGAGGAGCAGGGCCTCCCTCCATATCCTGCGGCAACAATGGAGGTGAGCCTGCATGGAGGGGACGGCAATTCCCTCCTCCTGGACCGGGAACAAGGGAGGCTGATAGCCCAAGGAGCACTTGAAGGGGGACAGTGCCAGTGGCGGTACTAGTTAGGGAGTTGTGTGCATACTCAATCCATGGTTGCTGGGAGCTCCAGGTGGTGGGGTTGTTGGTAGTGACGCACCACAGTGCTGCTTCCAGTTCCTGGTTGGCCTGCTCTGCCTGGACATTAGTCTGGGGGTGAAATCTGGAGGACAAAGCTGACTGTGGCCCCAAGAGCATTGCAGAAAGACCTCCAGACTTGGGAAAGGAACTGAGGCCCACAGTCAGAGACAATGTCATGGGGGTTGCAAATTGTGCAGGCAGCGACAAAGGCTCGGGTGTCGGCGTCCATCGTAGGCCACCAGAAGTGCCGTTTCAACAGGCCTAGAATGTCCCGGCACCAGTGACGTACACAGGGAGGAAATAAGGTTAAGCTGGATCTGCTCCTGGTGATTGCCGGAGAGAATCAGAAGCAGTCGGGCTGTGCTATGGGTAATGCGGGCCAGGGATCTTCCATCTAGGGCATTTACTGTGATGGAGGAATCCAATTGTTTGACCAGAACCCCTGCCTGAGCGGCCAGCTCAGTATCCAGGAAGTTGTCATCAGTGCCAGAGTCGACCAGAGTGAGCAGGGGTACCGTGAGCTGGTTGTGACACAGGGTGGCTTGAACTTGGAGGTAGAGTAGGGAGGCAGATGAACTGGGTGTCTGACTCACCAGTAGCCTCCTCTTTACTGGTGAGCCTCCCCTTTTTGCCGGAGAGGGCAGGTTGCCAAGAAGTGGCCCAGTATCCCGCAGTAGATACATTCACCTGCATTGAATCTGCATGGGCTCTTCTCTGGGCCAAGGAGCCCGGGGGCTGGGCTGAGGCTCCGGGGCAGGGTTGGCGGAGGAGCGGTCATCTCGGGCAGCGACAGTGACTCAGAAATGGAAGGAACGTCTCTTGAACACTTCTCACTCTTCAGTAACGTTTCTACCAAAAACACATCCATAGGAGACAAGAGTCTGAGTTTCACCGATCAGAGAGCAGCAGTGATGGATCCCCAAGCAGACGATGAGCAGCGCATGGCAGAAGGAAAGTTTAAAAAATTGCCTGATTGTTTGATGTTTATTAACTAAAGTGTATCGTTCTTTGTTTCATTTAACAAACTACAGTCACTTGGGCTGATCTTAAGTTTGCAGAATTCCTTGTTTGTCTGTTTTGCCTCAGTAAAACCCTTAACCTTACAGTATGAACATATTTAGCTTTCAGAATCAAATATGTACACTGCAGATAACAGCTGTCTTTACTGAAGGAAACATTTTACAATTTTGAGATTAAATTGTTTTTATTTATATTATTTTTTTGGTTTTCATTTTTATAAATCTGTGTAAAACAGTGTTCAGCTCGTTTCTATTACATTATATTACTGCTCATCATTCACATAAGAAAGAAACCCTGAAATATTCAGCACAGCAGCAGGATTGGGAAAGGCTGTATTCAGGGTTGCCAGATAAACTGAAAAGGTGATTTTGGTATAGATTAAATGGGGTTCAAGGGATCTGGACGGACGGACGGACAGACGGACAGACGGACGGACAGACAGACAGACAGACAGACAGGAAAAAGAAGAAGAACTTTGTTTATGCACTACAACCAAATTTCTCTGTCTGAGGATTAAGAAAGTCTTATCTTATCTTACATAGCAGGAAAGTAAAAATAAAAAAAATAAAGAAAAGAAAAGAAAAGAAAAGAAAAGAGGATAATAAAGTAATATGAAAACATTTTAAAAACAAATAAATTTATGAATAAATTAATGCCTATTTTAAAAATAAACGATTAAAAAGACGTATCACAGTTATACAGAAAATAAATACAAACTAAGAAAATTGAAATATAAGATTATAAATATGAATGAGGGGACACGTTAGTGGTTGGGCGTTCGGATCCCGTCTATGCCGTGTGTGAGTGTGTGAGTTTGCCTGTTCTCCCTGTGCTTCGGGGGTTTCCTCCATGTACTCCAGTTTCCTCCCCCAGTCCAAAGATATGCATTGTAGGCTGATTGGTGTTTCCAAATTTTCCGTAGTGTGTGAGTGTGTGTGTGTGTGTGATTGCGGGATGTCCCCCGCCTTGTTCCCTGGGATAGTCTCCAGGCTCCCCCATGACCCCGTGTAGAATAAGCGGTACAGAAAATGGAAATATGTAGGAAAGGGACAATATAAAAGATAAACTGTACATACCATCCATTAAAGCAATTATTAAAGCTTATCTTATGTAGTAAGTTACTTGATCTTGCTACGGTTTCATCTTAAGTTCAGGGTCATCATGGGAATTGTGGTACAAAAAGAAATTGATAAAGAAATATAATTTAATAGTTTGTAAGAAAAGCAAGATTTCTTGAGGTGAGAGTGACATTAACTGGGGTTCTAATGAAATAATGTGCAAAAAACATTTTATTTTTATTATTGTTTTTATTTAATCAATAGAATAAACACTCATATATCATAGGCAGATGTACACTTTGATGTAAACAAACATATTAAAAAAAAAAAAAAAAGATTTTGCAGCTTCACATACTTACCAACACAATAATTACTGAAAAAAACTTGCTGTAGTAAAACAAACACAAAGAGACTGAGATGTTACTCGCAGAAAAATAAGATGACTGGTCAGAAAATTGTTGTAAGTTTAAGTCTAAGAGAAATGCGCATAAAGGGTTTTTTCGGCTGAAACATCGTTGTTTCACCCAACCTGGCAACCCTGCTTTAAACCTCATAACACATTGTCGCCAAAAGAGGGCGCGCGTCGCCATTTCAGGTCTTGTGACTGACTCCCCAGACTCTTCTTTAGCTGTAGTATGGGTGCATTTCAAATAACTACATACTGCCTATACACGTGCACTACCTTAAGTGTAGAGTTCCATCTCATACGCCCTACTTAGTGCTCTTTATATCCAATAGGAAGCGGTTTGGCACTCAGCCCGTGTTTACGCCAAGATGACGGAACAGAGCGCGTCGCCGGAGGATCCCTGGCATAAAGTAGGCAAAATTCTTTAATTTTGTAGTAATTTAATGTTTTATTTTGTGATATCAAACAGCTGAGGCGGTTTTACACGTGTATTTAATCATAAAAACTAGTCAGAGACAAATGCTTTTTAGCTTTAGGGACATTTAAATCAGCTGAGATGTAAAATTAGCTGTTTGGCTAAACAGCAGCATGATAACGCTAAAGACAAACAGGGTTTAAACTGATTATTTATATAAATAAAGAGTGTTGATGAAATGTGTTCAAGTGTAAAAACAGTGTTTATCTCTTCAGCCAGCTTTTAGAGTCGTTACTGTGTATATAATAGTTACATGTTTATTATACATTCATAGCTCCACGTTTGTGTAATATTACTGAATTTACACACTGAAATAATCTCCTGACTGCTAATTTCCTCCAGGTGAGCCAGCTGTTACAGCCGCATATAGAGGAGTAACAGTTTAACTGGCAACAATGTTTTTGTTTTCAGAGACTTATATAGACTGTCTCTCTCTCTCTCTCAATTTATCTGTCTCTTTACCTGTCTGTCTGCCTGCCCATTTGTGCAGTTCTTTGTCTGTTTACCTGTCTGTCTGTTACTGTGTCCACCTAGGTCACTGTCTGTCTGTCTGTTAATGTGTCCACCTAGGTCACTGTCTGTCTGTCTGTCTGTCTGTTAATGTGTCCACCTAGGTCACTGTCTGTCTGTCTGTGTGTCTGTCTGTTAATGTGTCCACCTAGGTCACTATCTGTCTGTCTGTCTGTCTGTTAATGTGTCCACCTAGGTCACTGTCTGTCTGTCTGTCTGTCTGTTAATGTGTCCACATAGGTCACTGTCTGTCTGTTAATGTGTCTGTCTGTTAATGTGTCCACCTAGGTCACTGTCTGTCTGTCTGTCTGTCTGTTAATGTGTCCACATAGGTCACTGTCTGTCTGTCTGTCTGTCTGTTAATGTGTCCACCTAGGTCACTGTCTGTCTGTTAATGTGTCCACCTAGGTCACTGTCTTTCTGTCTGTCTGTTAATGTGTCCATCTAGGTCACTGTCTGTCTGTTAATGTGTCTACCTAGGTCACTGTCTGTCTGTCTGTCTGTTAATGTGTCCACCTAGGTCACTGTCTGTCTGTCTGTCTGTTAATGTGTCCACCTAGGTCACTGTCTGTCTGTCTGTTAATGTGTCCACCTAGGTCACTGTCTGTCTGTCTGTCTGTTAATGTGTCCACATAGGTCTCTGTCTGTCTGTCTGTTAATGTGTCCACCTAGGTCACTGTCTGTCTGTCTGCCTGTTGATGTGTCCATCTAGGTCACTGTCTGTCTGTCTGTCTGTTGATGTGTCCACCTAGGTCACTGTCTGTCTGTCTGTCTGTTAATGTGTCCACATAGGTCTCTGTCTGTCTGTCTGTTAATGTGTCCATCTAGGTCACTGTCTGTCTGTCTGTCTGTTAATGTGTCCACCTAGGTCACTGTCTGTCTGTCTGTCTGTTAATGTGTCCACCTAGGTCACTGTCTGTCTGTCTGCCTGTTGATGTGTCCATCTAGGTCACTGTCTGTCTGTCTGTCTGTTAATGTGTCCACCTAGGTCACTGTCTGTCTGTCTGTCTGTTAATGTGTCCACATAGGTCTCTGTCTGTCTGTCTGTTAATGTGTCCACCTAGGTCACTGTCTGTCTGTCTGCCTGTTGATGTGTCCATCTAGGTCACTGTCTGTCTGTCTGTCTGTTGATGTGTCCACCTAGGTCACTGTCTGTCTGTCTGCCTGTTGATGTGTCTACCTAGGTCACTGTCTGTCTGTTGATGTGTCTACCTAGGTCACTGTCTGTCTGTCTGTTGATGTGTCCACCTAGGTCACTGTCTGTCTGTCTGTCTGTTAATGTGTCCACCTAGGTCACTGTCTGTCTGTCTGTCTGTTAATGTGTCCACCTAGGTCACTGTCTGTCTGTCTGTCTGTTAATGTGTCCACCTAGGTCACTGTCTGTCTGTCTGTCTGTTAATGTGTCCACCTAGGTCACTGTCTGTCTGTCTGTCTGTTAATGTGTCCACCTTGGTCACTGTCTGTCTGTCTCTCAATATGTCTGTCTGTCTGTTACTCTGTCCACATATCTCAATGTCTGTCTGTCCATTTGTGCAGTTCTTTGTCTGTTTACCTGTCTGTCTGTTAATGTGTCCACCTATCTCACTGTATGTCTGTCTCTCAATATATCTGTCTGTCTGTTAATGTGTCCACCTATCTCAATGCCTGTCTATTTATTTACTTGTCTGTATGTTTACCTACCTGTCTGTCTGTTAATGTGTCCGTCTGTCTGACTGTCTAGTTACCTGTCTATATACCTGCTCTGTCTGTCGGCCTGCTTTGTCTTGTGCGTACACAACTTGTATGTGAATAGAGCTGATCTGTCTGTCTGCACATTGATATGAACTGTCTATCTGCCTCACTGTTTCTCTAGCTAACACAGCTGTGAGTGTATCGATGTATCCATCCCCCTGTATGGATCTGTCTCTCTGTCCACCCGTCTGTCCACCGTGTTCGATCCTTCTGTCCCGCTACCTTTTAAACTTATCGAGCCTGTTTATCAAGATCGGCTACACATTTATTAATAAAGCACAAAAAAGTGACGTTCCACATCGTCGGTGTTAAAAGTAAAAGACGGCGGACTCTGATGGTTAGTTTTTTGAGCACATCTCACAGTAGGGGGTGTTTGTGTCCTAGATGCAGGGGAATAAAAGCAGGATGTGTTAGCCAGGTGTGTGTTAGTGTGTGGTGTGGTCACATGTCTCTGTCCCCCTTGTACTGCATTGTCATTTTCATTTAAGCTGATCTGAGTTTTTCCTTTATTCCTCGATCAACACGCTGCGCTTCACCTCCCCATGGCTCAGCAGACAGACGCCGCTTTTACCGACAGCTTTGACCACAGTAAGTACAAAAATCTATTTCTACTTATTTTGTGGTTTATTTAAAAAAAAACAATACTGCAATATGTTTTTGTCTATGATGGTCTTTGTTTATTCTGTGGGCTAAACTTTGATGCATTATTTTTACTGGTGGATTCTCTTTGACAGATTTCTTTGCAGAAAGTGCCCGTAAGGGATCAGTGGTGTCCAGAGCCAACAGTATCGGATCCACCAGCGCTTCCTCAGTACCAAATACAGGTGACTATTACTGTCCTACTCTCAGCTTATTATTCAGTTCAGTGTGATAGAGTCTGAGCGCAGTAGATGTTCAGAGTGCGTTTACATATTTAAGAGCATTTGTTAAACACAGTTCTGTACAAAATGTTTTAATCAACAGTCCAAACTGTTTTATACAGACGACTTGAATTAATGTCCACTTTTGTTGTAAATGGAAAATTGGATGATAGGAGTGCTGAAGGAGGTGTGGCCTCAGTGCCCGTCACTCCTACTGAAGGAGGCGTGGCCTCTGTGCCTGTCACTACCACTGAAGGAGGCGTGGCCTCTGTGTCCATCACTCCTACTGAAGGAGGCGTGGCCTCTGTGTCCGTCACTCCTACTGAAGGAGGCGTGGTCTCTGTGTCCGTCACTCCTACTGAAGGAGGTGTGGCCTCTGTCCGTCACGCCCACTGAAGGAGGCGTGGCCTCTGTGCCTGTCACTACTACTGAAGGAGGCGTGGCCTCTGTGTCCATCATTCCTACCGAAGGAGGCGTGGCCTCTGTGTCCGTCACTCCTACTGAAGGAGGCGTGGCCTCTGTGCCCGTCACTCCCACTGAAGGAGGGGTGACATCTGTGCCCGACACTCCTACTGCCTGGCAGAGTGTAGTAGGTGTGGCCTCTGTACCTGTCAGTCAGCTTGAAGGAGGCGTGGACATGTGAATGACAATGTAGTAGGTGTGGTCTCTGTACCAGTCAGAGTGAAGTTTCTGTCACTCCCACTAAAGAGGGTGTGGCCTCTGTGTGCCTGTCACTCCTACTGAAGTGACAGTAACAGAGGCTTTTTTTGTTTGTTTTGTTTTTTAAATCAGTTAAATGAGAAAAGGAAAGTAGATTCCAAAGTAAGAAAGTACGAGATACACCAGGAATTTTGCACAACATTACATACACAATTGCTCTGGAATTCAATGAGCCAAATCTTAAATGCTCAGATTGGTGATTAATGACAGACAGGTGAAGGTTTTGTGTGTAATACATCATGCCTTGAGTCATATATTACAGTTCCATTGCTGTATCTGTAACATTGTCTTATTGATCTTGATCTTTGTACATTTTACTTTTGCAGTTTAAATGGTGCTTATGTGTAGTGCTTATCACAAGGCAAAGTCTCTTACAGGATCAACAAAGTATTTATCTAACTGTTCATTTGTCTCAGATGATGAAGACAGCGACTACAAACATGACACCAAGGATTCGTATAAAGACCGCAGGAGACAAGCGCACACGCAGGCTGAGCAGAAACGTCGAGACGCTATTAAGGTAAGACACGGAGGGAACGCTAGTGGCTGAAAACAGAGAAGCTGAAATACGCTGAATACCATAAAACGATTAAAATATGACAAGGGCAAAAGTACTGGCACTTTGTACTTATGTACTTATGTCACTATGTACTTATTTCCAGTTTTCTCTACAGCACATTACTAATGTATAGTTTTGTTAAAACACACACCTATAGAAAGGCTATGACGACCTGCAGTCCATCGTACCCACCTGCCAGCAGCAGTCCGAGTTCGCCATGGCCGCGCAGAAAATCAGCAAGGCCACGGTGCTGCAGAAAAGTAAGAGTCTCACACAAACGACACATAATTAGATTGATGGCTTGATGAGAATAAAAGGAGATGTTTACATCTAAATCGGTACAGAGTATGAAGTCAGAGCTAGTAAAATTTCTGGGGGAAAAAAATCAGATAATATATTCATAAACAAGATTTACACCCTTGTTGTCATGGAAACATTGACACTGAGTGCCCCTCCTCCTCGCATTCGCATCAAATCTGGCGAAGTGTAACGTATGTGGAACTGGAGATTTTTAACAATTTGTCGAGTGTAAATGTAAAGATTTTCGATCGAATTCATTCACATGGAAAAACAACCTGTGTGTGTGTGTGTGTGTGTGTGTGTGTGTGTGTGTGTGTGTGTGTGTGTGTGTGTGTGTGTGTGTGTGTGTGTGTGTTTGCAGCCATAGACTACATTCAGTTCCTTCATAAAGAGAAGAAGAAGCAAGAAGAGGAAGTGTCCATGCTGAGGAAGGAAGTGATGGCACTGAAGATTATGAAAACGTGAGTCAGGTTCCAAAAAAGTGGATGGCCAAAGGGTAAAGGGTTCATGTGAGGCAAGAGTTCTTTTTAACGCGTTTAAAGAAGCAGTTTAATCCGAAGAGGAAACGAGGAGAGGAACCTTTGTTTTATTATGAAAATCATAAAAATAATAGGAGTGAAAAAAAGCCAATCAGGAGTGCATTCTGATTGGCTGGAAGTACAGTGACAATGCTTAACGCTTAGAGACTCAGTATGAAGTGTTCGTTTATTAGGTACTAATAGGTATTTATAAACTGGCAAGTCAGTGTAGATCAGGGTTTCCCAAACTCTGGGATTTAGGGAACCACTGGTGTAGAGGAAAGCGTCAGCGTGTACCACACATATCGCTTTGCGTCCGTTTAATATCGGTGTGCAGATGGTTTCACTGGGCTTTTATGCTCTCTCCCAGAGGAATCAGTGTTTGGGTGCATGATTCTTGCGGTTATGGTTCACCGTTTTTGGTGACCAAAGTTCAAAGTTTTCCTAGGCTGCCACACATATTGCTTTGTGTCTGTTTATTATTAATGTGCCTATAAAGATGGTTTCACGGGGGTTTCATGATCTTACTCAAAGGAATCATTGTTTTGGTGCGTGATATTTTGGTGTCACCATTTGGGTGCGCCTGGATTTGGCAAGCCATCACAAGCCTTTATCTGAACATCACACTGCTTCAGGCGGTCTGGTGA
Organism: Cranoglanis bouderius; assembly: GCA_023630585.1. Lineage (NCBI taxonomy): Eukaryota > Metazoa > Chordata > Actinopteri > Siluriformes > Cranoglanididae > Cranoglanis > Cranoglanis bouderius. Next base: position 16,633,084 of record CM042554.1, read on the forward strand.
GAGGGTGATGATAACCACGTGACGCGATCAGCAAGAACTAGGACACGAGCAACATGACCAAAGTTCTCTATGATGAAATGAAGCTCTGAGTGTGGATTTGGGCTTTTTTTTTTTGTGTGTGTGTGTGTGTGTGTGTGTGTGTTGCCTCCCTTGTGCTATGGTGGATTTTCTTTCAAACGGTTCTTAGATTCAATCCCAGACCTACAGCTGAAGAAAATGGCTAAGCGATGCTTAGCACTTGGGCTTGTAGCTCTTAGACTGGAAAGCATGAAATAGTTTCACGTTGTCATGATGCTGAATAACCTTGATGTGTTTGTGTGATTGTTAGCTAGCTACATACCTGGAAGCTATAATTCATCTACAATCATGTGAAAAAAATAACTACACCCCATGGAAATTGTTGGCTTTTTAAGCAAACATTTGATCATTTTTGAAACACGGCCTATTAATAAAATTGATATACTTCAAAACCACAAGGAAATTAGCTTTTTCAATCATTTAATCAACAGAAAGATCAATAGATGTGATATACTTCTGTGGAACAAGTAAGCACACCCTTGGCCTCAGAAGCTAGTATTGCCCCTTTTAGCAGAAATAACTTCTTGTAGGCATTTTGGCTAATTGTCCACCAGTCTCTGACAATGGCTTGCTGGAATTTTTGACCACTCTTCCATGCGATATTTTTTCAGTTGCAAGATGTTTGAGGGTTTTCTTGCATGTCCTGCCCGTTTCAAATCCCCCCACAACATTTCAACGGGATTCAAATCCGGGCTTTGACTAGGCCATTCCATAACCCTCTATCTCTTCTTTTTGAGCCATTCCTTGGTGGATTTGCTAGTGTGCTTAGGAACATTATCCTGTTGAAAGGTCCACTTTCAGTTCAACTTCAGCATTTGGACAGATGGCCTCACATTATCTTCAAGCACTCTTTGATATGATGCAGAATTCATAGTTGAAACAATCAATGCAAGCTGTCCAATCCCTGAGGCAGCGAAGCAACCCCAAACCATAACATTTCCACCACCGTGCTTCACAGATGGTATGAGGTGCCTCTGTTGAAAAGCTGTCTTTGTTCTGCGGCAAACATGTCTGCTGTTACTGTGGCCTAATAACTCTATCTTTGATTCGTCTGTCCAGACCACATTATTCCAAAAGGCCTGGTCTTTGCCTATATGCTCATTGGCAAACAGTAGTCTTGCAAAAGCTTTTTCCTGGCACGCCTCACCTGCAGGTGAAATTTGTGCAATCTCTTTCTGATTGTAGAAGCATGCACTTTGACACCAACAGCTGGAAGACTTACTAGCGGATCCTGAGATGAAATTTTGGGGTTCTTGGAAACTTCTTTTTGCATCAGACGGGCTGCTCTTGGGCTGAATTTCCTGGGACGGCCAGTCCTGGACTAATTGGCAGTCGTTTGAAATCTGTGCCACTTGTAGATGATTTCCCATACAGTGGAATGATGTATTTCAAATAATTTGGAGACCTTTCAAATCCCTTGCCAGACTCATAAGCATTCACAACCTGTTTTCTGGAGGCCTTACAGAACTCTTTAGATCTTGGCATGATGACACCACACACCTCAATAACAAAGGGAACACCAGACACTAGATATGAGAGGGGTATAAATAAGACAGGTTCCACCTGCACTCCAAAAGCAGGTTCTAATCACTGGCACCCGATCTTGAACACCTGAGTCTAATTTTATTGATTTGAAGGTGTGATAAATGTATGGGTGTACTTACTTTTTCCATGTGACTGATCTGTTTTTTGTTAATTTTTTTGTTAACTGTCCTCCTATTGGTGGCTTTTAGATAAGTGACATAGAAATCTGAGATTTTTAATCAAAATTTTCTGGCAGAACATTGTTGTTGGCTTTCTTTTTTGCGATGTGCGATTATGCCTGCGACAGCAAACGTTTTTTCGGGGCCAAAAATCATACGGTGTAAAGCCGTTTTAAGTGATGACTTGGCTAACGGCGCAGACATGATGAGAACACGCTGGATGAGAACGAGGCACAGCCAGAGACCTACTTTAGCGGCGGCGCCCTGCTGTGCACTGATAGACACGAGAGGCAGGACGGATTCATCATTTCTGCACGGCTTTCTATAACAAAAGCACCGGCTTCATAAAAGCAAGTTCAGAAAGAACCCATTTTCATGTGCTATTTTGCAGCCCTGCTTTTCATTACCTTTAAAAAATAATCTTCTAAAGGTTTAGTCATTCTCTAGTGTATACATTTACATTCATGGCATTTGGCAGACGCTCTTATCCAGAGCGACTTACCTTTATCTCATTTATACAGCTGAGCAGTTGAGGATTAAGGGCCTTGCTCAAGGGCCCAACAGTGGCAGCTTGGTGGTGCTGGGGTTTGAACTCATGATCTTCTGAGCAGTAGCCCAACGCCTTAACCACTGATACTGTATACAGTACAGTATGTGTATACATGACCTGCCAGTTTTGTTTGTTGTACAGGAACTACGAGCAGATCGTGAAGGCTCACCAGAGCAACCCTCAGCAGGGCAGCGAGCAGGTGTCCGATCAGGTGAAGTTCAGCGTGTTTCAGAACATCATGGATTCTCTGTTCCAGTCGTTCGTCACCTCGGTGTCCGTCAGCAGCTTCCAGGAGCTCTCGGCCTGCGTCTTCAGCTGGATCGAGGAGCACTGCAAACCGCAGGTTACACACCCTGACATATACACACACATATACTTTATTGGGTAGCTACCTTGTACACACACACACCTTTGATATAGGGGCAGTATGTAGATGAATGTATTGGCCCCCATAGACTTCATAGAAAAGAAACACTGCTGACCAGAAATTAGTCAAGTGGTAGACACACTTAGGGCGTTTTCACACTTGCATTTTTTGGTAGCTGTTTTCCCCAAGATTTCAGGGAGTTTGGTGAACTCTGAACATTGTTTTGTGAGCCCAGGAGTGGTCCAGAGAACAGATCCCTGGTCCTCTTGAAAACATCGATCTGGGGTTCGCGTCAACCTCATCGGGTTTGGTTCTGGGCCGCATTCCGAGGACCGTGATTGGTTCTACTGGTCACGTTGCTTCCTGTTTCAAGCTAATGGCAAGGAAAGGGTTGGTATGTTCAGTGGAGAAGACTGAACAACTTATTGATAAATGAAACCAGAATTTAATAAATCTGGAGTACTGTAATTAGTTCACCTTTGGAGTGCGAGTGCTTGCGCCGAGAGCGTCGTGAAAAACGCACGTCTAGTCCTGGCTAAAAATTCTTCATACAGTATATAAAACGAGATCTGCGCCTTGTTTGCAGCTCTTCCTGCATGAAGACACGAATCCAAGAAGCGCAGTTCTTTACCGCTCAAGTGTTGGTACCAAAGGAAAACAATACAAATGAAAGCAAAACTCGGACTCAAATATTTAGACCAAATGTGAAAACGCCCTTTGAGGAACGAATCCAACAGATCACTGTTCTGCATTTTTTCCTGTTGATTCTTCACCATGTGTGTGTGTGTGTGTTCACAGACGCTGAGGGAGTTTGTGGTGGGTGTCTTGAGGCAGCTGAATGGCCAGCTGTATTAATGTGCTGGAGATCTCTCTCACACTCAGGATGTGGAGTTCACAGAGACTTCAGGTTGCTATATTTCTACCAACACTACCAAAGGCACAGATTCTTTCTCCTTCTTCTTCTTCTTCTTCTTATTACAGGGCCTCGAGTGCCTGTCACACAATGCAACATGTGATACACGCTGAGCCGCTTGGATTCCTGCAGTGTAAATAGTTAAGTGTTATATAAGTGACAAGTGAATGTGATGTGACTGGGTTTGAAATGTAATTCTTGAAATACAGACATTTTATGCCTCCATTTAAGGCAGACAATATAGAGGTTAATAAGCTTGTTTCTAATTAAGGTTGCATTGTGCGACAAAATACAGCCACATGGACTGGGGTGTGTTCCAGCTTTATTCATGAGTACGTGATTACAATATGAATATTTAGCAAAGTCCTAAAAAGTGTTTTGGTCGTCCTGATGTTATTGACAATATAATATTCATGCTGATGCTTGATGTACTCATTTTAGATCCGGCTTTTTTTCACGGTATTACTGAAGCACAATCCCTTCTGAGCTCAGGACTCGGTACTTCAGGCTCAACGGCTCACCAGTGACCCAGACATCAGCGTATAAGTGAACGTCTTAACACTTTCATCTGTCTGACATACCGCTGTAGAATGATGCTGATGAACCCCAGATCACAGTCCCATTTCAGTACCACCATATCCTCCTGATGACCTCACATCTCAGGCATGATATGGATCTGATCACAGTCCAAATTTAAACACCACACAAGCATTAGATATGGTATGTTGTGTTTGGCCCATTTTTGATCCTGATTCTAAATGTCATGACAATATTACATCACTGCTTTTTTCCTAACCTCGGCCATATTTGGGCCAGACTTATCTGCTCTCTGTGGCTTTCTGGCAGTCCAGAAAGAGTCCACTTTTGAACTCACAACCTTCAGGTCAAAAGTGTAGTAACTTTAACTGATGAGATCCCACTGCCCAATTTACTTTATATCCACTCATCCACTTATTCAGAGGCTCTGGCTACATACAAAAGATGTGTTTCCATTGTGATTCCTGAACCTTTCGAGGAACTTAAGCAGTCTGGAACTTCCAGAATGAGAACTCTGGAACTGTAGCGAATGGGAGCTATAGAACCTTATTGAATGGGACCCATGGAGCCTTCCCAAATGGGAGCTCTGAAGCCTTCCAAAATGGGAGCTTTAGAACCTTAGTGAATGTGACCTCTGGGATATTCCTAAATGGGAGCTCCAGTACCTTAGCAAATGGGAACTCTGGAACATTCCCAAATAAGAGCTCCAGAACCTTAGCGAATGGGATCTGTGGAGCCTTCCCAAATGGGAGCTCCAGAACGTTCCCATATGGAGCTCTGGAATCTTCCCAAATGGGAGCTCCAGAACGTTCCCATATGGGAGCTCTGGAGTCTTCCAAAATGAGAGCTCTGGAATCTTCCCAAATGGGAGCTCCAGAACATTCCCATATGGGAGCTCTGGAGTCTTCCAAAATGAGAGCTCTGGAATCTTCCCAAATGGGAGCTTCAGAACCTTAACTAATTGGATCTCTGGAACCATCCCTTAATGGGAGCTCCAAAACCATAGCAAATGAGAGCTCCAGAAACTTCCTGAATGGGAGCTCCAGAACCTTCCAAAATGATCGGTCTGTAACCTTCCCGAATGGGAGCACTTTAACTTCTTTCCAGCTCCAGGTCATGTTCACAGATCTTATCATCTTTATTGCTAACACTAGCTAGCTGGATAACACAGGCTAATGCAACAGGATTAAAAAAAAAAAAAAAAACCTGTCGTGCAGTCACAAAGCTACAGCTACTCAGAAATGTTTGAAGGGCGTGTCTCTGAGAACTTTCTCATGACAAGTGGTGAAGTAGAGTTGTGTACAAAAACACCCTCCTGCAATGCTTCTGACTCGACAAACCAAGTTTAACAGAAATATTTTTAAAAATAATTTAAAATATCCACAAAATGCAGTATACAAGGGCAACGGTATTTAAAAGGCTCTAATATACTTAAGCTGTGTTGATCTTGGTGTGCAGGAATGAAAGAGGAAGTGCTGATCACGCCCACACCACGCGACTCTGTATTGCTCGCGAACACACCCCAGTTCCATGTGTTGTTTATCAGCAACTCTTTAAACCAATGCAATAATGTCAGTGTTTATTATGCATGAAAAGTGTGTGTGTGTGTGTGTGCGCGTGCGCTTTCTCGCTTACCTCTGAATCAGACTCTTATTATCAGACAAGTCTACGGGTGTGATCTCGAGAATGTGATCTACACTGAGTGAAACGCTGAACTATCACACGTGTGTTTTCTCTGTTACCTCATATTCAGATCCCAAAGCACAACTTTAATTATGGAACGGTGGCTCCAAGTGAGACCAAACGTAGCGAGAAGTCGTACTAATCCCAGATGGGTTTTTTTTGTTTGTTTTTTTTAAAATTATTATTATTATTGAACTGTGAGGAAAATACACGAGCACATTGATTTCTTATTCAGGTGCCTTAACTACTTTTGTTAAACGTACGCACAAAACTACGGATAAAGAGCAACAAATCCAGTCAAGATGAGAATTCCTTCGTAAACCTTTTAATGTAAGTCATTTAGATTTCCATTTAGTAACCCTTAACTCTTTTTTTTTTTAAGGACTAAATCCTTCCAGACTTTCAGAAAGAGCTAGAAAATTTCTTTGGACAAAAAACAAGCAAGTATTATGACATCATAAGATAGGAGCCAATCCGGTTCCTGTATGCAAATCAGGTTACACAGCACAAGTTTACTACCACAAGGGGCAGAATTGTAGTCTATTTATAGATTTTTTTTTTGGATGAGTAAAAATTGTCATGTCAAGCTATTTATTATTCAATTTTTTAAAAATTAACGTCTTTTAAAAAAAGTTTTGGGTGCGCGTTTTCATTTTATTTGGTACAAAGTCATTTTTATTATTATTATTCTATTTTATTTTTTTTTACATGCAAGGATTAAGCCCAGTCCAGGATCAAACACGAAAGCGGCTAAAATAAAATACGGAAACATTCTCAGGAAAACGGACTTCTCTGTACATTCAGGACTTATTAAACATCTTTTTTACTAAAATAAGTGCTGTGCTGGAAGAAAAGGGATTCTTTTTTTTTTTTCTTTCTGTCTTTAGCCATATTGTGGAAGCTCCACACAATCACAGCTCAATGCATCACAGACCCAGACACTCTGTGCTTAAGATCACTGCTGACTGTAACCAGAGTATATTCTCTCTCGGAATATTTTTGTACGAACGCTATTTGTAATCGGAAAATAAATGTTTAATGCTGAAACATATTTACAGTTCTGTGCAGTTTTTCTCCACCCACATACATCATAAATAATATTAGTAGTGATGCTCGAGTATCTTCTCTCTCTGACCATCACTCCACTGACGCAGACACGTTCACGTCAGAGCTCGTTACCGCCTCAGGATTTTCTCAGCCCACGGTGTCAGATGTTAGGAATCGTCACTTTATGATCCTCATCTGTTTCAACTCCAACCTCCTCCTGATTAAACACAAAGACACAACACAACAATAAAAGAATAGTGATACCTTGGCTAATGAAATAAAACATGGCAAGCTAGTTAGCTAGCTAAGTGCATTAATAAAGACTACGGGGGGGGACTACTTTATGATTATCGTATATGATATAACCTGCATGGATCTCACGGTTTACTGCACCACACGGTGGGTTTCGTAATATGTAGCTCACGTTATAGTTACGAGGTACATCGTACATACCTACCCCGATCAGCCATACCATTAAAACCACCTGCCTAATATTGGGTAGGTCCCCCTTGTGCCACCAGAACAGCTCTGACCCATCAAGGCATGGACTCCACAAGACCTTTGAAGGTGTGCTGTGGTATCTGGCACCAAGACGTTAGCAGCAGATCCTTTTAATCCTGTAAGTTGTGAGGTGTGGCCTCCATGGATCGGACTTGTTTGTCCAGCACATCCCAAAGATGCTCGAGCAGATTGAGATCTTGGGAATTTGAGGCCGAGTCAACACCTTGAACTTCTCGTCATTCACGTTCCTCAAATTATTCCTGAACAATTGTTTGCACTGTGTCAGGGCACATTATCCTGCTGAAAGAGGCCACTGACATTAGGGAATAACATTGCCATGAAGGGGTGTACTTGGTCTGCAACAATGTTTAGGTAGGTGGTACGTGTATAGTTAACATCCAAATGAATGGCAGGACTCAAGGTTCCCCAGCAGAACATTGCCCAGAGCATCACACCGCCTCAGCCGGCTTGCCTTCTTCCCATAGTGCATGCTGGTGCCATCTCTTCCCCTGGTAAGCGACGCACACTCGCCCGGCCGTCCATATGATGTAAAAGAAAATGTGATTCATCAGACCAGGCCACCTTCTTCCATTGCTCCATGGTCCAGTTCTGATGCTCACGTGCCCATTGTAGGTGCTTTCGGACGTAGACAGGGGTCAGCATGGGCACTCTGACCGGTCTGCAGCTACGATGTGATGCACTGTGTGTTCTGACACCTTTCTATCAAAGCCAGCATTAACTTTTTCAGCAATTTGTGCTACAGTAGCTCTTCTGTGGGATCGGACTAGAAGGGCTAGCCTTCGCTCCCCACGCGTTCAGTGAGCTTTGGGCACACCCATGACCCTGTCGCAGGTTCAGCAGTTGTTCTTCCTTGGACCACTTTTGGTTGGAAACATAGCTACATAGTGAATTAATAAAAACAACAACAACAAAAAAAACATAACCCAGACAGAAAGTCTGCCAGGAAGTGGTATAAGGAAGACACTTGTACACAAACAGAAGTTTGAACCTTTGGAAGTTCAAACCAACATCAACAACGACTCACCAGAAATTCCTTCTTGCTCTTTGGGTAACCCTCAAGAATGGCTCCCATCATATCAGTGGCCTGGATAATCAAAAATTAAACACTTAAACTCAGGGGCTTGCTGTTATAGGAAAATAATCAATGATGCAGCAGTGTTATGCGGCTTGATGCAAAATGGAGTTACAGCAAATCCCGACGCTGATTACTTTCTAATAATGGCATGTCCTGAGGTGTTTTAATTCTCTTACACCACAGCAATTTGGCAGCAATTAATTTTTTTTAATGAATTAACGAATGACACAACATACTATTTATCCATTTATAGTTACATTTAGAAACAACTTAGGTCCTAGAGACTCCTTCCATTAATGTTTAATAAGCATCTCCTTATAGAAAATGTGGCCATATCAATAATTATTACGTTTTTCATTTTCAAAAAAACTTTTTTTTTTTTAAAATACAAGCCCCTGTGAATGAGTTGTTACTATAGAAACGATAACGTATTAGAAAGAGCACCAGACCTACTGCTGTTGTAGAAAATCAATACAGTTAAATCAACACCTTCTGACCAATCAGAATCGAGAATTCAACACCGCTGTGGTATAAGAGAACTTATAACGTGCTTTTCTATTCCCAGATCACACACTTTATTTCAACTGGAGATGTTTACCAGTCTCTTGCGTTTCTTCCACTCCTTCACATAGAGGCTTCTCTCTTTGTAAACCTGCAAACGAAAGGACAAAGGAAAACTTATGAGCGCAAATTGCGCATTTTTTACGATTATATCCCTAAATTCACACCATCAGTGCGGCATTTGCATTTACGAGCTTTTTTTGTTTGTTTTTTAACTTTACTACTCAAATTCCGTCCAGAATTTATTAAGTTATTATTCTTAATTATTTAAAATTTATTTTGCCTGGGTACCTGTTTTAAAAAATTCCAATTTTTTAATGCTGGCATGTTTACAGAGTTACTACAAAGTTAAAACTGTAGCACTGACACTTTAACAAGGGGAAGGAGATGATCAGGAGCTGATGTGCTTTTAGTTTTATCTTACAGAGACACCCAGTGTTCAGGTCAACTATATACAGTATGTTGTTGAGGGTGTGACATCTGGTAGAGTTTAAACAGAAAGACGATACACAAGAGGCACAGGTTTCCTTGGCTTCTTCACTTAGTCCTAAGGGAGATGCAAATTTCTGCACTTGTATACACTCACTGGCCACTTTAACAGAAAAAAAAAAATTGATTTATTTACCCACAATAACATCATCCAGTTGCGGTTATTAACCCCATCTGCCTGATGGTTTAACATGTTGAGCGTTCTAAGATGCTTTTCTGCTCACCACAGTTGTAAAGAGTGACTACTGAGTTACCATAGCCTTCCTGTAAGACTGAATCAGTCTGGCCGTCTTCCTCCGACCTCCCTCAACAACAAACCGTTTTCTGAAATTGGGCCTAAACCTGGCTTTTGTGTTTTTTTATTAGCCTAAAGTTAACATATGTTGCTTTTCTGTGAACATCACAGCGCTGATAGAGAGTGAAAAAAAAAAGGTAAACATTCGGGAATAGAAATTTTGAAACCCATTAATTACACTTCTAGAATGTTTACGCAAATATTTCCACATTATAGACTGATATTTAGTGTCATCCGTTTTAACACCCTTAAAATGTTGGATCGTGCATTAAACTGAGATATCAGACCTTCTCTCTCTCCTCGGGCGTGACGTGATTGGTGGCCGATTTGATTTTGTCCAGCCGAGCTCTGCAGCCTTCACACTCGGCCTTCAGCTCCTCAATCTGCGTCGTCATCTCTGCTGTGGTCAGCGAGCTGTTCAGTTCCTTCAGCTCTGTATGAAAACCGGGGCAAAGCGGGAGAGAGTTAAAAGTGTGGAAAACATTTCTATCAGCATTAACCATTAAGTATTCGAATGCTTTTGAATACGGAGTTAAACTGTTAAAGAAAATTAACCGACGCCTTCTGACAAATCAGATGCGAGCATTTTGAGTACATTTTAAAATGTGAGCTGGAATGAAACTCTCACATCACCATGATATCCTCTCACGGTATAGTGTGTACGTGATAGACAGCAGGCGTGTACCTGCATCGAGTTGCCTGCAGCTCTGCGTCACCGCCTCCACCTGGCTGTTGAGCTCCGAAATGCGGCAGTCCATCTGCTTCAGATCCGCATCGCTTACATCAGCAAACTGAGACTGAGACACACACACACACAAGTTGTTAAAGACATTTATTCCTCACTGATTTTATCAGCAAAATCATATTACCATCTGCTTTAAAGGGTGTACACAAACACACCTGATCTGCGAAGTAGATCTTCTGCTTGCCGTAGACCTTCTCTCTGATCTGGCCATCTTGTGCCAGCTGCTCCATGGCCTTCACCACCGCCTACACACACACACACACACACACACACACACACAGAGAGTTAGTGTCATCACATGTACATAATGCTTAAGAACCTAATTCCATATTTCTTATGCAAAGCAAATAAATAGCTTTACCTATAAGCATTATAACATTTCTGACACTGGAAACTCCCTCCATAAATGTTAAATAAATGCCTCCTTACAGAAAACCTCACCATATCAGTGATTACACGAGTTTTTAATGCTTTGTGGAGCAAGTCGTTCCATATTAGATCCAGTACATTGATATAAACCTGTGTTTTAAGCTACAGCTGTTATAGAAAAATCACTCAACACCTTCTGACCAATCAGAATCGAGAATTCAGCAGCGCTGTGCTACTTGGTGACTTTTTTGGTCATACCGTTTTTCCGAGTCCGTGCTGCTTCTGCAGGTTACCGAACACATCCTGAGCGCTGTACGGTCTGTTTTTCTCATTCAGATAAGACAGGATGAGGTCTGCAGCTGGAATGACATCAAAATACACAAAAATAGCAAGATTTCACACGTAAACTAGTTATCTATCTGAATTAAATAGTGTTATACCCGTTTTCGAACAAGTCCCGCCCTCTGCACTATGATTGGCTAGTATTTCATATTCATCAGAACACCGCCAATGGGGTTGTTCGAACAATCCATTAGCCAATCCTAACACCGAAGGCGGGGCTTGTCTGAATTCAGATAGGGAAAAACAGTAAACTGTTTGTGTTAGCGCATTGGCTAGCAATATTGAAATAAAATTAAAAAGCAAATTCTATTCTAACTTGAACAAGCGTTCAAGTTAATTGCCCACACATAACGAATAACGTTTATACTGACCTCCGGAGTCTTTTTTACTCATTTTCACGGCTCAGCTGCGACGAAACAATCCTGAAACCTCGTTCTGTTTATTCCTCTGAAGTTTCGCGCGCCGCGTTTCATCATGGGACTTGGCGTAGTGACGCGCGCGTGCGCGCCGTCACGTCCGGTTAGCGACCGCTATGCAGAGTAATCAAGAACACGTTCGTTGCTAAGCACTTGACACTCGATGTTTGAGTGAAGGCGCTTTACCAACAAGGGACAAAAACCGAACCTTGTGAAATGTTAACATTTTTAAAGACTTTCCGGAACTCAAATGTGTTTCTCTTTTTCATGTATCACAACCGCAAGTGAAGTTTTAAAGTTTGGTTACACAAAAATCGCACTTCAAGACGCCATTTTGATTCCGCTGAAAGACGCCAACGCACTGATTGTCTGAAAGCAACTGCTAGTTCTAGGCTGACAAGCTTTTCAGAACACTCGTCCCACCCAACAGCCATTTTGTTTAATAATTTATCTCATTTTATATAAAAAGGGGCATTTGTCAATGATTAGAAGTCATATTTACATCATACACTACTTTAAGAGTTCTTAATGACTGTTTTTTCATCTCTATATTATCTCAGAATTATCTTAACCTGGTTAAACATTATCCTGAGCTGACAGGAAGGCAAACGCAGCATCTACAGACGTACATTATCGCCATATTAAAATTGTACATTTATAATGGGACATGAGTTCTGACTTTGATTAACATCGTTCTCTCTCTCGTCACCCGAGCTAAAAGTCACTCGCGACATTTAAACACGAGCCTCATAGTCGGCCCTCTGCTCCGCTGATCTCTGTTCACGAAAATAATCACCGATTCAGTCAGTTTTGTTCAGCTGACTAACTTTCTTGTTATTAATGTCTTTTTTTTTATAGGTCATTTAAATAAACATTTAAAAACTTTGTCCGCTGTCATCTGTATAGTGTGTGTAAGCGCTCTTCTCACTACCATTAAAACCATTACCATTAGCATTATTGATACCTTAATGGTATCTACCAGATATAACATGCCACCAATAGTAGGCAACAAATTACCAGTAGAGGTGCACAGGGACCATTACATTTTCCATTAAAACCAATACAATTCCCATTAGAACTATAAAACCATTACAAATTCTATGAGGGTTTCTGTTGTTTTGTTGTTGTTTTTTCAGCAGGGAGCCAGCATCTGATTACAAACTGATTAGATTTATGCCCATCTCAGTATAGCACTTACAGTAGCTACCCAAAAACTTGATCAAAGCATGACATTCTCTGTGTGAGGAAATCACACTGAGCTAGTCATTTTTCAGACGTCTTCAAGCTGAATCTTCATTTCAGCAATTTTCCTTTAAGATTATTACTTGCCACGCTGTCTGAGATGATCCCAATCAAATATTGGCCAAATTCTACAACAGATAACATTCGTCTATGATGAAGATCCTCTAACCATAAACCTGCGATTAAAGAAAATCACTATGTTCTGTTTACATTATCAACTAGCGTGAGCTGGGATTGGGCTCAGATAAAAACAAACATTCTACAGAGTGAGCCTGAGGTGATGAGATGTTTCTGTCCATTAGCATGTTTCATTTATGTTTCACGATCGCAGCTATCGTATTTGTAGCTGAGTTTCAGGTCATCATATGCCGTCCTCCTATTGGTGGATTTATAGAATCATAGCAGCATTGCTCACACCGAGATGTTAATAAAAAATCTTGGACACGGCTAGAACGTTGTCATCGACCATCTCGGGTCGCCATTCGGTTAAATTTGGTTGAATTAAAATACTATTCCATAAATTATTGTGCTTTCAGTGATCAATTCAAGGACTTTTATAAACAAGAGGAATTAAAAACGGAGACATTAAAAAGTGCCAAAGGTTTTTATTTCAGAATTTATTCACTTGCACATCAAAACATATCAAAAATCTACAGACTAACAGAAGATCTATCAGATGTACACAACACTTATACTGCAGAATATCATAATTCTTTATAAAGTACACATGATATTAAATTACTGTTTCTTTATCTAGAAAAAAAAAAAAAAAACGCTTTACAAGTCGTTTATGTTGCGAGGTGAATATAGGCAGCCTGATATTTTGCGCCTGTTTGACATTTTTTCAACACAGCACTTATCATTTTATTATTTCATTTGCATCCTAATGTAAAGTGATTTCTTTCTGGCTCACGACAGGTGAATAAATTGATGACCAGCGATTATGTTTCTCCTCATGAAAAGACAGCGTGGAAAAAGAAACGGTCAGCATTTATGTCGTTCAGCGATTAAGGGCTCTGACGCAAATAACATTCGTCACACGTCGTGAGGTTCTTTTCTTTTCTTTTTTTTTTTAAAATGGGCTCATCATTTTAATTACAATTTGCACATCAGGCTTCTGTGCTGATTATTCCTCAATAATTATTCATTCAAATAAAATATGTACTAGACATGCGCCAGTATTAGAGTTAAACGCACGATAATCGCCTAATAATTAATTCACATTAATGTCATAACAAACGGCTTTTAAACCGACTGCATGGCTCAAACCTTATTCTGTAGTTGCAGCGATGCCATGTTATATTTATTCTGACCAAAACCAGTGCTTCTGAATAGCACGCAAGGTTTAAGTCGTTATTTTATCGTGTGCATGGAATCGCGTGATTGATATATATATATATATATATATATATATATATATATATATAGCGATTATCGGCACATGCCTAAGACGCACATATTAAGATGGAGAAAGAGGACATTCAAGCTGCGACCTGCTTCCTCTTTATCAGTTACAGAATGTCAGTTTCTTTAAATTCAGGTGCAAAACAGACTATGAATCCTCCACTAGCATATGCAACTGCGTAAAGAGAACATCACCATAGATGTACACATTAGACTGGAAGTAAGTACTGAAAGATAAACGAGTTAAAGTGGCTCCCATAGAGGTTTGAATTTGAAATACTTTTCTTTTTTTGGATATGAAATATTATGGGCGTAAAAAGTTTTTTCGCTTGGTTGAAGTGGAAAAGTTGATCTATCGATAAAGAAAATAATAAAAAAAAAAAAGATATTGTTGAGGATGAAAGTCACATGTTTCTGCGCTACATCTAGATATAGGTCTATCTAAACATAAACATGGCCGCCAGAGGCACTCGTGTGCTGTTTGGACAGGTGAAGAGATGAGACGTGCTCGCGATTTCATTAACAAAAAGCAAAATCAAACATCACAGCCCTGGAGCAGGATACAGCGCCCACGTGAGATGAATGAAAGAATAGCAAATGTCAAATCTCTTCTTTACGCTCTTTTCTTTCATGTGAAAAACAGCCGCGCACTTTGGGTATCGTCGTGTTTTGCACGGCTGTAGCTGACGGAAAAACTGACTCGTTCGCGTTTTCTTTAGCCCAGTTTTCAGAAATCCAGTTCAAATTTGTGTGTACAGTTCCTTCTTTTCTCAGTTAACCATCATTTTAAAAAAAATAACGCCTTGAAAATACGAATAAATTTGCTCTGGCTGTAAAGCTTTTTTCCCCCCCAATACAAGGAGTTGCCTGACTTGCTTAAAGACAATGTGGTGTTTCTGTCGGCTGTACGTCATTTATCTTAACGTGCCCACTATAATACGTTATCGTTTCTATACTAACAACTTACATAGGGACCTGTATGGCGGGCGTCCCTATAAACAGATTAAAGAAAGCGTTTTTGCTTTTTGACTTGTTATTATTAACGTCAAGAGAGAAAAATGAGAGACTGGTGAGGAAGCGACTGTTATAACTGCTATAACGTAAGCGATAACTTGTTTTGTGGATTGTTAAACTGGATATAAGGTACGGCGTGTCTTTCTTTAATTAAAAGCACAATTTCGGGAAATGAACTTTGCCTAATAAGCAGTCTAATTTATCTATCTGTTTACCGATTAGATGTTTGTAGAGTAAACTGGATTGCCAACGTAGATAATTCTATACGCGTTAGCTAATATCGGAGATTTTTTTGTTCCAGCGTATAGCTGTATATAGGACGACATAATGGGCTATATTTATATATACATCTATGGTGAAGATCAGCACATTTTACTTCTACAGCAAAAATCTAACAGGAGCTCATGATACTGTAGATCTACTATAGAAGGATGAAACAAACAACAACATGAGCTACAAAAGCAGGTCATCAAAGGAAAAAAAAACACTGCAAACAAGCAAATGAAGCATCACTGCACGACACCACACTGCTTCCTACTCTTACTAACACACACTGTGTTGTACAGATCACAATTCACAAATCAGAATTCATCTCAAAATTCAACAGAGAGTAACTTCAGCATGAGGTGGGGTTTTAATTAAGACTGCATGTGAAATATGTCAATAACCGTAACCGTTATAGCCGTGTTCTTCTCAGAAGTTGGCTTCAGTGTCGGTTTTGGATTTTGTTAAGATTACATGTTTCCTATACACGCTGAGATTTTTAAACTCGGCCTGACAAAACTGCTCGTTTGGTCGCTTGCTCATTCACGCACTTATCCAATCAGCCAATCATTTGCTAACCTGTCCAGATTCTGTGCCCAATGTAGCCTCAGATTCCTGTCCTTGGCTTAAAGGAGTGGAACCTGATGTGGTCTTCTGCTGTTGTGGCCCATTCACCTCGAGGTTCAATGTACTGTGCGCTCAGAGATGCTTTTCTGCTCACCACGGTTGTAAAGAGTGGTTATGCGAGATACTCTACACTTCTGTTTTGTTCTGTTCTGTTTTATTTTCCACAACAGTGTTTCCCCCATTCTGATGTTTGGTGTGAACGTGAACTAACGCTCTTGACCTGTATCTGCGTCATTTTACGAATTACGCTGCTGCCGTGTGATCGGCCGATTGGATAACTCGGCCCCTCCAGGATTTTGTGAACGCAGAGGATTTTCTGATCCAGAGGGGCTTGCAATTTTTCAAAATTGGCGCAGATTTTGGCCAAGACGCATCATGTGACGTCATCACAACACGCATTCAGCCAAAGGCCTCTTTGATTCACGTGCGTCGAACATGAGAACAGCAAAAAGGTCTCATTTACCAACAAACATCACTGCGAAAGACCGTGCAAAACAATTCCGTGCAGTTGCAATTTCACCAAAAGTAGTTTTCTGCAAAAAACTCTAAGTTGCATCAAAAAAAAAAAAAAGCCGCAGAAAAATCTATAATTTTTGGCCGCAACAGTCACAAAATAACTCCACAAAATCCTGTACGACCTTACTATTGCACGACTATTATTGTACGGATGTTCCCAGTAAAGTGGCTGGTGAGCGTATATTTTTAATATGCTGTTTAAAGCAGAGGACGACCCCGTCTCATTACGTCTCGTCGTTTATGGGATTTGATCAAAGAATATAATATATGAAGCCTGCATCTGTAGCCTGTAACGGCAGAGCTGACTGATGACCAAACGATGACCACAGATGCTACACAAGCATGCCTATAGGTGCACACACATTTTTCTATAAGGCATACATTTGCCATTGATGCAACAGAAAGTGATTCAGCGAGTCAACGATTTTTCATTCCACATCAGCTTTGTAGACAGGATGGTTGTGTCGTAAAGCTTGGACCACCCGCGTTCTTTTTTCCAGCAGCGGAAAACAAAAAAATAAAATAAAAAATCCAAAGGCAAACGAACTGGAGCATCAAGTCATTAAAAATAGGGATGCCATTTTTCAATACCATTTTTTCCCAGACTGAGTACGAGTACATATTCTTAGTATCCGTTGATACCGATACTGATGATGAAATGAGCAAACTACTTGGTATTAAACAAACATTTGATTTAGCGCTATGTTAGTTCCGTATGCCAAGGTTTTTCTAGCAAAACATGCTGAGTTTAGTACAGTACATAAGATGCTATGCCGATTAAACAGCATCTTTAATAGACAGTGTGATCTGGCCAACCTGTATCAGCAAGCGTGGTTGTTAAAAATGTCGTGAACAGCACCTTGACTTGAGAGGTGCAAGCAGTTCAGTCCTGCGAGCACTGAGACACGCGTGGCACTTTTCCTCCACGCTCACGTCACTGCTACACGCCCGTGAATACCTTTGTGCGCTCTCAAATCACAGGCATAAACATGTTTTATCAGGTTGCTTGCATTGTAGGAAGATGCTCTAGTACCTCCTCTTGATATTTTCGCTGTATGCTTTGCTTGCTATCATTATTCGGAAAAAAAAAAAGTCTGTCACTTCGTGTCGTCTGTTTATTAGTGCGAAACCGTACACTGGGTCTACATCACATAGCGTCATGTGGTATTGGATGTCGGTAACAGAGTACATGGACATGGTATCAGACCCGTAAGAGTATCGGTGTCCATGCATCCCTATTCAACCCCTACTAACGGCCGCAGTAACCCAACCCGTTCCTATGTGATCATAAAGACAGTCACCCTGTTATATAATCTGCTTATAGATGTTTTACATGGTCACAATCAGGGATGTAAACTGATGACACTTCTAGTATTGATTTTTTTTCCTTGCTCAGCAGATCTTTTGTAGTAGGGAAAATAAAATTTGGTTTATTTTGTCTACAAACCCCGGGAGATTTATGATAAAAAAAAGAGAAAAAAAAAAGAAAAAAAAAAAAAAAAAAGGAAAAAAAAGCAATGTATGTGCAGAACCTAAATTTTATATATATATATATATATATATATATATATATATATATATATATATATATATATATATATATATATATATTTATATATTTAAACACATGCGTTTGAAAGACACAACAGGTCTTGTAATATGTTTAATGATAACGATTAAGTAGCTTATTATCTCAAAATCCAAATAATTATCACACAAATAAATTTTAAAAATCTTTAATAAATTTAAGATAAATAAATTTAAAAATAATAAAAGCACAAATACTACAAATTTAATTGTTAAAAATGAAACTGCCAATTGAGCTGACCCTACCGCTTCTCAGAAATGCTGTATATTTTATTTTATAATCCTTTTTTTTTTTTTAATTCGTCAAAATGAAAATGATGGTGCATGACCTATTGGCGAAGTTGAAGTTAATGACCTCCGAGCTCGAAATATTCGTTTTTCTGGGTTAGCGTCGAACAGGAAGCAGGGTAAAAGAGGATATCGTACATTCTAATTAATACTTGATCGTCGATCAGCAGCGTTTGTGGTTGCGGTATGAACGACTGTCCGACTCCTGACTGTGTACTGCGTTATTGAAGGTGTGTGATCTACTATTCGTGCATCTCTACACGAATGTGTGGATTGGTCCCATCGTGAGTGTATCATGTTAAACAATGCTGACTGTACAGAGTTTTTGCCATGGAGAGGTTTATAATAAGGCTCGGTTTGTTACCTTTCGGATGCTGTAAAAAGGTTTGGCGTTTGCTTTGCTGGTTTCTGTAATATTTCTCCCGGTCCTCATGTACTATTGCTGTGCCTACAAAAGAAATCGGGGAAACGGGAAACATCCGAGAAAACGACTTCACAGTGATTGACTGGAGCCACTGACTAGTGGAACCTAAAATACAACATTCATGACCAGTGCAATACACACACCTATATGTACACACGCTGCAAACTTGCTCTTCGCGATGCTCTAAAAAAAATGGACAGGTAGACCGTGTTGATATAGGTAGGTGTGTATCAGACCCCACACACACACACACACACACACACACACACACACACACACACACACACACACACACACACACACACACACACACACACACACACACACACACACACACCTCACTGTGGCTTCCCTAGCAGGTTGGACAGGAAGCTGGATCCCTGTGTTCTGTTATGGCCACTTCCTCTCGCCCCTGATCCCCCTAAAGGATCCATCTGGTTGAGCTCGGACTGATCCAGCAGCTCAAAGTCGTCCTGGTCCAGGTCCGAGCTTGACTGTTTCCTGTATCCACGCGGAGCCTGCATGGCCCCTGAGAGAGCCACCTGGATCATGTTGCTGGCCAGGATGCCTGCCAGATCACCGGTGATGTCAGAGCTCATGGTAAGGCCACCAAGCGAGAGGTCGGTGTCGAGGTCATCCTGGTCCGAGTCCAGCTGCATGTCCAAGTCCAGAAAAGTGGAGGAGGTGGAAGCGCGAGGGCCGGAGACACCGACCGATGCCAAGCTGGGCAGCCCGAGGCTGGGGTCGTCATCGTCGTCCATCAGTGTGGCGTCTGGGTTTATAGATGGGAAGTCTGGGAGGTCCTGCGCAAATGACTCCTCTGGGTCACTGTGCCTGTCGAGTTCTGGTTAGGAGAAAACAGGGGGGAAAGACATGATGGTTTTAGTGAAATAACAGACATCAAGGATGGAGATATAATGAAGTCTCAGAAATACAGATATACATACACATATACAGTACTGTGCAAAAGTTTTAGGCACATTCAAAGAAATGCTGTAGGGTAAAGATGCCTTAAAAATAATGAAATTAAACGTTTCTACATTAAAAAAACAAATACCGTAAAGAGCAGTAAACAGTAGTAAATGAAACAAAATCAATATTTGGTGTGAAAAAAATAAAATAAAAATAGTAGTCTCCGGTACAATTTGTGTAGTTTTATAAGGAAATGAGCTGGTAAGTTTTATTGAGCATCTTGCAGAACCAGACACAGTTCTTCTGGACACTTTGACTTTCTCACTCGCTTCTTATTTTTGCAGCAAAACCCAGCAGCCTTCATTGTGTTTTTGTCTGAAAAGTGTCTCTTACGTAACACGTTGCTTTCTTTAATGACATACAAACATTTTTCTGTAACATTTAATTTTGTGCTAGAAAACTAATGTTTGGGAATCTAAAATGTTTTTTGTACTGACTTGATAATGTTGAAGTCATAAAATAAAAAATGTATAACAAAGTTTGTGCTAAAAAAATAGGGTGCCTAAAGCTTTTGCACAGTATATATATATATATATATATATATATATATATATATATATATATATATATATATATAAATAAAAAGCAGATAATGAAACAAAAGACTAATGACCAATCAGTATCAAATAAAAGCCAAAGACAGACATAAAGACACTGTCTGTCTCACCCTCTGAGCCCTCGGTGAGAGGAGTCTGTCCCCTGGACAGGTTAAAGGTGCCGTTTTCTGTGTACGAGACTTCTGCATCCGAGTGCTCCGAATCGGTCATGGCTAATTCCTTAGCAACCGCTGCTTCATCAAACTACAGGATGGGGGAAAAAAAATCCAGATCAACAGCGTTAGCTGTATTGTATCTGATGCAATCCATTTTCAAATTTCACAGTAATAACCCATTACCAAATATATGCACCGTAAACAGGAATGTAAGAAATTGCATGATGTCTGAAAAGCTGATTCCTTTGGGGGATTTTTTTTCCCTCCCAAATCTAAAAGCTGCACTGTGAACACACAAGGCTGGCTCATTCTATATGTCTTACGCCTGCTTCGCATAGGATAACACGTGAAACATACTGGCGTTTGCAAAAACAAAAAAACACCAAATGTGTGTCATCTGTGCAGTTTTTTGGCCAACTGCTCCATTTCTGGACCCTTAATATTTGTATTTTGCTGTCATTTGTAAGTACTGAATCTTTACATAATCTAGTTGGGAAATCTGTTTGCAAGCTCAATAGTAAGAAAGCAGATTATTAGTTTGCTGTTTTCTCCAGAACATGTTTTCTCCAGAACATTTATCCAACGTAAACCCCACTGCACCTGCTTCTCTCACTCAAACTGTAATATAAGTAGCATACTGAGGAAGTGCCCTTAGCCTTTTTGTGTGAAGTGCACTTACTGTAGGGCAGAAGGCAGCAAGCTCCTCCTCACTGTCGCTGAAGTCACCCGAGATGCCGCTTCTGAACGGTCGACGAAGGACTGTAAACATACAGTGAAAAAGGTTACAGGTGTTCAAGTCAGTGACTCTTTAGGTCAATACAATGGTTAATACAAGACGGAAGAAGCTCCAGGGCAGACTGACAGGGAAATAATCCACTACGGCAATCTTTTCTTACACACTTTAGTACTCACACTGGTTGTCTATGGGCTTGGACATCATGTAGCCTTTGACGCTGAAGTCCAGCCACTGCAGGGCCGGCTCCAGCCTCACACAAACACGCGGCCACAGCCGATGATAAATTGCCAGCGGACACAACAACACGCCCCACACTGACAAAACAGACGAGACAGAGTGAATGTTTTATACTCTAGAGAAAATGTTTTCCTAGGGGTGGACAACCTGCGAAGTTTTTGTGCATTTTTGTGGAAATCCAAAAATTTTGCATGGCCTTTCACAGTGATGTTTGTTGGTAAATGAGACCTTTTAGCTGTATTCATGTTTGACGCACAAGAATCGAAGAGGTCTTTGGCTGAATGTGCATTGTGATGACATCACATGGTGTGTTGTGATGACGTCACATGATACGTCTTGGTACAAATCTGAGGGAAATCTACGGTAATTTTGAAATTGCAAGCTCCTCCGAATATTGTGGAATTTGCTTGATTTTGTGTTAATTTCTGCAATCGCAAAACCGTGAAACCCTGAAGGGAATGTTTTAAAATGTATTTGATGATACTATTATTTAATGTGTACAAGAATAAATGAACACTGAAAAAGTGTGTGTGGGGTTGGGGATCTGTGTTTAAAAAAAGCAGTTAACATTTTACAATATAAGATTTAGAAGACTTTGTCAAATCAGCTTCCAGAGTTTGTAATATCCTTTCTTTTTAAATGACAAATTTATAAAAAGATATCGCGATAATTTATCACATTATTGAGATTATATAGTCATATCGCCCAGCCCTGGTTTCATAAGTATCCCTCCCATTTATTACTTCCATAGGCATTTCAGAAAATTACTAAATGTAGACTTTAACAACTCAAACCAAAATATGGTCAAATAGTAACCATATAACATTTTTAACAAAAAAAAGTGGGGAAAAAACAAAACAAAATCAGAAAAGGGGCAAAGGCACTTTTAAAGCCCTGCAATTATGTGGTAGCATTCAATGCAAATATGTGGTCGGGGGGCAATATATTTATATAATAATGCTTATTATTATTATTCTTTTAAATACATTAAAAGTAATTTTTTAAAAAGTATACAATTTTAATGTTGCATTTAAAAGAAATAATCTGAAATAATTTGAAAAGAAGTTCTGCCCTGAGCACTTGATCTTGATGTGTGACATCTAGAAACGTTAAACTCTTCAGCTGACATAATTTGTTATCATATCTTTGATTTATTTACATGCGAGAAGGAAGAAAGACCTGTGAAACCTAGCAGCTTAAATATTTTTCTTGAAATAAATTCAATTTCTTTGCCATCTGCATTTTTTCCATCACAGCCTATAGACTTTTGCACTCAACTTGTAGTATTTTACGTTAACTGTATATATTGTAGCTTCGTGCACATAAAGTCCTGCTCTTATCGTCGTCAATGTAATTGTCTAGCTATGTTTCCATGGTTACGCCCACCATCGCTGGTTGGTTGATTTTGTTTTAGGATTAAAATGAACAAAAAAAGCCGGTGTAGTGATGTGGGTATGAGAAGTTTTACTCACCAGCGACATAAGAGAGGACTAGTCCGGGGATGTAGCGCCCCACCATGGCCAGGAAAGAGAACAGCCCGCACACCAGCACACAGAACTGCAGGGATCGTACAGAACTGAATAAATACGTAACCAACGTGCTATGATTAACCTGACTGCTGAAATAAATACAGATTAAACTGATTGCCTCAGAGTTGCTCGTCATTTCTGGTTTTATTTCCTGTACAGACTGCTTTACTATTTTAATACATTTATTTCGTGTCACACTGTATGAGCTGATGAGAACTCAGTCTTCATGCAGCCAGCTGTCCGTGATGAGTGATGTGCATTTTCCTCCTCAAACAGCGATCAGCGTTATAGATTTAACAAGCAAATATATCTATAATATACAGTACTGTGCAAAAGTTTTAGGTACCCTATTTTTTTTTTAGTACAAACTACGTAAGAGACACTTTTCAGACCAAAAAAAAAAAAAAAAAAACCCCACAATGAAGGCTGCTGGGTTTTGCTGCAAAAATAAGTCTCCAGAAGAACTGTGGCAGGTTCTGCAAGATGCTCAATAAAACTTACCAGCTCATTTCCTTATAAAACTGCACACATTGTACTGAGACTACTATTTTTATTTTTTATTTTTCATTTTTTGTCACACCAAATATTGAATGTTTCCTGCTCTTTATGGTTTTTTTTTTTTTAATTTCACAATTTTGAAGGCATCTTTGCTTTACAGTATTCCTTTGCATGTGCCTAAAACTTTTGCACAGTACTGTATAAATATATAAATACAGTATAACTCATTTACAGGTAAGAAGTGCTACTTTGTTTAAAGCCAAGTCTGTGAGCAGCCGTGTTGATTTGACGTCACTTGCTGAACTCGGGGTTGAGGAGACCTTCCAGACCTTCCGGACAACTGACAACTTCCAGACAACTGGCTTTTCCTAGTTGTAGGTTGGCAATTCCGGGTTGTGAGTTTTAGATGAATGCAGCATAATAACCCAGACATGAAGTGTGTTTGTCCTGGGTGCTGGGGCTACTGATTTACCAACCCCTGAGCACTAAATTCCCTTTCTAAATCTAATTCTACGAATTCTATGATGAGCTTCAAGCTCATCACAACCGATCCACCATAGAGATTTTAATCACTATCTAATTACAATTATTAATTAAAACTATTTTTTAAGTTGTAGATTTGTCACTTCATTCACTGCGTGTGTGATTCACCTGTCCAGGGTTGTGTCGTTTAAACGCGATCAGATCAGCAGCACACAAGGCTCCGCTCACCCAAACCTCGGCCATGTGGTGGCACAACTCGGGTACGCTCAGGGTGCCGGGCTGCACTAGGCCCCAACTACACACACACACACACATACATACATATACACACACCAAACAAGCAGACACACAATTAGCAATCAGATGCTCTCTGCAAAACATCCTGCACTCATTATGTCTATACACAACACCAATCATACCTTTCATTTTCACTTTCATCCACTCGCTTCACTGTGAACAGACAGACACATGAACGTTAGGAGAGAATTAATACAATTAAAGAAAGCAGCACTGCATTGACAAGTGTGTGTGTGATCATTGGAACACACAAATTCATACTTTCCACAGAAAGTATCCACATTGTCTACTTTCTCCCCTACTTTCTTACGCTTAAGCCTGTCAGATCCGATAGAAGCAATATATATGATATGATATAATATAATATAATATAATATAATATAATATAAGCTGCTCGGGACAATTCCATTACTTTAAGCTGTATTGCTTTGCAAGTTCAGCAGATTTAAAATAAAACACATATCTTCCTGTAAACAAAGCAAAAAAATAAATAAATAAATCAGTGTTCGCTCATATAAAACATTACTCTATCCTTATTCTAAATATCAGAGTGATCAAATCGACGCTAATATAAAGCTATTCGAAGCCTAGGCGATATTAAAAGAAATATAATCGCAATAAATATTTAGGTAAATGTATACTAATATATAAAACACTAAGTGATGAAATGATAGGCCTGTCACGATAATTACGTTATCGACTTACGGTACGATATAAGGACGTGACCTCGATCATTTCTGCTGACCTCGATATCGCCTGGTGTTTTTACGTGCGTGTTTATTTCCATAAGAATGAACGTCACCAACATTTCAGCCGTTCGCGCTGCTTCCGTCCTCTTGCCTGCTCTAGGGCTGTCAGATTAAAATTCAGACTTCGAATAGTTCTCGTGTTTCTACTAACCCAGTCGTAGTCAATAATGTCAGGGATTGCGCCTCTTAAGCTGAACAGTGAATGAACGCCGGTGAACTGAAGCGGGTTAATCAAGTCACCCAAACGCATCCTATACACGTATGAGATTAACCAATCACACATCTACACAACGTAAACGTACGATTACAAGTTGCTTCTGCACAAAATGACGTGAACGCACAATTGAACTTGAACTTAAGGTGCTAGGTAGAACGGTAAGTCGCATTGTGAATACGCTCTCAACGTGACAACGCACTAAAACACGGACAATGTATTCACAATATCGTATTACAGTAGTAAACTCACTGTAATATTATTTCAAGAGACCAGGTTTTCACAACAAGTGCAGTTTTCACATGTTTTTGTTGATACATGTTTAAGTTAATGTATAAAATGTGTGAATATTTGGCTTCATTTTTGCACTCAATGCCATTTTAATCAATCAGAGTAGAGTTGACTAAAATTAATAAATATGACATGATGAAATATTAACTAACTTTAAAGGATATTTTCAACAAAACACTTTTTTTTTGACGTTCCAGTTCCAGGCTTGCTCCGATTGCCTGACGGCAGAAATGACTACCTTTGATCTGGGGCCAAATCTTGTTCCTCCACGTGTCAACGCACACAACCAGAGTCAGTCCTGATGCCAACAGGAAGAGCAGCCTTAACGAGCTCAATGCAAAGAACCTGCGAGACAGAGACAGAGACAGACGAATCAGACACTTTCCTGTCTAACGGCTGCTGTGTGCTTTGTTTGAGATGCTGGAAAACACCCTTCGTGTGTGTGCAACTGATGTGTGTCACATGTTTCTTCCCAAGATACCGCAATGATCTAACACTGCTGTTGTTGTTTTTTTTTAGTACGAGTTCATCTGCTGTGATGAAGTACAGAGACGATGTTTAGCACGGTTACTGATACTCAGCATTCAGACGTGGTGCGTGTTCTGAATTGAGATTTATTATTATGTAATCATCTCTGTCGCCAATCTTCTATGACCGGGTGTATCACTTCAGTAACAGAACAGTGGGTTCTGAATGTACTTTAGAGATCATGAATTTCGCTATGCTGATTTGACTACCCAGATTTCCTGCCAAGGTGTTTCCGCCCTCGATCACTCCCTCTGTGAATCTCAGAAACATGTGAGACGTTTCTGAAGGTGCGATTTGGAAGACAAATAAATGGGTTTGACATCAAATCTGATGTACTGGCTGAAATGGTGACGGCTCACTATCTAATTAGTCATTGGGAATTTAATGTAGGTTCTGTACGTTTTTGTACATTCACGTGTGTGTGTGTGTGTCTGAGAATTGCATTGAGAAAGGAATCAAAATCCTGAAGTTAAAGCAATGTAAAATAATATTATCAGTGAGGAGAACTCAGTGAAGTTTAGGATTCATTTTTGTTGATTTACCCCGAGCGGAGGTAGGTATTATTCTTTTAATTCTGTCCCTCAGTCCCCCTGTAGCCCAAATCAGTCTCTTTATGCTGACCCAAATACAGAGGACAAGAGAAAGGACAGCATGGTAAAATAACAGACACAGAAGAGGGGATGAGTGGAATAACTGAATAAAGACTGCATGACTGCGCTGAGAGGGAGAAACAGACAGATAGACAGAGAGAGAGAGAGAGAGAGAGAGAGAGAGAGAGAGAGAGAGAGAGAGAGAGAGAGAGAGAGAGAGAGAGACATACACAAAGAGACAGAATGACAGAGAGAGACACAGAAAGTCATGTCAATAAAGTACGTTGAAAAACTGAGAGAGAGAGAGAGAGAGAGAGAGAGAGACACTGACACAGACAGAGAGAAGGAGAAAAGGACAGAGAAAGAAAGAGAAAGAGAAGGACAGAGAGAGACAGAAGGACAAAGAGAGAGAAAGACAGACACTGACACAGACAGATAAGGAGAGAAGGACAGAGAGAGAGAGAGAGAGAGAGAGAGAAGGAAAGAAGGACAGAAAGAGAGAACGGCAGAGAGTGAGAGAAACAGAGACAGAGAAAAAGAGACAGATACAGAGACAGAATGATGTGATACACAAAGAGATCGAAAGACAGATACAGTGACACAGTTAGAGAGAGAAGGACAGAGAAAGAAAGAGAGACAGAGAGAGAGAGAGAGAAAGAGAGAGAGACATACACAAAGAGACAGAATGACAGAGAGGCACACAAAAAGTCATGCCAAAAAATTGAGAGAGAGTGAGAGAGAGAGAGAAGGAAAGAAGGACAGAAAGAGAAAGAGGGAAGGGCAGAGACAGAGGGCGTGAGAGCGACACTGACACAGACAGAGAGAAGGAGAAAAGGACAGAGAAAGAAAGAGAAAGAGAAGGACAGAGAGAGACAGAAGGACAAAGAGAGAGAAAGACAGACACTGACAGACAGATAAGGAGAGAAGGACAGAGAGAGGGGGAGAGAGAGAGGGGGAAAGAGAGAGGGAGAGAGAGGCAAATCCCTCTTTCAATTTGTTCTGTTTTTCACGTTCATAACAGAGTGTCTGTGTACAACACACATTACCCTGAAAGTCTGAAGAGATGAAGTGGAGTAAACAGCAGTACAGCTGTAATCCGACTACTCCACAAAAACTGATGACTCCAAACGTTCCAGCGCAAGAACGTCGGCTCTCAGCTGACAAAATGAGGTCAGGACCGGCAACAAAAATCTGGCGGCCTGAAATCAAGAACTGGTGACGTGGGGCTCAGGGGCAACAACAGTTCATAACCATGGCAACAACTCGGGTTCATTTCATGACAGGTGTTAGAATAGCATGCAAGCGGCACATAACCTGCTGTAATTCAGCACATTCCTCACACCTTTCAGATTAGTTCTCAAGCTCAGATGAATATGAACTGCCTTGGGGTGTTTTTTTTTTTTCACGACGCACGAAATCAAAGCCAAAATGAGTATAAAAGGCAGTTTCATATTCATATGGACTTCTGGGAAACTCCTGAAACACGATAAACTGTGTACGGGACACTCGTCCACGTGTTCTGACACGTTGAAACGTTCGCAAAACATGACCTTTGTCCCGGCACATGATGTTCCTTACAGCATGGCCCTAATTCACTGAAAACATTATGCAACCCTTTCGGACCAAATACCACCCTGTTTTTTTTTTTGTTGTTGTTTTTTAATTTATATTACTTACACCACTGCGTTGAACTCTCGATAGTGTTGCATTGGTGTGACGTGTGTTGAATCGTGGGGAATGCTGTGATTCAGACGAACTGGTTGGTCAGGATGAGTGACGTGTGAAATAACGTCGGACACTTTATGCCTGCTCTAGCAGCGATAAGGGGCGGGGCTATGGGGATCACGAGGTCGAGCACGACATTGTTTACGTTTTGTTATTCATTTGAATCATCTCTTACACTTATGGTCTTTTACTAATGCGTATAATACGATTCATTATGACGTTAAATTATAATGTCGGTGTTTACATGGCGTTCTCAATCCTGATATTTACGTCACGTGGTGACAACAAAGTCACAAGGGAAGTGTGAGTTGAAAGGACGATGTGCTGACAACATTAAGACCCAGATCCAAAACGTTTGTGTAACTAATCCCGCTGAACCGAGCTAAACGTGTGCGGACTTGTCTATTCTTGGATACGTTAATACGCTGTGGATATCACGGATCTTCTAGACGGTAAATAAAGCTGCAGTTTCCTTGTCTCAGATGTCCCTGCTGTCCGTTTTTGTTTTTGTTTTTTTTTTAACGATGGCACACTTCAGCCTTGGCTGTCGGTCTAAATATAGCCAGGCACCATCTGTCTCCAACACCGAGGAAGCAGGAGTCAGCTACAAAGAGGCTTTTGGTACGGATAAAACAAGGAAGGGAAACTTTAATGGAACAATTGTGCTTTTTTTTTTTTAAAGAAAAAAACAAAACAAACAAAAAAAAAAATTTCCCTACCTGAAGTAAACCCTTTACACCTTAATTCCTACAAAACTTCAACGTGCATTACAGGATTTCCACCTCTCCCAGGCTTTACTGTGTGAAAACAAACCTACTGCGATGCATTGTGGGATATCAAGAGCACACCTGACATTATAGGTCATGCTTAAAACTCTCTTAAACAGTGTACTATGTAGTGCATTGGGTGTGGATTTGGACTTGCTGATAGTGATGGGAATTCCAGCTCTTTTTCAGCGAATCGAATGATTTGACTCGGCTCACCAACAAGAGTCGACTCTTCTGGCCCTCGAACGGCTTTTTTCTGAACCAGACAAGATTTGCAATATTATTCCTAACTATGGTTGAGCGTTTAATGAAATCTTACTCTAACGCTAATTTAAAAATAACGACCTTTTATTATTATTT
This sequence comes from Cranoglanis bouderius, assembly GCA_023630585.1. NCBI lineage: Eukaryota > Metazoa > Chordata > Actinopteri > Siluriformes > Cranoglanididae > Cranoglanis > Cranoglanis bouderius. Next base: position 16,662,830 of record CM042554.1, read on the forward strand.
TTTTTTATTTAAGAGTCGGCACTCACCTAAAAAAGTTCACCTAAAAGAGTCGGTTTAAAGAGTCGACTTGTTCACAAACGACACGTCACACAGAGGTGTGTATGAGGTCTTTCAAAAGTTTGAAGATGGAGCTGTGTAGCACGTGGTTATTATTCCAGTCCCGATGAAACGTGTTGAGAGCTGCCAGTTGATTCCGCATTGTTGATGCATTTCCTTCTCAAACAGGAAATCGGAGTAACGTTGCGCTGAAGTGCTTGACTCATTAACAAAACGGAATCTAAACAGACCTGACAGTAGCGTAGCGATATAGAAGTTCACTAGTTTACAACTTTGGAGAATTTCTCACCGCCACCTTCACACACACACACACACACGCGTGCCTGTCGACTTCATCGAGGACGATATTCTAGACGACAGAATGCTGTACATGTTTTAGCCGAGCTCGACCTTCGGTGGCTGTCATGGTGACGGAAAACTTTGGGGTCATCAGTCAAACCTTAACTCAATACTGTGTGCCAGGTTAATGGCTAAAACATAACAAAACATAAGTCTTTGACATTTTAAATATTATGGTACTTGATTTTTTTTTTTTAAATCGATCTGAGGTAGCGGACGGAGGTATTCCGGCACTGAACAGCCCCAAGCTGGTCAAACACTCCTCGGAAAAAAGTGCCAGTCACATGACTGCCATTTTACACCAAATCACTGAAATTAATAAACTCCAACGATTCACACTAACGAAAAGTTGGAAAATGGAATAGTACGCAGGAAGACGAGCAAAACACACACCATGTTTACTGCTAACGAGCCGCTTCTGTAGAGCAAGACACACCGCAGGGGGCGGGATATATACAGATTAGAGAGCATCTCATTGGACGAACACAAGACTAGTACAGGATGAGTCAACAAAAAAAAAATACTGTTTTCGCAGAAGTGACAAACTATATATGAAAACATTTCCAAAACTATACTTTCTTTTTATTTTCTAGACATACTATCATATTGGTGTCAAGAACACCAAATTATTTTAGTAATATGGACTTTAACAGCATCTTTTAAAGCGAGTGTGTGATGATTTCAGGGATGCATTTCGAACATAATCATCTCACCAGAAGCCGCAGTTGGTGAGTGTGTACAGAAGCACGCTGTGGACGGGTCTCTCCCACAAAAGCACCGCTTGCAGGTAGGTGATGAGCCGCTCATGAGGTCCCAGAGCGTCCATCAGCGCCGCCTTCACGGCCCGCACCTGCGCCGCGGTGTCTCCGGAGCGCCGCCGACTGCTCACGCCTCCGCCCGGACCTCGCTTCACGGAGTCTCCGCTGCCTCTGTCCACATCTCCGGTTTCGCTCTCCTGCGCCATATTTATGTCTACAAACTAATGCCCAAATTTAGAGAAACAATAACAATAGTCTAAATAAATAAATAAATAAATAAATAAACACGCTCCGGCTCCGCACAGAATTAACGTTAATGTTAGCAAATGAGCTGGAAAAAAAAAAAACAAAAAAACTTTAGCTGTATATTTTAGCTTAGCTTAGTGTAGCTTAGCAGCGTAGAAGGAAGTGTCGCGGTTTGATGACATAATGAACTAACACACTGCTGAATTCATTTTATATAAAAAAAAATATATATATATATATATATATATACACACACACACACACACACACACACACAAGTGCGTAAACTCTACATACAGTGGTTTATCCCCTCAAGTGCTCGCCGTCATTTCGTCACTTCTTTAACGGACGTTTGCCTTCCGACCGGAAGAAGGACTCGCGCGAGCCAATCGTGGCATCAGGGGCGTGGTTAAAAGTCGTGTCTCAAATCGACATCCTGTTCCCTATGTGCTAAAGCTACATAAATATGAGGTCCGCCATTTTCTAGGGCAAGAACAAATCCCTTAAGCAGTTTAGCTAAAAATAAATAAATATTTTTGCTTTGAATTCATATAAATTCTTATTCTAAATACTTACAACAAATTATAAATTACTCTCTCTCTCTCTCTCTCTCTCTCTCTCTCTCTCTCTCTCTCTCTCTCTCTCTCTCTCCAGCCATGGCCAAAAGTTTTGAGAATGACACAAATATTAATTTTCACAAAGTCTACAGCTTCAGTGTTTTTAGATCTTTTTGTCAGATGTTACTAACTGTTACTGAAGTATAATCACAAGCATTTCATAAGTGTCAGTGGCTTTTATTGACAATTACATGAAGTTTATGCAAAGAGTCAATATTTGCAGTGTTGACCCTTCTTTTTCAAGACCTCTGCAATTCGCCCTGGCATGCTGTCAATCAACTTCTGGGCCACATCCTGACTGATGGCAGCCCATTCTTGCATAATCAATGCTTGGAGTTTGTGGGTTTTTGTTTGTCCACCCGCCTCTTGAGGATTGACCACAAATTGTCAATGGGATTAAGGTCTGGGGAGTTTCCTGGCCATGGACCCAAAATGTCGATGTTTTGTTCCCCGAGCCACTTCGTTATCACTTTTGCCTTGTGGCAAGGTGCCCCGTCATGCTGGAAAAGGCATTGTTCGTCACCAAACTGTTCTTGGATGGTTGGGAGAAGTTGCTCTCTGAGGATGTTTTTGTACCATTCTTTATTCATGGCTGTGTTCTTAGGCAAAATTGTGAGTGAGCCCACTCCCTTGGCTGAGAAGCAACCCCACACATGAGTGGTCTCAGGATGCTTTACTGTTGGCATGACACAGGACTGATGGTAGCGCTCACATTTTCTTCTCCGGACAAGCTTTTTTCCAGATGCCCCAAACAATCGGAAAGGGGATTCATCAGAGAAAACGACATTACTCCAGTCCTCAGCAGTCCAATCCCTGTACTTTTTGCACAATAGCAGTCTGTCCCTGATGTTTTTCCTGGAGAGAAGTGGCTTCTTTGCTGCCCTTCTTGACACCAGGCCATCCTCCAAAAGTCTTTGCCTTACTGTGCGTGCAGACGCACTCACACCTGCCTGCTGCCATTCCTGAGCAAGCTCTGCACTGGTGGTGCCCCGATCCCGCAGCTGAATCAACTTTAGGAGACGGTCCTGGCGCTTGCTGGATTTTCTTGGGCGCCCTGAAGCCTTCTTCACAACAGTTGAACCTCTCTCCTTGAAGGTCTTGATGATCCGATAAATGGTTGATTTAGGTGCAATCTTACTAGCAGCAATATCCTTGCCTGTGAATCCCTTTTTGTGCAAAGCAATGATGGCTGCACGTGTTTCCTTGCAGGTAACCATAGTTAACAGAGGAAGAACAATAATTTCAAGCACCACCCTCCTTTTAAAGCTTCCAGTCTGTTATTCTAACTCAATCAGCATGACAGAGTGATCTCCAGCCTTGTCCTCATTAACACTCTCACCTGTGTTAACGAGAGAATCACTGACATGATGTCAGCTGCTCCTTTTGTGGAAGGGCTGAAATGCAGTGGACATGTTTTTTTGGGATTAAGTTCATTTTCATGGCAAAGAGGGACTTTGAAATTAATTGCAATTCATCTGATCACTCTTCATAACATTCTGGAGTATATGCAAATTGCCATCATAAAAACTGAGGCAGCAGACTTTGTAAAAATTAATATTTGTGTCATTCTCAAAACTTTTGGCCACAGCTGTATATATATATATATATATATATATATATATATATATATATATATATATATATATATATATATATATATATATATTATACTGCATCAGCAAGGTCTCAGAAATTTCAAGACAGACAGTGGTTTCCAGATGTGCTGTCCAAGCTAGCTAGCTAGCTAGATAGATCAGTGGTAGTAGCACGTAATGCCTCCATGGTGGTTTCTATGGTAACAAAACAGCCGCCGCGCATGCGCGACAAGTGCTAAACGGCGGCGGTTGCGTTGCGGCGCATGCGCAGTGAGTTCTACCGTTCTGCGGTATTTTGTGTGTTGAAGCGGGAAGATTCAGTGGCGGAGCTGACAGCGCCTCTTCAAACACTGTTCTACAGGAATTAGCCACAAACACAGCAATGCCTCGGGAGATTATAACGCTGCAGCTGGGGCAGTGTGGAAATCAGAGTAAGATCAGCATGACATAGCGTTTCGGTTTTAGCTCGTCGATGTGAGCTAGGTTAGCTAGTTAGCATTACCGGACCTAGCGGTGCTAGCATAACTGAAGTGTATTGTCTGTGTGTTGTTCAGATGTGCTGCTAGGGTGTCACCGCTGCTGAATTCTGCTTTTCTGGTTGGTGTTTGCCTCCGTATAGATAAGAGTGGAAATGTGTTATCTTCCAGTTAGCTTGGCAACCTCTAACAATCTATAATATAGCTGTTTATTTGGGGTATACGGGGTTGTACTGTAACCATCAGGCGCGTGAGGGGGAAAAGTTGCCAGCTACATGCAGTAGTTAGTCTTTTCCCCAAGAATATTCGAAACATTTTTCTGTAAGTGTCTATAACACAGAAAACAGTGAACATCTCAGTGCTATATTTTACTCAAAATAGTCTATAGAGCTCTACTGTATTGTTCTGTTTAATACGAATTCAGTTTGACTGTTTTGAGTAAAGCTAGGGGAAAAATAAAGAAGATGCTCACTAAGAGATGTCTTCAATGTTGAAGCTTATAAAACTTCCGGGCTGGACGATATATCGCTATAACATCGATATCGTGATGAGTGATTACGTGATAAACTTTTCTGAAATATCGTTGGTATGGTGATGTATTTTTATTTTTTTTTGTATGTTTCTAATACTTACAAATTAAATGGTACCGAATGGATGCTGTTGATTTGACGTAATTTCTTCTATTTATTTATTTATTTTTATTAACTTAATCTTTGTGTTTGTAGGCATTAAAGAAAAGTATCGTCAGACTCAGATTGCAGACAGTTTGTTAGCTAAATTATATATTGTGATCGTAGAAATGCCCTGAAGTATCATGATATGATATTTTTTGTCATATCGCCCGGCCCTACGTTGTCGTGTGCTCCTGTAATATTAAACCAATTAATGTAGAAAAAAAAATAATAATCTTTAAGACATTGCAAATGTTCCCTGTGCTTTAATAAGTAAAAGAAAAAGCAAATGGTGTAAGGTTATTGTCAAATAAAGATAAAGACGTCAGTAGGAAGTTGTATAATGTTGTTTTTGATACATCAGACAATTAAAGAGTCATTGTGAATTAGTTATTCATTAGAAAACGCAATCTAAAATCAATTATAGTAGTTATCTAATGAGTTTCTCATTCTGTAAAGTTTATATTCTGAAACTAAGGCAGGCCCGAATATTCGCTGGTGTTTCCGAATACTTGTTCTTGAGTATTCAAGTAATATTTCTGTTTAGTAAATAATTATCCATAATAAAGCGTGTGTTTGTTACTACAGTTCAAAATCTATTCGGAAGATGGTGACGGTGTATTAACAGTGTATAGCGGCGTATACATAGCATGGCTGTCAAATCAAATTTCAACATGTAATGTGTTAAATAATAATTTCCTGTTGGATATTTTCATAACCTTGCGCGCGCGGCGAGACGGGACACCTGACAAGTCGACGTGAGTTCAGTGTCGTGTTAATCACGCTGCAACTGGCTAGGAGTCCTTTTAGCTACGTTTACAGAAAGCCTGATAATCCATTAATGATCTGTCAGTTCTACTGATTGAACTAGTCAGTCCCTCCAGGATTTTGCGATTTTGCGATCACGGAGATTAAAGCAAAATCAAGCAAACTCGGAGAAGCTTGCAATTTTTCAAAATTACTGCAGATTTGGACGTCATGTGACGTCATCACAATGCGCATTCAGCTAAAGCCCTCCTCGATTCACGTGAGGCGAACACGAGTACAGCTAAAAGGTCTCATTTACCAACAAACATCACTGCGGAAGACAACACAAAACAGTTTCGTGCGATTGCAATTTTGCCAATTCAGGAAGTTTTCCGCAAAAAAAAAAAAAAAGTACAAAAAAGTCCACAAGCTGAACCATAAATTTTGAACAAAGCCGCAGCAAAATCAAGAATTTTTGGCTGCAACAATCACAAAAAAATAGTGAAATCCTGGACTGACTGACTGGATTAAATAGAAGAAGAATAGTCTTGTTGACCGTTACACATGTGTGTTTGGGTCGCGATATTTTCCTGGTGAATTAAAATAGCTGAGTAAGAAAACACATGTTCATGCCACGGATTTTAATCCGTTCGAAATAATCGTGAGGTTGGATTGGCTCTGAAAATGAAAGCGGTGAACTCGGTGGCAAAAATGTAACACGGTCTTCAAATAAACAGCGGTCTTTGTTAACAGTTTTCTGAGCTTCGTTTTCGCTAATCACGGTTTATGAACGAGCTGCCAGAGTTTTCATTTACGCTTTCAAAGTCTTCGCTTACGCAAGTTTACAGTATCTCACAAAAGTGAGTACACCCCTCACATTTTTGTAAATATTTTATTATATATTTTCATGGGACAACACTGACGAAATGACACTTTGCTACAATGTACAGTAGTGAGTGTACAGCTTGTATAACAGTGTAAATTTGCTGTCCCCTCAAAATAACTCAACACACAGCCATTAATGTCTAAACCGCTGGCAACAAAAGTGAGTACACCCCTAAGTGAAAATGTCCAAATTGGGCCCAAAGTGTCAATATTTTGTGTGGCCACCGTTATTTTCTAGCACTGCCTTTAACCCTGTTGGGCATGGAGTTCACCAGAGCTTCACAGGTTGCCACTGGAGTCCTCTTCCACTCCCTCATGACGACATCACAGAGCTGGTGGATGTTAGAGACCTCCACATTCCGTTTGAGGATGCCCCACAGATGCTCAATAGGGTTTAGGTCTGGAGACATGTTTGGCCAGTCCATCACCTTTACCCTCAGCTTCTTTAGCAAGGCAGTGGTCGTCTTGGAGGTGTGTTTGGGGTCGTTATCATGTTGGAATACTGCCCTGCGGCCCAGTTTCCGAAGGGAGGGGATCATGCTCTGCTTCAGTATGTCACAGTACATGTTGGCATTCATGGTTCCCTCAATGAACTGTAGCTCCCCAGTGCCGGCAGCACTCATGCAGCCCCAGACCATGACACTCCCACCACCATGCTTGACTGTAGGCAAGACACACTTGTCTTTGTACTCCTCACCTGGTTCCCGCCACACACGCTTGACACCATCTGAACCAAATAAGTTTATCTTGGTCTCATCAGACCACAGGACATGGTTCCAGTAATCCATGTCCTTAGTCTGCTTGTCTTCAGCAAACTGTTTGCAGGCTTTCTTGTGCATCATCTTTAGAAGAGGCTTCCTTCTGGGACGACAGCTATGCAGACCAATTTGATGCAGTGTGTGGCATATGGTCTGAGCACTGACAGGCTGACCCCCCCACCCCTTCAACCTCTGCAGCAATGCTGGCAGCACTCATATGTCTATTCTGCAAAGCCAACCTCTGGATATGATGCTGAGCACGTGCACTCAACTTCTTTGGTCGACCATGGCGAGGCCTGTTCTGAGTGGAACCTGTCCTGTTAAACCGCTGTATGGTCTTGGCCACCGTTCTGCAGCTCAGTTTCAGGGTGTTGGAAATCTTCTTATAGCCTAGGCCATCTTTATGTAGAGCAACAATTCTTTTTTTCAGATCCTCAGAGAGTTCTTTGCCATGAGGTGCCATGTTGAACTTCCAGTGACCAGTATGAGAGAGTGTGAGAGCGATAACACCAAACTTAACACACCTGCTCCCCATTCACACCTGAGACCTTGTAACACTAACGAGTCACATGACACCGGGGAGGGAAAATGGCTAATTGGGCCCAATTTGGACATTTTCACTTAGGGGTGTACTCACTTTTGTTGCCAGCGGTTTAGACATTAATGGCTGTGTGTTGAGTTATTTTGAGGGGACAGCAAATTTACACTGTTATACAAGCTGTACACTCACTACTTTACATTGTAGCAAAGTGTCATTTCTTCAGTGTTGTCCCATGAAAAGATATAATAAAATATTTACGAAAATGTGACGGGGGTACTCACTTTTGTGAGATACTTTACATTCGCCATTCTGTCACAAACCTCTCGTGTGAGCGGGGCTTAACAGCGCTTTACTCTCATTGGCTAGTGAGATTTGGAGTGACAGCTGAAAATCTGACCTGGAAGTAGAGATGCTCCTGAGAGCTCATCTTAAAAAAAAAAAAAATGTGGTATGAGACTACCCAAACCTCACATATTAATCACGAACTAATATGCTGACTAAGTAAGTCATTTCCACTACAAAGTACAAACAATATAACTATACAGAGAACCGCATTTTTTTTTTCTTTTCGTTTCTTGAAACGTTACGTTCAGTCTTTAATCGGATTGGTGGAAGAAGTCTTTGCCTGTGATTAATGAAGGTCATGATGTCGTTGTGTGTTACAGTTGGTTTTGAGTTTTGGAAACAGCTGTGTGCCGAGCATGGCATCAGCCCCGAGGGCATCGTGGAGGAGTTCGCCACCGAGGGCACGGACCGGAAAGATGTGTTCTTCTATCAGGTAACAAAATTCACACCGAGATTTAGAATTGCTGGTTAGGATTATGAGTTACAACGGTATATTTACACACACACACACACACACACACACACACACACTACATGGCCAAAAGTATGTGGACACCTGACCATATGTTGTGGGGATAAATTCATAAATTTAAAATCTATGTCCTGAATTTATATACTTCTGTAAAGCTGCTTTGGGACAATGTCCATTGTTAAAAGCGCTATACAAATAAACTGAACTTGAACTTCCCCAAACTGTTGCCACAAAGTTGGAAGCACACAATTGTATAGAATGTCTTCGTATGCTGTAGCGTTACAGTTTCCCTTCACTGGAACTAAGAGGCCCAAACCTGTTCCAGCATGACAACGCTCCTGTGCACAAAGCGAGCTCCATGAAGACATGTTTTGTGAAGGTTGGAATGGAAGAACTCGAGTGTCCTCCACAGAGCCCTGACCTCAACCCCACTGAACACCTTTGGGATGAACTGGAACTGGAACTGGAGCCTCCTCACCCAACATCAGTGCCTGACCTCAACCTCACTAATGCTCTTGTAGCTGTATGAACACAAAAAGCCACGCTCCAAAATCTAGAGGAAAGCCTTCTCAGAAGAGTGGAGGTTATTATAACAGCAAAAGGAGGACTACATTCGGAATGGGATGTTCAACAAGAACACATGGATCAGGTGTCCACAAACTTTTGGCCATGTAGTTTATGTAAGGAAGTTGTTTAAGTCAAGGAGTTGATATATGGGTATATGGAGCAGGAAAATCACAGAAATGCTGGAGATGGTGCGTTAGTCGGCCAGCAGAGGGAGCCGGACTCCAAGTGTTCGGCAGGTAAAGCAAAAATCCGGATGTAGATTGTGATCCCAAGCCAGAGGTGACAGCGGTGCGGGGAAAACTCCCCCGAGATGACACGTGGAAGAAACCTTGAGAGGAACCAGACTTAAAAGGGAACTTATCATGGGAACCTTATCACAAAAAACGAAACTATTTAAATACGATTGGCCCAAATACTTTTCGATCAGTAACACTGACTCTAACTGCACGTCCTGACAAGCAGTGATGGTTTTCACACCACACATCAACAACGCGCACGCAAACCGAATTCCACCGAAGAGATTGAACAGAAATAAGGTATAACTAAAGGTTTCTAAAGCTTTTCTCCGTGCCGTGTCTCCCCCTACAGGCGGACGACGAGCACTACATCCCCCGAGCCGTGCTCCTGGACCTGGAGCCTCGAGTCATCCACACCATCCTGAACTCGCCCTACGCTAACCTGTACAACCCCGAGAACATCTACCTCTCTGAGCACGGAGGAGGAGCAGGAAATAACTGGGCCAGCGGCTTCTCTCAGGTTCGTCAGAATCTAACACACTCTCTGGTTTTAAGGAATCTCACCTCACACCGCACTTAATTAGTCATGTGCGTGTCCTGTATGTCCTGGATAAGCGCTTAAGTTTAGTATTGAAAGGTTTGTTTGTTTGTTTCAGGGGGAGAAGATCCACGAGGACATCTTTGACATCATCGATAGAGAAGCAGACGGCAGTGACAGTCTGGAGGTGAGGTTCTTGGTAGAAAAAGCACACGTGAGCACATATAAGAGTCTCGAAGATATTTGACACCAGTTTGTCGGCACATTGGCTAGATAGATAGTAATTAGTTTATTAGTTTGTTTGTTTTGCAGCTGTGCGGCCTGCAATATTAAGCAAATTGTGAACGTGACCTTTATTTTTAATAATTAGCATTTTTGCTCTGTCCTTGCTTTTATGATAGAGTTGAGAGATTATCATAATCGTAATTTTTACAATTAAATTTAGTTAAAATAATCAATAAAACGTTCCCTCGATCATCGGGAGATCGCGAATTCGAATTTTGACAATGCCACAGCCATCCGTGACCAGGAGTCAAGAGAGGCTGTGTTCTCTGGGTGGGAGGGGCATCACAGCAACACTAGCCAATCGTGGGCATCTGCGAGCTCATGTATGAGGAAGAGGGCAGATAGTGTGTCGTCCCCCCCAGAGTGTGTTACACTGCACTGTAACACGTTTCAAATCCAGTTCCTTAAATTTTCAGACTAAGTCGATCGTTAATCCGGCACTCAGTCGTCACAAAACAATCGAGCGCCTCATATGACAGCGTGATGAGGTATATGTATGATTTGAGCCTTGATATAAATTTTTTTAAACAACACATAAATATGTGCTGAAATGTACAGAGTTCAAATCCAGATCGCACTGGCCAAAAAAATCACTGCATACAAAACGACCACAACTGGTTAAGAACAGACAACCAATGAAAATAGAAAGGAGGCGGGGCTTTAAACACAGCCTGTGATTTAGTCATTAGTGAATTTTTCTGTCGCCGTGTCATCCATATTTATTTGTTATAGCATGTTAATTTAATACGTAGGTTCTCACCACGATTAATTCTATTTCTGTTAAAACAAATTTGCATACGCATATTTTCCCCTGTAATTATCATCATATCATCCGTGTGATCAGGTTTGTTTTGTTGTTGACGTTTGATCTGTGAAGTTGTTCTGTCGGTAGACGTCAGCCTCATTAGCTGCGATGAACGAGCCGATGTTTTAACTGCCTGACGGTCATTAGTCTCTCATGAGGTCTGGCTCGGATTGGAGCGGTTCGAAGTGCAAACAAAAAAACAAAAAAGCCGGCGCCCTGATCACCTCCAGATGGAGCGGTGACGTGTTTTTATTCCCGCATTTTAGCTCCTTTATCCCGTTGACGTTTAGGAGCACGTGTATACACACCGTACGCAGGGAGACGGTTATTTCATATCCCTTTTTATGCCCTCATAATTTGCAAGCGGGAAACGGCCCTCCCTTTAAAACAACAGAGTTGGGATTTTTTTTAAAAACTGCTTTAGTCGGGTTAATTTTTATTTTTGTATTCTTTTTTATTTTTTATTTTTTGCAGTTACCCTGTCACTCGATTCTCTAACATTAGAGTGTGTGTGGTAAGGCTAAATAATCTTTAGGTGAATGGGGTGTGTGTGCTCAACCACCTAAAATAGTCCTTATGGTCTCGCACAGTGGTGTACAGTATGCAGCTGCCCACACACACACACACAAACTGTTGTGCTGTCTGTGTGTTTCAGGGATTTGTTCTGTGTCACTCCATCGCTGGAGGCACAGGGTCCGGCCTCGGCTCCTACCTGTTGGAAAAACTCAATGACAGGTTACCACGCACACACACACACACACACACACACACACACACACACACACACACACACACACCCACGCTGTACTCTGCCTCACTTATTCATTCCTATTGTCGTGCTGTAACTCTACACTGCTGCTTCGGTTTCCACCCTGCGCATTGTCAGTATCCAGGCGAAGGTAATTAGAAGCCGTCAGTGTAATGACCTGTTTTTTTTTTTTGTTTGTTTGTTTTTTTTTATTTTCCCTACACACACACACACACACGCGCGCGCAAATTTAGCACACACAGATCACCGCATTTAACCGTAGAGTCCAAACAGAGGAGCGAATCTCCTCCTCCTACTGATGTAAAAGACACAGGAGACATGCTAGATGTCACCAGAGCTTTAATTAACACCCACTCGCTTAGTAAACACGGGTAATATGAGGTACTGACGAGTTGCTCCTTTCATCTGTTCAGTATTTTGACGGGTTAATTGTAATACATTTTTTTTTTTTTTTTAAGTGTGTATTACACCAAACATTAGACTGGGCTTAGAACAACTTTGAAAACATAAAATGTTCAGTGTCACAATCAGTTTACGTTTGAGCACGTGCGTTCTTTCCATACAGTTATTACACGCTTCTATAAACCAAACATACGCTCCTTAATACACTTACATTCCCCAACTCCATAGTTCACTCAATCCAGTGTTGAGCGACAGGACTAGCTTTCTCAAATAATCAGATAATCACGTATTCTCAATTCTCAGTTTGCCGCAAAAAAAGCACAAAAAACCCCGCAAGTTGTATCGTAAATATTGAAAAAAGCCGCAGCGAAATCAAGCATTTTTGGCCACAACAATAACAAAAAAAAAAAAACGGTCCTATACGGACTGAATGCTCTCTCTTATTTCTATAGTAACACTTTACACAGGGACTCGTATGGAGGACACAGCATATACAGTAATCTAATACTACTACTACTAATAATAATAATAATAAGACTAATAATGAAATTATTTAACATTGGTAATGTTCTTGTTTTCTCTGTCTGTTTTCTCTCTCTCTCTCTCTCTCTCTCTCAGATATCCTAAGAAGCTGGTGCAGACGTACTCTGTGTTTCCTAACCAGGATGAGATGAGTGATGTGGTGGTGCAGCCCTACAACTCTCTGCTCACCCTTAAGAGACTGACCCAGAACGCAGACTGTGTGGTGAGCATACTCTCACACACACACACGCGCACACACGCACACACACACACGCACACACACACACACGCAAGCACATATATATGTATATACAAATTAGCAAAGTCAACATAAGCTGAAAGTGTGCTGAGTTCGAACAGGGCGTCTCTCTGTTCTCCACCACGCGCCCAGCTAACTGCACATTTCCTCTCTCAGCGCCCGCAGTTACTCGATCCGGCCCTCAGAACAGACCTCGCTTTCTTCCCTCTTCACTTCCGCTCCCAAAAACGGCACAGGGCGAAGAAGAAGAGAAAAAAAAAAGGAGGAGAGGATGACGGTTCTAATGTTATATCATTCTCCTCACCACTTTCCCCACCACCACACGTTCATAATCACTCACTTCCTGAACACACAAAGCCAACAGGTTCAGTGATGGTGAAGATACGTCATGTTACTTTCCTTGCGGTTAAACGTATCGAGAGAAAATAAAGACGGTAACCAGAATGAAATAATAGATTTGGTTTACAATGAGAGGAGACAAAGTTGCAGTTCATGGCTGATACATTCGCTAAAGATTTGCTGATTTTAAGGCACGAGTACAAAACATACTTCAGAAACTAAGAAGAGGATAATAATCATATAATTAGTCTGTATTGATGCGCTTAACTAAATAGTTTATCGTGCGATGTTTCATTAGCTGTCATTAGAGGGCATTTATGAGGTTGAGTCAAACCTTTTATTTATTTTTTTCATCTTTGTCACGAAAACAGATCATTTTTTCCACATAATCCCCATTTTGTTCGATGCAAGTGCTCCAGCGCTTATCTGGATTCCTCTAGAAAAAAATTCGATTCAGTCCCAAGTTATATCAAACTTTCCTCACTAATGTTTTTATTCATTCATTCATTTTCAGTCATTTCTCCCTGATGCTGATGAAGTTTCTACAGTGGTAACGTTTGTTAGTAAATCGAACCCTTTAGCTGTACTCATGTTCGACGCACATGAATCGAAGAGGGCTTTGACTGAATGTGCGTTGTGATGACACGTGGTGAATTGTCACGACGTCACATGACGCGTCTTGGCCCGAACCTGTGGAAAATCTGTGGTAATTCCGAAAACTTGCAAGCTCCTCCGAATATCGCGGTGCTTGCTTGATTTTTGCGTTCATTTCTGCATCGTGGTGATCTTTTTCGGCATAGCACTGCTGTTGAGGTTCACTCGGTGGCAGCTAAAATAAATTATAGGCTTTTATAAAGAAAATTCAAATAGGTTTATTCAATTGGCTGCAAAGGTTTTGCCATGTAGTTTTAAAGGGAATTTCTGTTATTAAATTTGTGATGAGTTAAGCACACTGATTTCCACACACAAGTCACACTGTTTAAATATTAAGTAAGCTAGTGTGTGTGTGTGTGTGTGTGTGTATGTATACTTAATTACATTACTTAAAACCCATGACTAATATTATTATAGCTGTAAAAGAATTTTCATCAGGCCAGAAGTGTCATAAGAATAGCCAATTCTTATATCCACCATTGGTTGGTTAACACCAACAGTGTATCCACATAATTGGCTATTCACAGGAGTGTGTTTTTGTCTATACATCTAATGGCAAAGTGACATTATAATGCTAAAAACATATTGCAAATTCAATACAGAAGAACAGTCAAAGCCACACGCAGAAGCGTCAGGGACTACCTAATGTGATTAGCGAGGGTTGATGGCTGTGTTGGCTTTATTGAATCAGGCACTGCTGCGTGTTAGCATAGACTCCTTCTCAGGCAGATCAAATTAGCGCAGGAACTAACGAGGCTGATGCAGTCGTACTACCGACTTATTTCAACATGTCTCCACTTATTAGTGTATGGATACATAAGTTCCTCAGGTCAGCAGTGCATAGTGAATATGGTTAAGATGGTTAATCTAAAAAAAAAACAAAAAAACCAAACTGTTCAGCCAAGAATAGAAGTGTTTTGAAACTCTCTCTCTCTCTCTCTCTCTCTCTCTCTCTCTCTCTCTCTCTCTCAGGTGGTGCTGGATAACACGGCTCTGAACAGGATTGCCACAGACAGACTGCACATCCAGAACCCCTCGTTCTCTCAGATCAACCAACTGGTGAGACATGTCAAGCAAATCCATCTCCATGGAAACCATAGAGTTTCCCTGCCCATCTTCCCTAAATATAACCAAGGAATAAAACACTGGGGCCATCCTGTTATAGGAAAATAATCAATGAAAGAGGCATGTCCTGAAGTATTTAATTCCCCTTTTATCCATTTATAGTTACATGTAATGTTGTGAAACAGCCAAGAAGTAAGTTAGGTTCTGTTATACAACAGTTAGTTCCGGCTCTTATTTGATTTGAGCTGAGTGTTAAGAGTGCTTACAGTTCATAAGTCATAAGTGCGCATAAGTTTACACACGCCTTGCAGAATCTGCAAAATGTTAATAATTTAAAAATATGAGATATTTTATATGAAATATGAGATTTTTTTATATTTAGTCCTGCCCTGAATAATATATTTCACATAACAGATCTTTACATATAATCCAGAAGACACAATAATAACTGAATTTACACAAATTAACCAGTTCAAAAGTTTACACACGCTTGATCCTTAATACTGTGTGTGTTGTGACCTGGAAGATCAACGACTGTTTTTATGTTTTGTGATGGTTGTTCATGAGTCCCTTGTTCGTCCTGAGCAGTTAAACTGCCCGCTGTTCTTCAGAAAAATCCTCCAGGTCCTGCACATTCTTTGCTTTTCCAGCATCTTCTGCATATTTGAGCCCTTTCCAACAGTGACTATATGATGTTGAGATCCATCTTTTCACACTGAGGACAACTGAGGGACTCGTACACAACTATTACAAAAGGTGCAAACATTCACTGATACTCAAGAAGGCAACACGATACATTAAGAGCCTGGGGGGTGTAAACTTTTGAACAGGACGATCGGTGTAAATTGTTATTTTCTTCTGGGAAACGTACATATTCATGTAGCTTGTGAATGGCAGTACTAAATGGAAAAAATAAAATCTTTAAACAAAATAATAATAATTTACACCAAAATAATTATAGACACACTGTTTGGCCACATCGTGCTGGAAATGTCAGTTGCTCTATATTAATTAATAAAATTAATTTTAATTAAAAAAAAAACTCCTCTGTCCCAAACTCCACTCGCTGCAGAACCAGAAGTTCATAGGGTGGAGTCGGACCTGATCCAGCTCCTCCTACCTTGGAGGGAGCTGGGTGGATTCGAGCCAAGTGTTATGTGGGTGGATTGTGTTTCAAGCTGGATAAGTGTGTTTGATGTGTTAATTTGCGTTGTACAGCATTGTGTGGGTTAGGCTTATAGGTAGAGTCGGATCAGGTCCAGCTCCACCCCCTGGACCTTTGGTTCTGCAGCATGGACTATCTCTTCTGTCCTTTCCTGTTTCTGAAAACCTACTGACCTTACAGAAAACCTCACCATATAAGATTACGTGATGCATCTGCCATTTAATTTCCTGTGCATGAGCCGTTACTGTAGAAACTATAACGTATTAGAATTAGTGAATTAATATACAATGCTGTGATTTGTCTTGCAGAGCTGCTGTTAAGAGAAACTTAATCAACACCTTCTGACCGATCAGATGTGAGAATTCAACACGTAAATGTAATGCAACACGTGGTGTAAATAACCAAAAACCATGTTTTTGATCAAGCCTGTATGACTCCAGAGTAACAGAGAGGGGAAAAATAATCTCTGAATCAGTTTTATTTCAGTCCAGCGGTCTGAGATAAATTGATGGCCGACACGCAAGAAAGACATGTGAAACCGGTTATGCGAGCGTGAATCAGCCTCAGAAAAATGTCTTTTGTGTTTGAGGAGCAAGCAGAAGTTCATATCCGTGAAATTGTGTTCTTTTCCATATATTAATTGTGGGTTATGATGACGCCAGCATTGCTCACCTAGTTAAAGTCTCATTTCCTTTGAACGGTGGCTGCTGATCTCCGTGGTGTGGGCGGGTAATACTGCTGGCACTTCTCACCGCGCTGCCTGTTCAATTTCACATCCACACACAGAATTATTTCCGAAGGCAACAAAATCGTTAGGCTTTGATTGCGTTCACTCGTGGGTCTGAACTTATTAATGCAACTGATACTGTTCTCATTTTAGAGGAAAGTTACACAGATACTGAAAGATGAATAATTCACAGTCCTGTGTTATAATCGAACCCCCCACTGCTTATTATAATGCTATGCATTATTCAGCAACTACACTGAGTCTAATGGGACATTTGTGTAGTTATGAGAGTGAGGAATGTAAGTGTGGGCTAAACCACAGATCCGGGCATTCACACTCATCAGTAATGCCCGTAACCCCCCCCCCCCCCTTTCAGGACAGCTTAATAGATTCAGTTTCAATGTTTATTGTCATGACAACTCGGTTGTTAGGAATTTTTCTCAACAAGGGCAGTAAAAATCACACGATCAGTATAAAAGCTAAAACAAAAGTAAGTACATTCTGTATACATATACAGCGTGCAAAAATGAATTTAACATTTAATATAAGCAAAACATTTAGGGTGTCAGGTTTCGCAGATGTTCACAGATGTAGAAGCAAAAATGGTCAAATAGCGTATGTTGGCAGATATTAGTGGAAATAGTGGTGGGGGAAAAAAACCCACCCCACAGTGTAATCAGTTTTCAAATGATCTAATAACATGGGGGGGGGGGGCACAAACTTTGTCTCTCCCAAGCCTGCTTTCTAAAATTAAAAGGTTGCTTAACTGGGGATGGACCCAGTGCTCAGGCTCTTCAGTCCCTTGTCTTGAACGCGTGTCCCAGATCAGATTCTCAACGTTATTCGTTATTATAATCACAGCGCTGTCGAATTCTCGAATCTGATTGGTTTGATTAATTTTCTATAGCTGCAGCTCTTACAGTAGTTTGGCTGCAAGCCAAACCACAGGTTTATATTAATGCGCTCGTTCTGATGCGTTATTGTTTCTATAGTAACTGGCGAATTCACAGGGACGTCACACTCATACAGCGGACACTTCATATAAACGGATTTAAAAGACTGTTGAAATGGTGACGTTTTCTGTAAGGAGACGTTTCCGTAACGTTTAGGGAAGGAGTCTCCAGTGTCAGCACTGGAGCTGTAAGTGTTCCGAAATCTTCAGGATATACCGTAGGAGTAACTTTTTTTTTTTTTGTCTTAACATAAAGAGAAAGAAGAAAAAAGAAAAAAAAAACTAGGCTGGTGAGGGAACATCTGTTTATGCAAGTGATAACAGGAACTAACTAACTGACAATATAAGTAACTATAAATGGATAAAAAGTGCACCGTGTTTTATTCCTTACTTAAGACCAATAAAAAAAAGGTACGCCCTGTTGGCTGTACATTCCAGTCACATAACCACAAATGAATAAGCTCTAACAAAAAGAAAGTGCATGATTTTTAACGTTTGCTTCTCAGTAATTAGGCCGAGTGTTTAGCTTTAGCTGCAGGACTCAGCGGTTTCCCCCGAGGCGTCGGTCGAAGCGTGAGCTGAGTGTCAGTCACAAACCCGTCTCTCCTGTCTTCCTTCAGTATTACAGGAGCGTAAATGCGGTTTGGCATGCGATAGCGAATGGACATGCCCTCGTGACTAAGACTGTGCGCAGACCGGTTAAACACAAAATTATAAATTAAAAAAATCTTTGTTCCTAACCCTGGCTGTCAAAGCAGTATTCAAACAGTGACATTCAATCTAAGAAATAAAACACTCGGGGATGGGGTGTGATAGGAATATAATCAATAACTGGGTGTTGTGAACAGCATGTCCTGTAGTGTATTCCTCTTATGCCACGGCAGTTTGCAAACTATTACATTGTTATGATGTTACTTCAAGAACATTTCATAATTTATTTTTATTTTTATTTATTTATTTTTTTAGACGAGATGCTTTTCTACTTACCGCGGTTGTAAAGAGTGGTTATTCGAGTTACCATAGCCTTTCCATAGTAACCATAGTTACCAGTCAACGTGAACCAGTCCGCTCACTGAATGTTTTTTGTTTTTCGCACCTTTATGTATTCGGTCTTGGGTCTGCTGTACATGAAGATCCCAGGAGATCAGCAGGTTCTGAAATACCCAAAACTGACACCAACATCCACTGAGTCACTGAGATCACAGCACATTTTCCCCCCATTCTTATGTTTGATGTGAACGTTAACTGAAGCTCTTGACCTGTATCTTGCATGATGTTCTGCATCGTACTGCTGCCACATGATTGGTTGGTTGGATAATTACATGATGGAGCAGTGTAATAAGTTGTGGCCGGTGAGTGTATAATTAATAGGAAATAATTTGGAATTGTTATTAATTATCCAGTACAATTTACCTATTTTGTCTACTACCATTTCATAATGAAATTTTAAAAGCTCTGGACAGGCCACGCCCACAAGAGACAAACTGCTGTGGCTTGGTGCTTGCTAGTGTGTCGTTTCCTTTGGAAGCTTGTTTCTGAAAAGTTTTTTTAAAGGTAATTGCGATTTTATTTCCTGCAATTTTTACATTTGTTTTCCCTCACAACTGCGAGATCATATTGACTTTTTTTTCTCGCAGTTTAGATGTCCACTTGACATTTCGTGAGTTACAAAGAATGCACCGACAAAGCAATCATTCTCTATAAATGTTCTAGCTATATATATATATATATATATATATATATATATATATATATATATATATATATATATATATATATATATATATAAACACTCATCAGCTAGTCAAGGCAAGGAAAACCATGCACTAACACGCTGGTTACCTGAGTTTCAGGTACTGCGTCAAGTGGACGTCTAAATTGCGAGAGAAAAAAAGTCAGAATTGCGGGATGTAAACTCGTAATTGCGAGGAAAAAAAGGCAAAAGTCGCAACTGTTTATTTTTTCCTCTCTGGCGGAGACGGGCTTCCATAGGTTTCTTTTAACGTGTTGATTTGTTTGTTTGTTTGTTTTTTTCCCTCCAGGTCTCCACCATCATGTCCGCCAGCACAACGACGCTGCGTTACCCTGGATACATGAACAACGATCTGATTGGTCTGATTGCGTCACTCATCCCCACTCCACGCCTCCACTTTCTCATGACTGGTTACACACCGCTGACCACTGACCAGTCAGTAAGTAGTGATTCATACATGCGTAAGAGCTATAAAGACACTTCGTATCACTGAGGACATGATGGGACAATGAAACAATAGCCAATAAAAAGTACAAAGCTGCACGGTTATAACACTGTTGTACATTATAAGCGTACTATTTAACTAGATTTAATGGAGGTTACACATTCTCACACACAAGTGTGGAAAAAAGTGTCCATATAACAACTATAATAATAATAATAACAATAATAATAATAATTTAGCAGGATGGACGAGGTCACATTTTGGCCAACGTGAGTCACGTGCCTCATCGAGCTGGTGTTAATTGGAGCGTTGGTTAAAATCGAGGCATTTATTCTGTGAGACAGGTGACAGATACAGTGTTCAAATCGTCACATTCACATTCAAATTACAGTGCCATTGAGATGCTTTTCTGCTCACCACAGCTGCAAAGAGTGCTTATTTGAGTCATCGTAGCTCTTCCTGTCAGCTCAAGCCAGTCTGGCTATTGTCCAAAATGCATAGCAAGTTATTTTAACTCCTGTTGGTTAATATAAATGCTGCATTTTTTTGCAATACATCTAATCTCTGCACTGCATGCTTAATGCTATTAGTGACCGTATAAAAAATGTATAGGCAGTGTACAAATGCTGACTCATCACTTTTTCAGTGTGGGTGACAGACTTTTTTAAAGTAATGCAAAAACGCCAATATGATGGAAAACTGTTTTCAACTGTATCCATGTTAAGCAGCGTTTATCTAATTAGTGTGGTTTCCACCCCTCCCCCCTCCCCTCTCTTGCTATGCTGCAGTTTCACTAGAATAGTGTGATATCCACACAATCGACAATATCCTCTACAGAAGGAAAATCCTTGTGTATAAAACCCATTAGTGTAGCACGTCACGTAGTAGACAAACTCAATTCAGAGCTCAATTCATGGAACCAAAAACATGGATGTTTTATACAGTGCTGTGAAAAAGTATTTGCCCCCATCCTGATTTCTTCTGTTTTTGTGTATATCTCATACTAAACAGTTTTAGATCGTCGAATGAAATACAACATAAAACAAAGGCAACCTGAGTATTAAAGCGAAAAAAAAAAAAAATCAGTTTTTCACCAATGTGAAAACCTAATTGCCCCCTTAAACTTAAAATGTGGTTGTGCCACCTTTAGCAGCAATAACTGCAACCAAACGCTTCCGATAACTGGAGATCAGTCTTTCATGTACTTCTAGGACTAGGATTTACTCCTATGCTTTGGATCATTGTCTTGCTCCATAATCCAGTTGCGCTTGAGTTTCAACTTACGGACTGAAGACCAGACATTCCCTCAATTTCCCTCAATTATTGCAAGTTGCCCAGGCCCTGAAGCACCAAAGCATCCCCACACCATCACACTACCACCACCATGCTTGACCGTAGGTACGATGTTCTTTTTGTGGAATTCTGTGTTTGGTTTATGCCAGATGTAAGGGGACCCCTGTCTTCCAAACAGTTCCACTTTCAACTCATCAGTCCACAGAACATTCTCCCAAAAGGTTTGAGGATCATCAAGGTGTGTTTTGGCAAAATTCAGACGAGCCTTAATGTTCTTAAAAACTGTATTTTGTGTTTACTCAGGTTGACTTTGTTTTATCTTAGATTTTGTTTTCATTTCTGAAACTATTTAGTATGAGATGAAACGGAAGAAAACAGGATGGGGGCAAATACTTTTTCACAGCACTGTAGTTGGCAGAAGAAAAAAATCCCTCAGAATCCTCCATCCCACATTCCTAAAACTCTTCATTTCTCATTTGCATAATTAATTAATGGGTTAATTAGTTATTAATGGGTTCCTCCGCCTCTTTTGTTTTACCTCCTTTTTTAAAGAGGCAAAAGAGATACAGTGCGTAGCATTGATAAGCTAAATTTGTATTATTTCTTTCCAACTCTATAGGTAGCGAGTGTGAGGAAGACGACAGTCCTGGATGTGATGAGGAGACTCCTACAGCCCAAGAACGTCATGGTGTCCACGGGCCGAGACCGTCAGACCAACCACTGTTACATCGCCATCCTCAACATCATCCAGGGAGAGGTGGATCCTACACAGGTGTGTGTGTGTGTGTGTGTGTGTGTGTGTGCATGAAAGATCAGAGCGCTGCACTGCCGTGGGCATCAGCAAGGGGGCGTGGCATCAGCAAGGGGGCGTGGCCTCAGTAGTGCACTCTCTGTCACCTCTCTGGGTTGTGGGTTTGCGTATAAACCTCAACCTCGTGTATATATGTGTAATTATGTAGAACATTTTCCTCATTAATTTCTCCGTCCGTCTCGTCCTTCAGGTCCACAAGAGTCTCCAGAGAATCCGAGAGAGGAAGTTGGCTAATTTTATCCCGTGGGGTCCTGCTAGCATTCAGGTAGCGCTCTCGCGCAAGTCCCCGTACCTGCCGTCGGCTCACCGTGTCAGCGGCCTCATGATGGCCAATCACACCAGCATCTCCTCGGTAAGCTCCGCCCGCTGCTCTGTGATGTCACTACCATACAGCTTACATTCCTGGTAGTGTCCTCAGCCGTGTCAGCCATGTAGGCTTTCATTTGAGACTGGGACTTGACTGAAGACTCACGCTGACATCACGCTGATGAAAACGCCCTCTTCGTTGTACATTCCAGTCGCATAACCAGTCATTACTGGGCTTTTACGGAGAAGTGCATGACACACCTTTCTCGCTGCTGGATGTGGAATCAGGCGACGCGTTTAGCTGCAGCGGTTTGTCCCCGAGGCACTTCTGTTTCAGTTGTGTCATCAGTGTGAAAGGTCACACTGACTGTCATTCGGAAAACCCGTCTCTCCTGTCTGCTTTTTTTTTTCTTACCCCGGAAGTGAGGTTCTGTCTTTACAGAGTAACTGCTGTCTATTGATTCTATTGATAACTAATTTGGCACTGGTATCCATGACATAGAATGAACAGACTACCTGATATCACAGGGTAACCCGTGACAGGGTTCGTACATTGGTGCTTGAATTTGGCTTTTTGAAATTAAAGTGCTGGAAAACGTTGAAAATAGCCATTTTCTATCTAGCAGTGCTTATAAAAAAGTCAGTAAATCGCTAAATAGCTTTAAAGTGTTTATTTTTCGATAGAACACGAATACAGTCCTTTCACTCAAAATATGACTCCCCGCTGCAGCCCCTTCCCCTCCTCCTGCTACTCACTCACTCATTTTGACAGAAACAGCTCCGGTCCACTTCTCAGCCTCCTTTAGTGACTTTTTTTTTCCCCTAAAAAAAGCACCTAGCGACAAATCTAGCGACTGTCTAGGCAAACCTTTCCGGAGAAGAGAGTGGCCAGTACTGCCCCGCGAGTCCGAAGTCCTGCTTTCCCTCTGCAAGTACACCTCTCTCTGCGGCTACTCTGTTCAGTGAGGGACAGAGAGGAGCAGCACATTCATTCACTTCTAACTTTCTCTCTGAGTGAATCATTTTACATGTAAACATAGCCGAAATCACAGCGCACCCGTTGTCTTTAACTTGTGTGTGTGTGGTGGTTTTGTCAGATGACGTCACGGTTATAAAATCAGGATTTAAGCAGTGCAGAGCAGCAGCTTGGAAGTGACCGCTGGTTAACATGTAGTCTCTTAATGGGCCGCGTTTCAGTCACTATTTTATACTCGTTCCGTTGTCTGACAACAGAAACAGCAAAAAAAAAAAATATGTAAATGAGAACAACTTTGTTGGGAATTCGGCTGTATTAAAATACAGTATGTGAGTGCAGGGAGTAGGAGAGACACAAACAGATGTAAAGGGCTGACACTAGGCAGAATGCAAATACGACGCAATGATGTAATGAATATGCTAATTAGCACATGACATCATATAGCGACGTTTAGCAACTTTCCGTTGAAAGTTGTTGGCAACACTGCTCCCGTCACTCACCTGGGCGTTGTGGTGAAGACAGAGCAATGCCTGGGAAATGGAAATTTAGTCCAGCATGGCTGGTAAAGGCACCATATATAAATTGCTTGTGTTTTTATTATTATTATTATTATTATTATTATTATTATTATTATTAAAAAAAATTCAAATAAAGAATATGTTTGGATGACATCTCTTGTATAGTCCTTAAAAACAAAAAGTAGTGCTTGAAAAGTCCTGGAAATTCATTACCAAGCATCTGTACAAACCCTGCTGTGATTAACCGAACATGCCACTTTAATAGGAACATCTGGACCACTGCTTATTATTTACGTTTACGCTCTTATCCAGAGCGACTTACAGAATTGCTTTGAAGTCTCTGTCAATAACTACATCCTGATAACTGGTTCACTAGGTCACGGATTAAGAGTACCATCAGAGTACCGTCTTTATTTCTTTATTTTTTTTAGTGCTGATTTAAGTATTTCAGGAAAAGCTAGGTCTTTAGACGTCGCTAGCGAAATAAGTTGTTCGTACATGTTGTTAGGGGAAGTTCATTCCACCACATAGGTGCCAGAACAGAGAAGAGACACTTATCCAGTCAGCCAATCATGTTGAATCATGTCATCAATGTTCACATCGATCATCAGAACGTGATCCCGGTGAGTATTTCAGAAAACACTGATCATCTGGGATTTCCCGCGCATTACGGTCTCTATGCATTACACAGACGACCAAGAAAAAAACCCATCCAGTTAGCAGCAGTCCGGCAGGCAGAAACGCCTCGATGATGAGAGAGATCCGAGGTCAGACTCGTTTGGGCTGACGGGAAGGTTACGGTAACTCAAATAAGCACTCTGTACGACCGCGGTGAGCGGAAAAGCATCTCGCAACATGTCGAAACTTGAGGAGGATGGGCTACAAGGGCGGAAGACCACATCGTTTACCAGTCCTGCCAGTAAAGAACAGAAATCTGAGGCTACAGAGTTAGCACAGGCTCAGCGTTAACCTTCAACGCTTCAAGTTTTTTATTAAAGTGGCCAGTGAGTGTTGATGTATTGTCATGGGAAAGGTCGATCAGATTTACTGATGTTTTAGTCCATGTGTTAATTTGTCTTCTAATTCTCTCTTTTTTTTTTTCCCCCCCTTTATCTCACGCCTCAGCTGTTCGAGAGGACGTGCCGTCAGTACGACAAGCTGCGCAAGCGCGAGGCGTTCCTCGAGCAGTTCCGCAAGGAGGACATGTTCAAGGACAATTTTGACGAGCTGGACGATTCGCGCGAGGTGGTGCAGCACCTGATCGATGAGTACAGCGCTGCCACACGGCCCGACTACATCTCCTGGGGCACACAGGAGCAGTAACACACACATGCACACACACACACACACATACACACACACACACACACACACTGAGAGGCCCTGGACTCAATTGTTTGTCTGCATTTAATTGTCTGAGTGTGTGAACAAGATGAGAGTGTGTGCACCTTAGCATATAGGAGTATACTAGTATCCTCTCTCTCTCTCTCTCTCTCTCTCTCTCAGTCTATTGTTAGCTTTTATCCATTGCTCCTTCATTTCACCACACACACACACACACACACACTTGCACTTGCTGTCAAGACCACACACACATCCAGGGTCCTGAGTAAGCAGATAAGGCAGGGTGGTCTCACAGGGACGACGGTCTGAAAGCAGCTCTGTAGGAAAAACAGGGACGAAAGGGTGGAGCGGAAGAACGATAAGCCCGACTGAGAGAAAAGGGCAAAGACAGAAAAGATCCATGAGTGCACTTTCCTGTTTAACTCTTTCTCTCTCATACACACACACACAAACACACACACACTTTTTCCCGTTATGAAGTAGTGCTGTGGCTTTTTCGGGATTGATTGTTTAATTATCGTTTAAGTCCGAAGCTTTTAATAAAAGACAGAACATCTCGCTGATTAATCAGGAATAAAACCACATCCGTTTCCAGAAGACCGTCAGATCTCCGAGAGAATCCTTAAAGTGTTTTTTTTTTTTTTTAAAGTCGTCTATAATCCCGAGGTCATGCAGTCGTAGCAAGACGGCAGATCTGAGAACAGTATGTGTTGATAATTCCTGCATATTTTTAGTGTTTAATCCCCTCTCACACACACACACACTGCAGCTCAGGAATGAGTTGATTGGCTGAATGAGGCGTGTTAGAGCAGGACAAAACACTAACACGGGGTTCTCCAGGACCAGGAACGGGAGCCCGAGCAGTATAGAATAAAGGTTTCCTTAAAACGCCGCAGATTAAAAATGTCTTTTAAGAAAACGTCAGTGTCAAACGTAAGGTTTCTATCTTTCTGTCCCTTCCTGCGGTCTTTCATACCAAGCCTTGACGTTCTCAGAGCTACTCCTTCTCTCCGCCTGCACATTTATTATTTTTTTCTACTGTAAATAGTTTGTGTTCACGTAAATAAATGATTTTCTAAGACAAGAGGTTTCGCTGTTTAATGATTCACTTTTTGATGCTGTGTGTGTGTGTGTGCGTGTGCGCTCTCAACTTTATACCGAATATAAGAAACGCTAAAAGCCGAATTATATACAGGCTGCTGTAGAATTTATACAAATTACTGTTAATTTAGCTTACAATGTATTTTTATGATTGTAATTAAATCTGAGAAAAAAAAAACCTGTTTTTGTTCCAGACACTGTTTTAGTCACGAGGCTACCAGGCCAGCGCTGTGCTCGGATTCAATTCCCGCTCAGTTCGAGGTTGCTTTGGATAAAAATGACTCCTAAGAATGTAAAAAAAATAAAATAATAATAATAATAATAATGATAAAATAAAAAATCCCTCAATTCTGGGTGAGGATGAGTGTTTGGGACATTTTGTTGCACTTGTGAAGCGGATTTTGCAAAATGAGGGTCTGAAACATGGTGGAAATCACAACCCACAATTCTCATAGTTATTATATTAATTACTGAGTTCTTATCTTATATATTAGCTTGTATGAATTGAACGAGTTTAATCCAAACTCAATAATTATAAATAACCTTGACTTGGATCTACTGTGTCCTGTCCGTGGAAAGCTCTGGAATAAAAAGCTGACAAAATCTTATTGTACACCTTTAAATAATGTTCATGAAGTAAACGTCTTTTTTTTCTGCTTTTCTTTGTTTTTTTTTGTTTTTTTCCTGTTCAGAAAATTCCAAGTTATGAGATTTAATCAAATGCCTTGTAAACTTGTGTTTGGTGTGTGTGTGTGTGTGTGTGTGATCACCTTAACGATGGTCCAATGGTGCTGCCTTTATAATAAACCACATACAGTATCTACCATCATTCTTTATTATTGCACATTCACGTTAGCTGTACAGACAATAGTGCAACTGGCTACAGACGCGCGACATGGCGCGGTACCGTGCAGCATCCCGACTCAACACACTCCGTGTTAGCGTATGCGGCGTGAAGCTTTAAGACGGTGGGCGGAGCTGCCTGCAGCTGCTTAAGTGACGCACGGAGCGCGGCGATGCTGTGGGACGGGAGGGGGGGGACGGCGTGGAAAGGGAACGACGTCTCTACACGTAATAGGAACAAAACACGACCTGCAGACACTCGCGAGTCCTGTCCAAAAAAAAAAAAAAAAAAAACCATTAATCACCGCAAGAACTGTTTTTATTTCAGCAGCTTGCAGAACCAGGGCTGTGTAGAATCTATACGGCTGTGCGTTACAACACTCATGGTAATAATATTGCGAGTAATTACATCACAATACACTTCGATATCGTAACTTTTTAACGTTTATTTTATTTTTCTATTTGTTTGTTTGGTCGATGTTGAAAACAAATCTTTTTTTCTCTCTCTCTAATATGGCACTAGGTGATTTTGTTTGCGCTTTGTTTTCATTCTCAGGTGTGAAGCGTGATGCTCTTCAGGTAAGACATGACTCTGTTATCATCCATAAGCTGATTTGTTTTTTTGATGTCGTAAGATTTATTCTATCTTCAGAAAATAAATGAATAATTCTTAGAAGTGGACTTTCAGACTTGACTATATGTTCATTTTTATTATAATCTATTTATTTATTTATTTATTTTTTTACAGGCACAGGTGGCAAGTCTCTCCGAAGTAGAGCTGAACGAGCAAACGGACTGGACTCGAGCTTCGCGTCCGAGTTCGGACAAAAACGCCGATCTGTTCTGATCACGTCTGATCACGTCGCCTCGTACATTTGGTCCGTGCGGAAATGAAACGCTGATTGCGGCGGTTCTTGCGATCCGGATGCGTGTTGCTTTGTTTGGGTAGCCCTCTCGACACGGGTTAAAAGAAATATACGAAATATATACATCGGTACTGATTATTCCCGGGCCCTGTGTGATTAATAAAGGAATAAAATACACTTATACGCTTCTTCCTCTTCTTAAGGAGATATAAAAACAAGTAATAAAAAAAAAAAAAAAAAAAATACAGATAGACGTCTATAAATAAAAAAAACAAAAAAAAAACCAAGTAACGTTATACATATTATAAAAAGCAAAATGACAATGGAAAGACTCAGCAGATGCTAAGATTATTTAGGTAAGGTTATGTGCTGCACTGCATGTGAGCTATTAATCCTACGGAAATCCTACATATGCGTGACATGAGCCTTCATACGAGTCGAGTAATGAGGCCTGGAGTTTTTTGTTGTTGTTTTTGTTTTTTAAACGGAAGCAATCTTCAGACAGCAAACAACGTCGTGTGGGAAATTTTACGTTTCTTTAAGAGAACGTGTTTTCTGGTTACACCTGCCATGAAGTGGACCTCCAGAAATCACGTTTTCGAGATCCAAAATGGCTGCCTCTCTCTCTCTCTCTCATATATATATATATATGAGATGAAAAAAAATAAACCGGTAAAGAGGCGTTACAGATGATTTGGCTTGAACGTGCACCCACACGTACACTAGCTGCGTGTCTCAAATCGCATCCTATCCTCTATATAGTGCACTTGTCATCGACTCTGAAGTGCGGTTGTAAAATCCCATAATGCACTGTGGCAAGTGTCCATATTATGGGATTCCATAATGCAGTTTGTAGTTCATAGGGAGTATGAAGTAGGGTGGTTGAAGTTCTCTGTGAAACGGAACGTCCATTAAATGTCTCAGATGTGTGTCTCACAGTGTGTGTGTGTGTGTGTGTGTTTCTCGTTGTCCTTCCGTATAAAGCTTAGTTTCTCTCGGGGTTTTTATCAGCCAGGCCAGGAGCGTGCTCGGAATTCTGGGATCTTTGGCCATCGTCCATCCCGTCCTGCTCTCTCTCGTCCGTTCGTCTCGGGACGGGTCGAGTCTCTACGTCTTGGACAGGGTGGACGGAGCGATTGGACGGGGGCCGCTTTAGAATCGGCTGCGTGTCTCTTCAAACCGGGTGAGAGGGCAGTTCCAGCAGGGAGGGGTGGAGCTTGGATCCGGCTTCCATGGTGATGCAGTCGTCCTTGGCCAGCTGGCGTCGGGTGGCACTGAAGTAGGCATTCATTAGCTGCATGATCTCAGTCAGCTGAGAGAGACAGAAAGAGAGAGAGCTTAGAACAAAATGATCAAGTGCACAGTGACAGTGTGGTGGAGAGGCTGAGAGAGAGACAGACAGAAACAGGGAGAGATACAGAGAGAAAGAGCGATTATAGAGATACAAAGAGAAAGAGAGAGAGACCGAGAAAGAGCCATATAGAGATACAGAGAGAAAAAGAGAGACAGAGAAAGAGTGATGTAGAGAGACAGAGAGAGAGAGACAGAGAAAGAGTGATATAGAGATACAGAGAGAAAGAGGTACGGAGAGATCGAGAGACAGAGAAAGCGATCATTTTAAAATGTTTTCATAATTTCACAATTTCATGATGAGAAATGAAGGAGGTGATGTGTGAGAGAGAGAGAGAGAGAGAGAGAGAGAGAGAGAGAGAGAGCCGGCATGTAACTCTACTCCAGCGATGTGAAACAGGAAGTGAAGAGAGAGTGAGACAGATAGGATTTAGCAGAGCAGAAGTGTGAAGTGAGAGCAGAAGTAACCAATCAGTGTGTTGTAGAAGATATTATACTATAATATATAACTTTTTGTGTCTGTGTGTAACGTTTCTGAATGGTGGTGGTGAATAAAGAGGACCGCTGTAACATCTGGAGCATGAAAATGAAGCTGCTTCAATACCACGCTGATCAATTCTCCGTCACTGATGCAGCTGATGAGCGAATGAAACGGTGTGTAGGCCGGATTAGAGTGTGCGAGTGTGTGAGGACGTCTCGTTCAGCAGAGAAGACCGAAGGAGAAGATGCAAGAGCACGCAAAGTACCTCGGAGGTGTGAAACAGCAGGTGGCGGTCGGTGGCAGTGATGGTGAAGGTGTTGCTGTCGGAGACGCCGTACGAGCAGATCTGTGTGATGGGGAGCGACTCGAGCGCCTCGGCCTCGCCCGGGCGATACAGAGACACGCAGGAAGCGGCTACGCCCAGCCACAGACGCTGAGAGAAGCTTCCGCTTGAACTCTGAACCACACACAGAGATGTACACGGCTGTTATAATATCACCCCATTTAAAAACATCCATGATCATTTCTTCACGACTGCACGTCTCACCATATAGAAGTCCACTTCATAGAGCGTGCACCCGAAGCCTGGCCACTGGCGTGCGATGGTGAGGTAGGCGGCCATGCTGTCTGCGCGGCTGTACCCGGACAGAGACTTCCACCGCTCCATGATGCTGGTCGACAGAGCAGTGGCCTCGTCTCGCAATCTGGCACGCTGTCTCTGCTCCTGTCCGTCGCGCCGCTTCTGACCCCACAGTGCCCCTAGGAGCCCGGCGGGGAACGGAGGACACCCGGGAGCCTCGGCAGGAGGAAGCAGAGCCCGGTTCTCCAGCGCACGCGACGGGTACAGCTGCTCGAGCGCCGGGTACGGAGCCAACGATCCGTAATCACCAAGCAGAGCCTGCAGCCTGAGAGCGGCTAGAGACAGCAGGTCCTCCTCAGACACGGGTAGCTGACCTCGCACCACCATCTCATGGCACTAACACATGCACACACACAGACAGAGAGAGAGAGAGAGAGAGAGAGAGAAACAGAAAGAGAAAGAGAGGTACTTCATTATTCTTTATTATTCACACACTGTAATACCAATAAAGCACCTTAAAGTCAACTGAAGAAAACGTGAGAAAGAGTTCAGCGAGTTGTGTTGATTGAGCGCTCTGTGTTTCAGTGTGTCGTATTACAGTGATAAAGAGTCCTGCGTGTTTAGTGAGGTGAGGGAGAGCAGCAAAGGACACAGTGCCATACGCATGACTGTCAATCCCTCTCCCCCAAAACCACAGCGTTGTTTATTCAGTTAATCTCCTTCATGCAAGAATCACTTACGCTGCAAATATAATAAAGTATGCATATAATAAAATTAAATCTAACAAAAAGATAAGAATGAAGACAGTTTATATGTAAATAATAATCTTTTCCAAATTCAATTCAAATTTTTTCTAAATGCTAGTCTCCAGTCTCTACAGTCAGATCCTAGGTATCGGATGGGTGCCACCTCTACACACACTGAAATAGGAAATTCGTTCATTTTTTCATACAATGATTTGTAAAAAAAAAAAAAAAAAAAAAAATTATTATTGACTTGTTTTTTTTATTTTTTTATTTAAGCTTCTACTTGTTTCACAAGTCTAGAAATCAAACATTCATGTATGTATGTTTTGTCAGTTCCGCACTATATTCCGTTAAGAGGTGTACTCTGGAACATTATTCAGTCCCTCCAAGTTTTCTCGATTTTGCGATTGCAGAAATTAACAGAAAGATCAAGCAAGCTCCGCAATATTCGGAGGAGCTTCCTATTTTTCAAACTTGCCGCAGATTTTCCGCAGAAGACGCGTCATGTGACGTCATCCCAACGTGCGTTCAGTCGAAGCCCTCTTCGATTCACGTGCGTCGAACATGAGTACAGCTAAAAGGTCTCATTTACCAACAAACATCACTGTGAAAGAGCGTGCAAAACTATTTCGCCAACTGCAAGTAATTTTAGCAGATTTTGGAAAAAGCCGCAGAAAAATCCAGCATTTTTGGCTGCAACAATCACAAAGAAACGCCACGAAATCCTGTACGGACTGATTATCCTGTTCTCATTAAAGATATGATAAAAAAAAAAAGCACATAGTGATCCATATCAACATCAGGCACTAACGCTAGTTAGTTTTGTATCTGGGTCGTTCATGATTGTTAACCAAATTTAGCCCTCAGATGATGGCAAAACAAGCAAAGGAGAAATCTGAGAGCTTTTCATGATATTGTTTTTAAGACAAAAACTGTTGCTTATACAGTAAAACCAACATATCTGCTGTTTCAGTTGACCACGGTCCATAGAAAATTCCAGAAATACAGTAAACTTTCATATTTGAAATTGCGTGCCATTCTGAGTAACGTGATGAAATCTCGTATGGTCCCGCCCGTGACATTAATCATCCCTTTGTCCAGCTTATCCACGCTGTATACACTACCCAGCTGTCATAAAGTGCTTCCTTTAAGTGAAAAGGTGAAAAGTCTCGATTTATTAGGGAAAGAAAAAAAAAAAAGTATGCTGAGGTTGCTAGGATGTATAAGAAGAACGAATCTTCTATCCGGCAAATTGTGAAAAATAATTATTTAAAAAAATAAACAAAAAAGAAATAAAAAAAGAAATGTGTGCTATTACTAAATGTTATTATCCCGGAGATCTTTTGACAGTGCCTTGCCACCCATCGTTGATTGTTTGCTTCAGTTGCACTACAAAATGCTCCAGGAAAGCTCTTTTCATGCTGAGCTAATCAAAATGACCACAGCTGATCACAGTTGAAAGTCAAATGGCTTTGTGTGCCATTGAGAAGGTGATTAGCTACACCTTATTGAGTTTACAAGTCATTTTTAGGAGGGGGGTGGTCCTTTTTCCAACTAAGTGATTCTGTTCATTTATTTTTTTTTATTTTTTCCTGACATGTTGGTGTTATATCTTTCACTTGGATGTTACAAGTTGCACCGAGTAAGTGCAGATGGATAAAACAAAAACTGTGTCCGTCTCCATTTCAGGTTGAAAAGCATCAAAATGTCATCACACCCACTGTGTGTGTGTGTGTGTATGTGTATATATATATACATATATATATATATATATATATATATATATAAAGTTGTGCTTGAATAGATAAATCTGTGTGAGAGTCTGGGGTGTGGCCTGTTTTTTTTTTTGTTTTGTTTTTTTTTGGTGTGTGTGTGTGTGTGCTGCTCTGTCTCCATCTCTCACCTGCTCATAGAGGAACAGGTACTCAATGGTGTCTGTGCTGATGCTGTCTGTGTCCAGAAGGCAGTAGAGTTTAAAGCACAGCCTCCACTGACACTCCAGCTCTGACTCCTTCGTTGACAGACTGAGAGAGAGACAGACAGAGAGACAGACACGATGAATACAACACATTCAAAGAAATGTGCTGAGATTCCTGTGAAGAAGTCTGTAATAATCACGCTGATCATTCCTAAACAACACGCTCTCTATAACACACACACGCAGGCCTTTCTTACGCTGTGTGTGCACTTTCGTGTTTGTGCGTGTGTGTTCTCTGAGAGCATGCGAGAGCGTGTATCATGTCCCTGAACTTCCAATTCTAGGAATAGCTAGTACAACAAGGCTTGCAAAACACACACACACACACACACACACACACACACACACACACACACTCTGTTCCGAGAATCAAACAGATGCCTTTTATTCCAGCTGGCTTCCTTATCTTGCTCAGTTTGCTTTCCGCATCAGTTAAATCCGATGACATCTCTGTCACGCTGACCGTCTCTGTGACAAACTAAACCACACCAACACATGCCAAAGTGTGTGTGTGTGTGTGTGTGTGTGTGTGTGTGTGTGTGCGCTCGCGCTCTCATGGTGTGTGGTGTCTGATACAGCACTGTTCTAATCTTGGCCCTTGTGAAATAATCAATAAAACTGATCTAAATATAAAATATTATGTTTCGACTCAAACAGGATATCCACAGATTTCATCCATTTTTATCCCTCGGGATCAAAGGGGGTTTCGAAACAAATCTGTTAAAGATAAAGTGAAATACGTACATTTCGCTACACTTGTGCTGCTGTGCTCGTTTTATGACAAGAAGGAAGATGGCTGAGGACTGAGCTGATGACCCTTGACCTTGGCATTCTGGGAATCAAGGAATTCTCAGCTATTAGCTAAATCTTTAAGTATTTACTTTTCAAACCTGGTGATGACATCGGCGATGATGGTGCTGCCCCCGATCGCCCTTTCCCAGGAGTCTTTCTGCTCGAAGAGCGCGAAGGTGTTGCGGCTGTGCTGCAGGCCGAGATGCTCCGCCACCTTCCTCACCACCTAGAGAGAGAGAGAGAGAGAGAGAGAGAGAGAGAGTCACTATAAAGCTATAATAATAATAATTATTATAAATATTATATATCCTTATAAATACAGTGCTGTGAAAAAGTATTTCTTCTGTTTTTGTGTATATCTCATACTAAATAGTTTAACATCTTCATACAAAAGACAACATAAAACAAAGGCAGCCTTTGAGTAAACACACAATACAGTGTTCATTATTTACTTTTTTTTTTATTGAAGCAAAAAAAGTTATCCAACACCTATCACCAATGTGAAAAACTAATTGCCCCCTTAAACTTAAAATATGGTTGTGCCACCTTTAGCAGCAATAACTGCAAACCAAACACTTCTGATAACTGGAGATCAGTCTTTCATGTACTTCTAGGACTAGGACTTACTCCTATGCTTTGGATGTTTGTCTTTCTGCATAATCCAGTTGCGCTTGAGTTTCAGCTTACGGACTGAAGACCGGACATCCTCCTTTAGGATTTTCTGGTAGAGAGCAGAATCCATGTTTCCCTCAATTATTGCAAGTTGCCCAGGCCCTGAAGCAGCAAAGCATCCCCACACCATCACACTACCGCCACCATGCTTGACTGTAGGTATGATGTTCTTTTTGTGGAATTCTGTGTTTGGTTTATGCCAGATGTAAGGGGACCACTGTCTTCCAAACAGTTCTACTTTCGACTCGTCAATCCACAGAACATTCTCCCAAAAGGTTTGAGGATCATCAAGGTGTTTTTTGGTAAAATTCTTCTGGGTTAGCAGTGGTTTTCACCTCACCACTCTTCCATGGATGCCATTTCTGCCCAGTGTCTTTCTGATAGTGGCGTCACGAACAGTGACCTTTATCAATGCAAGAGAGGCCTGTAGGTCCTTTGATGCTGTCCTCAGCTCTTTTGTGACTTCCTGGATGAGTAGTTGCTGTGCTCATGGAGGAATTTTGAAAGGTCGGCCACTTCTGGGAAGGTTCACTACTGTGCTGAGTTTTTCCATTTGGAGATAATGGCTCTCACTGTGGTCCTTTGGAGTCCCAGAGCCTTTGAAATAGCTTTGTAACCCTTCCCAGACTGATGTATTTCAATCACCTTCTTCTTGGTTATTTCTGGAATTTCTTTTTTTAATTTTGGCATAGTGTGTTACTGGGTAAGACCTTTTAACCAACTTCATGTTGTTGAAAAAGTTCTATTTAAGTGCTGATTTGATTGAACAGGGTTTGCAGTAATCAGGCCTGGTTGTGTCTAGTCCAGCTGAACCCCATTATGAATGCAGTTTCATAGATTTGAGGAATTAGTAACTATGGGGGCAAATATATTTTCACACAGGCCCAGTTGGTTTTGGATAACTTTTTTGCTTCAGTAAATAACATTACCATTTAAAAACTGTATTTTGTGTTTACTCAGGTTGCCCTTAGATTTTGTTTTAATTTCTGAAACAATTTAGTATGAGATATACACAAAAAACAGAAGAAATCAGGATGGGGACAAATACCTTTTCACAGCACTGTATAAAAAAAAAAAAAGTTCCAATACTCTTTAGTTCCTAAAAAGGTTCTGGAACTTTGTAGGAACTGTGGCTTTTACTGTGTGTGTGTGTGTGTGTGTGTGTGTGTGTGTGTGTGTGTGCACCTCGTTAGCAGTAGTGTGTGAGCTGATGGGAATCCTGCAGCAGCCTGGCCCGGGGTAGTGGACGGTACACACCATCTCCTGTCGCGTCATCAGGCCCTGGATCTCCTCCCAGGACGGCACACACTCACGGCAGCGTGTTTTCTCCAGAGCCTGGGCGATGAACGAGGCGTAGCTTTCCACCTCCGAGTCCACACACACACTCTGTACCCTGCCACAACCAGTAGTTCAAGAGTTACTACTAATTCGAAGAATAAGAAGCAGTTACGAAACATGGCAGTCTAAAAATATATATGATATTATATGGTTTATCAGCATGAAGCTGGGGGTGGGGCTAATTTATGAGTAAGCGATGATGTCACGTTTTACGGTTATTGTAAATTTTCGAATGTATGATTGATTGATAAATTATTATACAGCTCAAACTGTTTACAGACTGCACCTTTAAAGGTTATATAGTGTGACAGAGTGTAAGAGAGCGCCTAATCAAAGGGTTGTGTTCTGGGATCTTCCCTCATTGTGCACTCGTTTATTTATCTATTTGTCTGTTCCCTCATTCTTGTTCCTCCGGCCTGCCTGCACTCAGCCTCTCGATGAGGCGTGGGATGAGAAACGCCAGTCAGTCTCACAGCCCTGTCCTTCTCATGTCCTTCCCCCGTGTCTGTGTGTGTGTGTGTGTGTGTGTGTGTGTGTGTGCGCGCGTGTGTGTTTATGTGGGGAGAGAGTGGACAGGAAAGAGAATTTTCCACAAGAGTCAACTTGGCCGAGCAGCTGTTTCCGCACACTCAGCCACAAGCCTGGGTGCGGTTTATGTTTGTTTACATGCTTTCGGTATGTGTGTGTGTGTGTGTGTGTGTGTGTGTGTGTGTGTGTGTGTGTGTGTGTGTGTGTGTGTGTGTGTGTGTGTGAGTAAGATGTGCTGACATGTGTCTGTAAAGTGTGTATACTTAGAAGCGTATCATTACAGTGGGAAGGTGAAAACACGACACGCTGTACAAGTGGTCAGTGTCATGAGAAAAGCGTTGCTAGGCAACTGGGAAATATAAATTTCCCAAGCCTAATGATCGAGGGTGAAGATTCCAATACATGTACAGTATTGTGTGTGTGTGTGTGTGTGTGTGTGTGTGTGTGTGTGTGTGTGTGTGTGTGGTCACCTCTTGAGATGGAAGCGCAGGTATCGGAGCACGGGGCTGCTGGGCAGGAAGGTGCAGCTGGCGCAGGTCAGCAGCTGCCAGTAGCGCAGCCGGGCTCCACTCTGCGTCTGCGTGTCCGTGTGTGCGCGCGTGTGCGCGATGCTGGTCTGTTTGATGAGCTGGCAATAGAGCTCGTCCCTCAGGGGTCGGAGGTCGAGGCAGGTTTGCAGGACGCCCTGGATCAGAGGCACGGGCTCTCGCTCCAACTCCAGCTGCTGCACGCAGTTAAAGAGTCTGACGGCTTCCTCTCGCACAGACACGTAGCCTTTACCACCTAGATCTGCACACACACACACACACACAAACACATATGCACTTTAAGGTTTTGTAATGACATTTCTGAATATTTTACCTCCTATTACTTCCTGGGTTAAGTGTGTAGTGTGTGTAGTGTGTGTTACTCACGTAAGTGGTCCAGGCTGCCGTAGGGGAAAGGTAGCAGAGGAGCGTAGAGAGGACTCTGTGTGTACGTCAGGATGGGGTTGTGTTGATAGATGTGCTCCACCACCTCGGGGTTAAACTTGTTCTCCTACAGAAAAACACACACACAGAGATTTATATTTCTATGCTTTCCCCCCCTAAAATAGCAGTTTGTGTCAATATTGCAAACACTTCCCAGTCTGCAGGACCCCGGGCATGGGGAGCACGCTCATACTGAACTCGCAAACGAACCCACTGACCCACGGCCTGTTTTGTGATACACAGTCATCTTCATCTTTTTTTTTTTTTTTAACTTTTTAACCAAGCAGTCTTGTCAATTCGCTAATCAGACCAGGAGGGTTAGGGTTTTCTGTCAGTCTACTGTCTGAATCCACTGTTACGCTGACTTTCAGTCTTTGTTTAAGCAATAAAGGTAACTGCTATGTGTCTATAAGTGGCTATGATGCCTGAGTGGAGTGGAGCGTCTGAGCAGAGGAGGACTGCGCTGATTGGGATTCCCGACTAGCAACCAGGAAACTATTAATACAGAGTCTGTGCAGAGGCGCATTACGTCAGACAGATGGTTATTTACAGATGCAGACAATTCGCAGCAGCATGGCTCTTCGTATTAATAACACGCTGCTGATATCATGGCTCAGGGAGACACGTGAGCATGAAAAGATGCGCAGTGTGTGTGTTTACATGTGTCTGCCTTTTCTATTTTTGTGTCTGTGGTGTTCTGTAAACGCAACATTCCACCAAAACGTTCTTAAACTGTTCTGCATCTCGCTTTAGGTGTTCTAGCCTGAGTAGTGTGTGTGTTGTGGGTGTGGCTCTGAAGGAAACACTGAAAAGCATAAGGAAGGAATCCTTTTTCTTGAACTGTTCCGCATATTCCGAGTTGGTTTGAACCGACTCACTTTGTTGCCACGACAACAACTCATTGTACTACCTTGGCAATCAGAGAAGCGTCTCATTCATGTTACCTGTTCATTCAGAAAAGCTCTTCTTGCTCTAGCATGCAGGTGTTCTAGCTTAAGTCACGCAGGTGTTCTAGCTTAGGTCACGCAGGTGTTCTAACTTAGGTCACGCATGTGCACGTTTCGGGGGCATGGCTTTAGAGGGAACGCTGAAGAACGAGGAAGTAAAACCGTTCTCTCAACCAGAAGAAATTGGTCTGGAACCAAGAACGGCGATGATGTCGCTCTGTTGCCATGCCGACAACTCGTCGTGTCAGCTCAGTGCCAAAGAGGTGTCTCTGCTCGCCTGTCAATCATGTTGGCTGTTAATTCGTAAAGCTTTGCTCGAGCATTGAGGTGCTCTAACCTAGGTAGTGGTGTGCATGTTTAGTGGGGGGGTGTGGCTTGGCAGCGAACAAGGAACTAAAGCCCTTTTCTTGGGCTACAACGGCTTGAGATTAAGCTATTTTCGTGACCACGGTTAAAATTGGACAAACTGTGAGTTTGAGTGTGTGTGTGTGTGTGTGTGTGTTTGTGCGTGTTCACCTCTATGTCGCGGATGAGGAGCTGAGTCGGCGTCTCCACTGGCGCTTTGCTGTCGATGACCTTCTGTACCGCACACGCCCAGTGCACCGCCTCGTTAAAGTGTTTCGTGAAGAGCTTGTAGCAGTGCTTTCGCCCGAACACAGTCAAACTCCAGTAACCTAAATACACACACACACACACACACACACACACACACACACACACACACACAACATAGGTTACTGAATCAGTACAAATTTAGAATGATTTGTAACCAGATTAATTTGCTGCTCACTCTTTGGAACATCACACACACACACACACACACACACACACACACACACACACACACACACACACACACACACACACACACACACCTATCTAGGAAAGTCCCCACACAGTCTAAGAAGCACGTATGGCAAGC
The DNA here is from genome assembly GCA_023630585.1 of Cranoglanis bouderius. Taxonomy (NCBI): domain Eukaryota; kingdom Metazoa; phylum Chordata; class Actinopteri; order Siluriformes; family Cranoglanididae; genus Cranoglanis; species Cranoglanis bouderius. Next base: position 16,702,183 of record CM042554.1, read on the forward strand.
TGGATAAGTAGGATAGTGTGTTTCACCAGAATACTGGACCATACAGACCATATCTACACACAGCCTCATTCTTAATCTCTCTCTCTCTCTCTCACAGTCCTCCGTCTCTCCAGACAATAATTCCTCTCATCTCTCCGTCTTTTATTTCGCTTTCATTTCTGTCGCTCCAGACAATCCCAGGGTTTCTGTGACTCAGCCCCTGTGTCTTGCCGCATGAACGGAGCGAATGAGTGCCGCTTACTCACCAAAGGGCCTCTGTTCCTCTCTGCGTGCCATCGCTTCGCTGCTGAACTCTGAGCTCTGGTGCACGCCTCATTGCTTCCCCTGTTCTCCGAAGCCCAGTTTAAAAAAAAAAAAAAAAAAACAGTGCTGGTGTTTTCAGCAAAACTATAAGTCACACTGATTTCCTTTCGAGCAAAGTGTTGGAAATGATCCAGTTACAGTCAGTACAGTCACTATGTACGTTAGGTCATGATTATGTTGTCATTTTCAGCTCCCAGCATGCAGTTCACACCTTCTGACCAATCAGATTGGAGAATCCAAACCGTCATGGACGGTCTGGACAGTTTGCTCGTAAGATTCTTTGCTGTGTGTAAATGGGTGGGAGGGATGATATACTCTCTCCCCGCTGTCAATCATAGCGACACCAGCCAACCAGGGGCGTCTATGAGCTCATGTATGAGGAAGGAGGCAGATAGCGCTTTGAAGGGCAGATAGACTGTGTGTGTGTGTGTGTGTTACCTGTCTGTTTGTAGGTGTGTTTGTCGGGCCAGAGGACGGAGCAGAGCGAGGTGAGGACCAGCATGCCCACGGTGCGAGCGTCTTTCTCAGGGCCGCTGTAACACTCCAGAGAGTCTGCGGTCAGAGTGAACCAGAACCTCCTGTATCGGATCCAACCGGTCTGCACCTCACGCAGCAGCCAGCCTACAAATCCATACACACACACACACACACACACACATACACACACACACATGCACATCTGGTTAGATTTATGCACCATGGCACCACGAGAAAATATACACACATGATTTTGTGTGAGAATCCCGCAGAAAGAGATGAGTGCTTGTTTGTGGAGGGTTGCAGAGGGACTACAAAAGTTCTTGCTATGGCGTGTGTATCTTCTAGCGTGTGTGTGTGCGTGTGTGTGCGTGTGTGCGTTTGGGCTGTGTGGGAAAAGCCAGTTCTTTGGAAAGCTTCGTGGAGAAACGATGACGCGTGAACAACGTCACGGTTCTCCACTACCGCTTCCAGATGGAAACCACCTGCTGCTTTTGCCTCAGTCTGTGTATAAGTGTGTGTTTGTGTGTGCGTGCGTGCGTGTGTGTGTGTGTGTGTGTGTGTGTGTGTCTATATGTGTGTGAGACAACCAAAACATTGGAATGGAAAAATGCACCCTGGTCACTGCTACTGCTTTACACTCCAAATGCTCACTGTATATGTGTATGTGATTGGATAGACGTGTGTGTATTTTAGCGTGTGCGTATTTTAATGTGTGTGTGTGTGTGTGTGTGTGTGTGTGTGTGTGTGTGAGGGGCAGACAGACTGGTGGCAGACGGTCATGTTTAGCAGCTTGCCTAAGCATTCACACACATTTATTATTACACGGTACACACTGGCAGGACTGCTGTGGAAGCAAATAGTGCACATTCACACACACTGACATCACACACACACACACACACACACACACACATGCAAATCTTATTTTCTGAAAGCTCGTCCCCTACATTTCATCTGATTATATTAAAGTATATATGTATTTGTCTCTTTAATGTACCTAGTACTTTTATCTTCTATAATGTTATTGTTATAATCTTATTTAGTTTTTGTGCCTTTAATGTTGCCGCGTTTCATTTCGCTAAAAAAAATTAAAAAAAAAAATAATAGGATGCCTGAAACTTTTGCACAGTACTGTATATATTTACATACAGCTTTGGATGATCAACAAACAGGTTGCTATGACGACCCTGTTTTACACATGGAGAGGTGGTGTGATGTCATCATTTCAACGCAATAGTTTATAGTTATTGTTAAATTATGGCTCAGCCCTAAAACACACCCAGAGAGACGGCGTGCAGGTGGTCATCAGCTATCACGCACTCTTAGAAAACACACACACACACACACACACACACACACACACACACACTTATACACAGTGTCTGGAGACAGATGAATGCGGAACTCACCCTTAACGAGGACCTCCGGGTCGTCCTCCATCTTCACTTTCCCCTCGTTTATCAGTTTGTCCTCCGACACACCTGACAAACTGATACACACACAGGGACACACAGAGAGAGAGAGACTGAGTGAGCAAGCAGGGCTAGTGTAACCCGGTATGTACTCCTACACACACACACACTCACACACACACACACACCCCGACACTAACTGCCTGCTAAAATCTGCTCTAGCATAGTCTGCAATCCCTCCACTGATATTCAGACAACGCATCAAACACACACACACACACACACACACACGCACGCACGCACAGAAAGGACCATGAGTCTCGCAGCATGGGGCTGCTAAAATCTGCCCCAACACCCACACTTTGGTTTACAAGTCTAGCTGCCGGGCAAAAGACTGAAAATAAGCATGACTAAGAGACGCCAAGGAGACTCAGATAGAGACAGTGTACAGGGGGGAGAGACGGAGAGAAAGAGACAGAGGGTCAAAGAGACAGAATAAGAGAAAGACGATGCAGTCCCATCCGAAACTACTGGAACGGCAAGGCCAATTCTTTTGTTTGTGCTGTACACCAAAGACATTTGGGTTTCAGATCAAATGATGCGTGGAGAAAACATATTCAAATATCAGCACGTTGTCACTTCCTGTGCGGCTCCAATTATCTGGTTAAGTGCTAATCTCTCCCTCTGATTGGCTGCTTGTTGTGTCGATCAAAAACGGCTCTAGCGAACGCCCGCTCTTTCAGTGATTATGCCATCACTGACCTTTCGGAAAGGGGCTGATCGATACAGATCGGTTTACAGTACACACACACACACACACACACACACACACACACACACACACACACACAGTTTGAAAACTACAAAGTCTAGACTGCAAACCTGAGCTCTCTGAAATCGTCGCTTTATTAATATGCCAGAGCTTAAGCGCGTGACTAGACGTCTGTGCACATACACGTCTATCTCTGCTATGAACACTTATTTCCAGCTGCGTTTATGAGGATTCGTGTGTGTGTGTGTGTGTGTGTGTGTGTGAGTGTGTGAGAGAGTGAGATGTTCTGTATCAGGGACACACTGGCAGATCCCAGTGGATTTGCATCATTTGCTAATTTTAGCTCGTGTGCTGACCGAGTCGATGGCCTAGAGATATCACTCAGCACAGAGAGAGAGAGAGAGAGAGAGGGAGAGAGGAAGAAGATGGAGGAAGGAACAGACGACACAATTTGTTGCTATCAACCGGTCAGAAGCGGTCAGAACCGGTTTTGGGCTGGAGCAGAGCGCCCTCGCAATCTGGCCTTGACAAGAACTTGCCCTACATCTCTAGAATGACAATAACCCTGCTGCATGAACACACACACACACACACACACACACAATGCTATCTTTAAAGGGCTCTCTCTCTCTCTCTCTTAATCTTAACTTTTTCTTCTTGTGGAAATCTTCTAGCCTCTATTAATTTCCAGCTTCATTTTGTATATAAAAGAATTTTTTCCCCCCAAAATGTCGCCACAAACGTCTGTATTTTCCTTTTTTTTCACTCCTGAAACCTCAGATCACATTAAAATGAGGTAAAATACTGTGTACACCTGAGTATTATTACTGTCCATGCTTCAAATGATCATTTGCAGCTATTCGAGTTAGCTGAAAAGCTATCTGGTGTTAGTTAGCTACCTAGCTACCTCATCACTATAATAGCTAACTCTGCTTAAAGTGCTTAGCTGCATTTCAACGTCCAGGAAGTCAGTGTAATTCATAACCCCCTGTATGGGAGTGTAACTTCTGCATGCTAACAACTTTTTGCTAGCCTGATGCTTTTATTAGCTACTGCTCATGTTACTCATGCTAGCTAAAAAACTAAAAGCTAAAGACAAAATCGAGACCTTTGGCTCTGTATGTAAGGGTCGGCGACAACGACATCAATCCGCAATCCGGACTGCTAGCTAACTAGCAAGTCAACTGAATGAGAGCAGCGGGAAAATTGGGGCTGGAATCGTTGCCTCGGGTTACAGCTTTAAAACACACAGCTAGACTTGAACTAGCTGACTTGAACAGACGATGCTGTCCTAGCTAGCTAGTATTATAAATTATGGTAGCATTAGCACGTGTCTAAGACACTGTGACCCATCCATGTTGCTTTTAGGGACACAACAACATACATGCCGCAAGGAAATACAAGGTTTATGGAGCAGAATGAAGGACGGGAGATGGAGGGAGCCTGAAAGAGTAGAGTCGATGACACACAGAATGCAGAGCAGCTTGAGAGCTGATAAAGACTGAGCTCGGCTGATTTTAACCGCTGTCTAGACCACAGAGACACAACAGTCTAGTCTATACTCTATCTCACTGTCCCATAACGGGGACTAAAAAAGGTTTGTGCTTCATACTTGACAAGTCACTTTAGAAGAGTGATTCTTTCTGCGTCATACTCGAAAGTAGCGACGCCGCTAACAATATCACTGGTTTCATACCACAGCACTGATTGGTTAGAAGATATGGATTCATTTTCCATAACTGCAACTCTGACAAGTAGTTCCAGCTGCAATTCATTTACATTAATGCCCTTGTCCTATGCTCTCGTTATCGTTTCTATAGTAGCAGCTCATTCGCAGGGATTTGAACAGGGCATGTCGGACGCAGTACATGATCTAAACATAATAACGAACGTGTTGTTCTTGAACAAAATAAAACATGTAATAGTTGATATGGTGACGTCTTCTGTACGGAGATGTTTGTTTAATCAACTTCTGGGTGGTAAAAGGACCTTTTGTGTGTTTTATTCCTTCCATGTTGTCATTAATTATCAGCGCACACACTCAGAAAAACCTCCGGCGCAGTGGTGACCTCTGACCTTTTTTTCTGCTTGTCTGTCTAAACAGATTTCGGTTTGAATGTGCGACTGACTGATAACACGCAAACACAATCGACTATTGTAAGTTGAATCCACACACACACACACACACACACACAAATATATACATATACAAATGTGTACGTGTGTCCGCTCTATAAAAACTGCCCATGCCTTTGAAACCTGATAAAAATCAGGGCCAGGCCTGAGTGTGTGTTTGTTCTGTTGTTTTTTTAAAGGCCGAGCGTGACGTGTGGACGTGGCGGCCTTCAGACGCTTCAGTAAAAGCCTGTGTTTTTAGCCGACACGCTGCTGGTCAATGAATAAGATACGGCGCCAAAAAATGTAACGCGTTACCCGACGCTATAGTTAGCGATTAGACTGAGTGCTGCTTGGCCAGGTCTAATTTTAAACAGTGACGGATGGTCGTGAATTTATATGCGAGGGCTAAAATCTGATATCTATCAACAGCTCGACAATTAAACTGTTAGTGTTGAGCAGCGTGTTATATCCCGAGGTCTTGTTAATGGCATAATAAGAACGATGTGGTGCGAAAACTTTTACACACACAAAGAGAGATACGCAGCTGCGTTCATGATTTACAATTTTATAAAGTCTGTGAAAGTCTACTGGGTTCGTGTCGCATTTCCTCCGAATGCAAGAGAACAACAGACTTGTGTGTTTAGAGTGTAGTTTCTCCTCCAAAAGAATTTTTGCGTAAAAAAAAAAAAAAAGTAAATGATCCACCTCTTTCATGTTCATTACGCCCGTAACTGTATTTCAGATCTGTGCGAATGTGTGTGAAACACCTCAGCTCGACAGATGTGTGTACAGATGGGTGCAAAATGTTGATTGATAACCCCAGTACATCACAGCGCTCTGTATAAACACGCAGCTGCCTCCACGCAGCTGTGTGAGCTTAGGGTACTACCTGCAGAGGTCTCAAGCATTGCCCTGTGACCTTCGACCCTCTAATGGGGTCGTTCTCTCGGGTCGGGGGGTATAACCTCTCCCCGTTAGCCTGACGACGAGCACCTGTGTCTTATCAGGAGGCAGGGGAAGCGTAGGGGCTTGTAGAGAACCTCCACGCACACGCAGTTTTACTCCAACGACAGCTGCGGTGTCTTTAGTCGTGCGTGTGTTTGCACAGGTGTGTGCGAGTGCATGTGTGTTTGGGTGCGGGCGCATGCAAATTGATACTGTGGGTGTGGCGTGATGTCTCACTTTGCCAGTTAGTCGACCTCAGGGTGAGAGAGCTGTCGGACTTTCTTATAGGCGGAAGTGTGTTCAGAGCTCGGTCTAAGACGTAGAATGTTAAAAAGTCAATTTGAACAATATTCACTTTGAAATCTGAATCGATCAAAATGTAACCTGAATGAAAAGTAAACAGGTTATATCCATGCAATTTATGGTATATTTTCTTTCCCTGTATTTCTGTATAATTATGTAACCGTTTCTAAAAACTGCATGGTGTGATGAAGCGGAGTTACTGTTACCACCTCAAAGGTGAATTTTGTCCAATAACGTCACGTCCCATAGTGTTTTATACCACTTATACCACAGCAAAATGCCGGGTTTTACATTTTTATTCATTAAAAAAATGACGCATCATAATTTTTTACCCATTTATAGTTACATTTCATATTGTGATATACATTTACATACATATACATTTAAATACATTTAATATTATTAATAAAGTCTGTGAAACAGGTTAGTTCTGGTCATCACTTACGTTAAAGGAGCTATAAGCAGCCGTTCCCTCGCCAGTCGCTTTTTTTCTTTAGACGCAGCTTGTCATGTTACAGAGAAACCAAGCACAAAGTGCAATGTTCTCGGTTGTGAAGACTTTCCCGAGGTGGAAAACGTACCAGTCTGTACAGGATTTCGCTGAGTTTTTTCGTGACTGTTGCGGCCGAAAAAGCTTGATTTTGCTGCGGATTTCTTCAAAATTTGCGTTTTTTTGTGCTTTTTTGCGGAAAACTGCTCGAATTGGCGAGATTGCAATTGCACGAGATAGTTTCGCACGCTCTTTCGCAGGGATGTTTGTTGGTAAATGAGAATACTGCAGAGTTCATTTCTGCGATCGCGAAATCCTGCAGGGACTGACTTACTGTTACAAAGCACTGACACTGGAGACTCCTTCCATACAGAAACATCTCCTCGCAGAAAACTTCACCATAGCAACATTTACTTTGTCAAATAGCAACATTTACACTATAAACGTATTAGAACAAGCACAATATTGATTCATTTACAGCCTGCTGTCAGAGCTGCTATTATAGAACATTAAACAACACTTTCTGACCAATCAGAATTAAGAATTCAACAGTGCTGTGGTGTAATTGCGCTGTGTAGGATCTACATGATTATGTGATTAGGAAGCCATTTTGTATTCAATGTACGTTGGAGGCTTAAACAGGACGAGTTGCTGTTTTTGAAGTTAAGCATTATTTAGCACGCGTGTGTGTGTGTGTGTGTGTGTGTGTGTGTGTAAAATGAAAAACTGGGTCAGTAAAGTGCTCTAGTTACTGATTAAACAGAGACACTGAGTTTACAGTGGGTACACAAAACCTAGACGCTCCCTCCTCTTCCACCCTGCGCCTCCTCCCTTCTTTCTTTATTTCCAGCAGTTTCCTGTTCATATGGGGCACACATATGGTTCTGCTTAGTGTGTGCTCCACTCCAAAGAGCGAAGACGCACAAACCACAACTTTACAGCTCTGGCAGCATTAATTTTGCTCAGATTTCAATCTGGATGGTGGAGGAAGATGGGGAGAGAGAGAGAGAGAGAGAGAGAGAGAGAGAGAGATGTATGGGGGAGGAAGGGAAAAGTGTGAAAGGTGTTCAGGAACCATATGGACTGTGGAGGATTTTCCATCTGCTTTCACTTCCAGAAACAAAGGTGGCGAGCTTGTGTTCTCGCGTCCCTCCTCTCGTTTTTGAAAGCTGCACACGATGTTCACATGTCCGTGTCGCTCATTTGTTCTCTTTGTGTTCTTGCTGCAAGTGTCCTTTTCTGCTCTTCACACCCGTGTCCTTTTAAGAGTGCCGAGTTTCGGTTCAGAGCGATCCACATTCCCTGTGCGCGTTATTCCTGCCGTTTGATCCCGTGTGACAAATTGCTTCCTGCTTTGCCCTCGCTCTCTGACAGGAAGTCGCCTCGCAGGCCCCTCGCGGGTGACATGGCGCTGCCGAGGACTCTGGGAAACGAGTGGGTGGCTGCAGGCAGGGAGAGTGGGCTCGGGCTGCGTTCACCTCCCCCACCTTACTACTAGCACACCTCCTCCTTCTCCTCCTCCTCCTCCTCCTCTACCACCATCATGCAGCCGTGGGTCAATATGAGCCCCAGCTGTGATTTTTACACATAACCTCTCCCTCTGCTTACCCGAATTCTAGCTAAACCGAGAACATCGCCGTATTCCAGCTGTTTTCCACAATAAATCTGCACTTTTTAAAACAACAGCCTAAACACAGACCTGCGCATCATCAAAGATCATGGAGAGTTCAATTTGTACACAAATTATTTTCTTACGTATTCTTGTATAATTATGTATTCATATTTCTTTTCTTGTATATAACAAAGCTTTTGTCCTAAAACAGATATCAGGAATTAACCATTTCCGGCAAATCGCTCTTCTATTGTGGCTGAATCTCAAATGGTGTTTTATTGGGAATGAAGTGCACCATGTAGGTTCACCACTGTTAAGTTACACCCTATATGAGCCAGGTGATATGACGATATATTATCAATATTGTTATAAATAATGTCACAATACACTGTTCTGAGATATCAAGGATATCGTGACAATCTTTTATAATTTCATATTTAGGAATCACTGAATCGACTGTAGGTGAGTTGGTGATTCTGAATCAACTCACCTACAGCACAACTCGATTGCAGTGAGAAAGTGACTCTCAATTAAGTCACCTACAGCACAATTTGATTGCAGTGAGAAAGTGACTCTGAATCGAGTCACCTACAGCACAATTTGATTGCAGTGAGAAAGTGATTCTGAATCGAGTCACCTACAGCACAATTCAATTGCAGTGAGAAAGTGACTCTGAATCGAGTCACCTACAGCACAGTTTGATTCCATTGAGGAAATGATTCTGAATCGTCTCACTTACAGTGTAGTTTGATTGCAGTGAGAAAATGATTCTGAATCGACTCACCTACAGTACAGTTTGATTTCTGGGAGAAAATGATTCTGAATCGACTCACCTACAGAGCACAGTTTGATTCCAGTCAGAAAATTATTCTAAATCGACTCACCTACAGCGCAATTTCATTGCATTGCGAAAATGATTCTGAGTCGACTCACCTAAGGTGCAATTTAATTGCGGTGAAAAATTGATTCTGAATCGACTCACCTACAGGACAGTTTGATTGCAGTGAGAAAATGATTCTGAATCGACTCACTTACAGTGTAATTTGATTTCTGGGAGAAAATGATTTTGAATCGACTCACCTACAAGAAGTGAATCAAACATGCCTGATCAAATGTGAATCAAACATTTAGACTGATGACCAAAAACATTAAACTGGATTAAATTGGATTAAATTAAAATTTTTTTAAAGTAGTTATTTGTAGAATTTGGCATAGTGAATATTCATCTATTTTAATCATTATTATGGAATTGATTGGCCTTCATACCAAATATTATAAATAATTCTGACTGAACCGTAACAGGATGATAAATGGATTATAAGCTACTAGAATGCTGTGAAGATTAGCTAGTTAGCTGTGGCCTTTTTTCTGGGAGATAATCACGTTAAAAATGCGTACATGACCAAGAAAGGTCCTCTTCTGTCCTGCAGAGACACATTACTCAGCGGTTTTATGTCAAGAAACATTTTAGGGTACTGGTCCTGGTTGGTAAATTTGTAATCTCCACCCACTATCTATGAATGCCTTTTTTTAAAATGTCTGTCGCTCTCTCTGTCCTTCGTGTCTGTCTTTTCCTGTCTGTCTTTCTCTCACTCGGGGATGGTGGGAATACGGGGAGACAGTGATTAAGAAAGGCTCTGTTCGACCCGTGCTAAAAATACTGCTGTTTATATAAGAGCCGTGCCAGAGCATTCCACAGAGAAGCCAAGGAGCAGAGAGCAAAAGGACACGTGTATGCATGTGTACACGTGTGTGTGTGTGTGTGTGTGTTAGGTGTGTACTGTAACTGATCCACTCACCTCTGCTGGTCGTTAAACACCCTGACTCACCATATACTAACTGAGTCTACGTGCTGGATATCCTGTCTGGCTTCACTTTCTTATACATACACACACACACACACACACACACACACACACACACACACACACACACCTTGGCAACACCTACTGAATCTGTGACTGACTGATTTAATTTTACGTAATCTACAGCTCCTGTCCTATTAAAGAGTGTGTGTGTGTGTGTGTGTGTGTGTGTGTGTGTGTGTGTATGCGTGTATGTACATGTGTGTATATTAATGTACTTACAGTCTTAAAATGTGAGTTCAGAATGAGTAACTGACTGAATCTACACGTTAAACGTCACGTCTGAGTGAAATAAGCGTCATATGGAGTAACCGCTTTCTGTCCTCTTGTAAAAACGTGTGTGTGTGGATGTGTGTGTGTGCGTGTGTGATACTGTCTAATACGTCATGTGGTTGTTTTATCTGTCACTCAAAAAGGAAGTAGGAGATTTTCAGAGGTTGAAAGCGAGTCCCGCAGAAAAGCAGGGAAATTCTATACCTCTCACTTTCATTGTCCAAAGAAATCACATGACACAAAAACGATTTCTGGCCCATGTTTAGTCATAAAACCTTCACATCGTGATCCTGTTAACGGAACACACAGCTTCTCATACGCGCTCGAGCTGGCTGAGTAAGTGTGCACCGTCAAGTTTCAGCCATATCCGAGCGCTCTCGATGGAACAATAAATGAGGTGAACTCACCTGGGCGTGCCATTGGCTGATCGAGGCGGCTGAGAAAGTGTCACTTCCAGTTGGCCCTGTAGAGCAGGAAAGAAACAGATCTGAGTCTCCTGGAGTTCAGTCTTTCACGCTAATTCCTCAGAAATGGTCGTCAATCTAGATCTAACCGCTTGAAACCAAACCAGATTGTGTTCCTCAAAATAAACAATGGTGTTCAGTCCACAAGACTATCTTCTCAGAAAGGATTTTCAAGGAAGTTCAAATGTGAACACTGGTTCAGTCCAGAATATTTTCTCATTCTAACTGTATTTTTTTTTTTTTTTTTTTTTAAAGTCCAGAACCGTTCTTCTGGTCTAACACCTAAAACAAGTTTCTCATAAAACTGGTTTCAGTTTAGAAATAATCTTCTGATCAAACTCCTCATCAGATCAGATTAGATAGCGTCTCATTGTTTAAATCTTTAAAATAAAGAGTGGTTTTCGGTCAAGGTCAAACTTCTCAGAAACGGTTTACATTCTCTGGGTTGAGACCAGAGTATTTTCCCAGTCCAGAACAATACTTCTGGACTAAAATCCATAAAATTAGTGTCTCCTTGGTCTAACTTTCGGTTCCAGTTTAGAATCCAGTTTCTTCTGATCAAGTTCCTCAAAACAAACTGCGGTGTGTTAATCGGATCAGATAGCATCTCCTTGTCTAAACTCTGAATATAAAAAAAAGTGTTCAGTCCAGAGAATATACCTGAGAATGGTCCAGTACTGTTCATTTGGTCTAATTCCAAGAACTGGTGTTCAGTCCACTAGTTTTTCTCCTCAAAATTGGATTCATTTAGAAGCATCTTCTGATCTAATTCCTCAGAACAAACTGCAGTGGGTTGATCAGATCAGATAGTGTCTCCTATTCTAAATCTGTAACATGAACAATGGTGTTCAGTCCAGACAGTATCTCACGGTGAAACTTCTCAGAAATTCTTCACAGCCATGAGTATTTGTTTTGGTCCAGTTCAGTTCAATTTTCCTGGTCTAATTGTCTAAAATAATTCCAGGACTCTTCTTCTGGTCTAAAATTCCTAAAACTAGCATTCAGTCCACTAGTGTTTCTTCTAATCTAATTCTTTAAGGTAGCGTCTCCTTGTCTAAATGCTTAAAGTAAACAATGATGTCCAGTCCAGACATGGTCAATCTTCTCAGAAATGTTTTCCAGTCGTGAGTCTTTCCCCTGGTTCAGTCCAGTCTAACTGTCTAAAAAAAAAGTCTAGGTCTAGAAAGCTGTTGCAATGGGCTAATTCCTAAATCCACTAATTTTTCTAATATTTTTCTAGTTACAGTTGTGAGGCTTTCCCCTAGTTGAGTCCAGAACATTTCCCTGGTTTAACTGTCTAAAAAAGTCCAGAACTGTTCTGGATTAGCGTTCAGTCCAGTTTTGAACTAAGTCAGTTAACCAACTCCTTAACCCTTTCTAGCAGTACACTGTCATTCCAATCCACCGGCAGAATGAAAATCGCCTTATCGGACATTTTCAATCAGTAAAAACAAAGGAATTATTTTGTCGCCGCAAGTCTGTTATAAGATTAGTCAGGACACTGTTGGGTTTCTGCATGTAGAGTATCATGAAACCGTATACAACCGCCACAATAAAATTATAATATTTAAACCTAGTAAGCTAGGTAAACAAGGACACTGCAAATTCTTAAAGCCCGGAGTGTCTACTTTCATTTGAACCATTAATCACTACTGTGGAGTGTGATGCCACAAATAAATTCCGTGCTGAACACGGGAACCTCCAAAACAGGTGGAAATTCCATTTTTTGGCCTTTTTGTAAAAAGAGTTAAAGAAAATGACAGGGTTCACATCAGATAGTGTCTCCTTGTCTAAATCATTACAATAAACAATGATGTTTGGTCCAGTGAATACACTTGAGAATATTTTTCCCGATACAACATCTTAAACATGGTGTTCATTTTTGGTCTAACTTCTCAGAACTGGTGTCCAGAAAGAACCTGAGTAAATTCTTTTAAAAAACGGCAGTGTTTGATCAGATCAGATAGCGTCTCCTTGTCTAAATCCTTAAAATAAACAATGGTGTTCAATCCAGAGAGTGTCTCATGGTCAGTCTTCTCAGAAATTGTTTACAGTCTAGAACAGTCCTAGTCTAATTCTCTAAAATAAAGTTCATAACCATTCGTAAAACTATAGTGTTTAGTCCACTAGTTTCTCTAATTCTTCAAAACAATTGGCAATGTTCAGATCAGACAGCATCTCCTTGTCTAAATCTTTAAAAGAATTAATGGTGTTTGTTCCAGAGAATACAGCTGAGAATATTTCTCATGGTAACATTTTTCTCATAACTAGCATTCGGTCCAGAAAGAATCTGATCTAACTCCTCGAAGCATAATATCCTCAGGTCTAAATCCTCAAATTGAACAATGTTGTTCAGTCCAGAAAGTCTACCTTTAACACAAGACCCGATTTGCAGTTCTAACACTTCAGACCCAGGCCAGAATAAACTTCATGTTTAGTTCAGAGAGTATCTCCTGATCTAACTACTGAAAGCTGTTTTTCTTTTATCAAAGCATACCTCTTGGTTTATCTAAGCAAAAGTGGATTTCAGTCTAGGGAGTACCTACTAGTCAGACTTCTTTTGATCTGATGTTCAGTCCAGAGTCCTGTTCCTGCTTCCAATCCAGAGAGTATCTCCTTGTCTAACTGAACAAAACTGGTATTCCACTGCGAGTCCAAATAAGTGAAACAAATGCTGACCTTCAGTCTTGGTCCATTCAAAACTACTGTTCAGATGAAAGCACACTTCCTGATGTGAACTCTGTATATATGTGATATAATCTGTAAAAAGGAAGTAGCAGATTTTACTGGACAGAGTAGAAAGCCCCTGTGCAGCACTCCCACAGAAGACCAGGGGAAGTCTTTAGCACGTTTTTTAATATTCCAAAGAAACAGCTAAAAAAAAAAGGAGAACCGGTCAATGCTGGTGTCTAGTTGAAAGAGTTCTTCTTATCTAACTAATTAAATCTCAGATTTCTCTTAGTCGAACTCGTCTTTGCCTACATCCACTAATCTCCTCTCTGTTTTTTTTTGCAGAGTGCGACTACTACAGTGTCGTATCTGTGACTTCACTGCAGTTTCCTCTGTTCTATCAGTGACTTCACTGCAAACTTCCTCTGTTTGAGAAAAGCAATAACTACAGGACAATCAACAAGCTTTCAAAGAGGAACTCGGAAGAAACAGGGTGATTTTGGAATCGGTTTGATTCGAGGGGAAACATGTCACGGTGAATTACCATGGTGAATTTCGGGTTGAAAACTTTCCCAGGAGTTGACGAAGAAACCCAGTAAAGCAACCCGGCATTAGCCCTTACTCTGCTGAGGTCAATCTGCATCGCCGCATTTAATTACTGCTTACTGCCAGATAAATATAATGTGCGGTATCTCTGAAGGACTGAGTGACTCCAGATTTACGTCCAAGTCAGATTCACAGAGGTGCCAATATTCTAACAAGAAAATCCAAGCAGGGAGAGAGAAAAAATAGATTTCACCACAAAAAGCCCTTGTGTATGTTGGTGGATTTGGTGGCTTTTTTTTTTCCCCAGATGTACACCAAGCAACAGTAAGAAAACAGCAAGGCTGGTAGAAGCGATTCTTAATAATAAACAGCTCCTCCATTTTTTTAAGGACCAAAGAGACCACAACCCCACCCACTTGGTTTCTATTGGCTCACAAGCACGAGGCTTGTCAATTCACAGGTCAAATGTTATGTAGGTTAAGTCAGAAGCAAAAGTAAGCACTGCCAAAAGTCTTCCATATCACTCCAGTTAAACTGTACAATTTGGCATCTCTGGATTCTGGAGACACAACACTTAAAAACAGACCTAATCTGTATTGTATTGTATTGTACTGTTGCCAGTGAAGCAGTCGGAGCTCCATCAAAGTTCTCTATTAGTGACCACAAGGCTGTGAGTCCAAATCCAAGATCTACCAGAGAGCCACAGTTGGGCCCTTGAGCAAGAAAGTATCAGCTTTGTGCTTGGCCTCTATCCTCTTTCACTTGTAACTTGTCTTGGATAAAGTCATCTGCCAAAAGAATAACTGTAAAAATGCTGCTGAGGACACGGTGGCATGTCGGGTTTGGGAACGGACGTCCGGATTCTTCAGCACATTCCTCCGCATTCGTTTCCCCTCCATTTGCTCTTTAAAGCGAGTGAGAGAGGAAGGAAGGAAAGAAAGAGCGATTCCATCTGCAGCTGGGGCTCTTTTGAGGTCAAACGGTGTGAAGCAGCTTAAAGTGACTAACCACAGGCAAACAGTGTTTGTGCTTAACATTCGCGGCTTTGTTGAAGGTTAGTGGTTTCCGGAATGCTGCACATTTTTGGCTATTGGCCAATCAGTCCAATCGAGCACATTGTGCAGGAAAATAAACATGAAGCTTGTATCTCCCACCAAAAAAGACATTCCAACCATATTCAGGAAAAAAAATACTTGTAGTGGTGGATTGCTCCATTATTCTAGTTTTACCAACATGAAACTTTCTTACACCGTACACTACCCTCTTACGCCATGCACTGTTCTCCTACACCGTGCACTACCCTCTTACGCCATGCACTGTGCTCCTACACCGTACACTACCCTCTTACGCCATGCACTGTGCTCCTACACCGTGCACTACCCTCTTACGCCATGCACTGTGCTCCTACACCGTGCACTACCCTTTTACGCCATGCACTGTGCTCCTACACCATGCACTACAGTGTATGCAGTGTATCCACCTCTAACGCAAAAGACCAACCACGTCAACACTCACCGCTGTCATACTTCTGTGTGGCAGGTGTAGTCTGAAGGTACCACTTGACTGAATTTGTGTTTGGAGGTCAAATCTCACTGGTTCTTGTCAGTCAAACACACACACACACACACAGAGCGCATTTGCCAGATTTAGCAACTAGAATGATTAAGCCAGAGGGTGATTTCCTGGAAAATTACAGGGGAGATCATTCTCAAAAGCCCACACTTCTCCTCTCCATGCTGATCGCCTGATCTTCCTAAAGCACTCCCTCCCCAACACACAGACACACACACACCCCTTCACCACTTGTGCCAGGCCTGCCAGTGATTTCCCGGTACTGGCTGGTATGCTCTGGCAACACCGCTGCCATCTGGCGCGCTCACTAGGGACGATTTCTTTTTATCAGAATTGATAGGGCTGTAAAATGACCCTCCTGCCTCCTTCATGGTCCCTCAACACTATCCCCTATTTCCCACTCTGACCTTTCACACACTCCTCAATGTGCAGTGTGTGTCATGTTTCAGGGTCCTGGCATATCCACTCTCTGAAACAGGAGGTCAGGAGGTTAAAGGTCAAAGAGTCAACTGGAAGCATCCTGGCTCCTCTTCTCATTCTGAGATCAATAAGAATCACTGACCAACATCGGAATTGTGTTTCAAGTCATTCTTCTGTATAATTTTTCATCAACTCTGTATATATAATATATACAGTATCTCACAAAAGTGAGTACACCCCTCACATTTTTGTAAATATTTATTATATCTTTTCATGGGACAACACTGACGAAATGACACTTTGCTACAATGTAAAGTAGTGAGTGTACAGCTTGTATAACAGTGTAAATTTGCTGTCCCCTCAAAATAACTCAACACACAGCCATTAATGTCTAAACCGCTGGCAACAAAAGTGAGTACACCCCTAAGTGAAAATGTCCAAATTGGGCCCAAAGTGTCGATATTTTGTGTGGCCACCATTATTTTCCAGCACTGCCTTAACCCTGTTGGGCATGGAGTTCACCAGAGCTTCACAGGTTGCCACTGGAGTCCTCTTCCACTCCTCCATGATGACATCACAGAGCTGGTGGATGTTAGAGACCTTGCGCTCCTCCACCTTCCATTTGAGGACGCCCAACAAATGCTCAATAGGGTTTAGGTCTGGAGACATGCTTGGCCAGTCCATCACCTTTACCCTCAGCTTCTTTAGCAAGGCAGTGGTCGTCTTGGAGGTGTGTTTGGGGTCATTATCATGTTGGAATACTGCCCTGCGGCCCAGTTTCCGAAGGGAGGGGATCATGCTCTGCTTCAGTATGTCACAGTACATGTTGGCATTAGCTCCCCAGTGCCGGCAGCACTCATGCAGCCCCAGACCATGACAATTCCACCACCATGCTTGACTGTAGGCAAGACACACTTGTCTTTGTACTCCTCACCTGATTGCCACGCTTGACACCATCTGAACCAAATAAGTTTATCTTGGTCTCATCAGACCACAGGACATGGTTCCAGTAATCCATGTCTTAGTCTGCTTGTCTTCAGCAAACTGTTTGCGGGCTTTCTTGTGCATCATCTTTAGAAGAGGCTTCCTTCTGGGACGACAGCAATGCAGACCAATTTGATGCAGTGTGCCGCGTATGGTCTGAGCACTGACAGGCTGACCCCCCACCCCTTCAACCTCTGCAGCAATGCTGGCAGCACTCATACGTCTATTCTGCAAAGCCAACCTCTGGATATGATGCTGAGCACGTGCACTCAACTTCTTTGGTCGACCATGGCGAGGCCTGTTCTGAGTGGAACCTGTCCTGTTAAACCGCTGTATGGTCTTGGCCACCGTTCTGCAGTTCAGTTTCAGGGTGTTGGCAATCTTCTTATAGCCTAGGCCATCTTTATGTACAGCAACAATTCTTTTTTTCAGATCCTCAGAGAGTTCTTTGCCATGAGGTGCCATGTTGAACTCCCAGTGACCAGTATGAGAGAGTGTGAGAGCAATAACACCAAACTTAACACACCTGCTCCCCATTCACACCTGAGACCTTGTAACACTAACGAATCACATGACACCGGGGAGGGAAAATGGCTAATTGGGCCCAATTTGGACATTTTCACTTAGGGGTGTACTCACTGTTGTTGCCAGCGGTTTAGACATTAATGGCTGTGTTGAGTTATTTTGAGGGGACAGCAAATTTACACTGTTATACAAGCTGTACACTCACTACTTTACATTGTAGCAAAGTGTCATTTCTTCAGTGTTGTCCCATGAAAAGATATAATAAAATATTTACAAAAATGTGACGGGTGTACTCACTTTTGTGAGATACTGTAATAATGACTTCCAAATGTATGTTTTCTGTCCACAAAAAAAAAAAAAAAAAAAATCAGCACTTCAAGCAGACTAATAATATCTTACATTTTAAAAAATGTGTTTGAATTGTGCTTGGCCCCCTTAATATTTCACAGCACCAACTGAATCATCACAAATATAATGTTAGATAACTATTATAAGGAAAACAAAGACACTAAAACTAAAGAAATCGCATGTTTCTTATATGTACAGTCCCCTCCAAAAGTACTGGAACAGCAAGGCAAATTCTATTGTTTTCGCTATACGTTGAAGATATTCGGGTTTGAGATCAAAAGATGAATATGAGATGATCAGAATTTCAGATTTAAATTACATCTAAATGTGTTAACTTAAAACATAGCACCTCTTGTGTCAGACCACCCAATTTTTAGGTGAGCAAAAGTATAGGAACAGCTAGTCTTGAAGTGAATGAAAGACACTTAATATTTGGTTGCATATCCCTTGTTTGCCGGCGATCCACTGACCACCAAACTATTGCATTTTTCTTCTGTGTTGTAGAATTGGCCTTGCTGTTCCAATACTTTTGGAGGGGACTGTATGTTGAATAGGGATATTACCTTTAAAAGTGGTATTTTCTAATTCCGTGTCAAGTTCGCTACCTTCATGAATTCCGTTGCTAAACAGTGGAAAATTTCTCAAGACTCGAATGATTCGCAGACGTTTCATCATCTCTTTCACAGGAACAACACTTCACGTCTCTCTCACTTCTTATTTACAATTTTTTGATGTTTTTTTTTAACATAATATGTAAACAGAAGTTGGTCAGTTGTTAATTATTTTAAAATATTCCCTAATTACATGCATACTCCAGAGTGGCGTCCTATCATCAGGAGATTGTGAGTTCGGATCCTGACAATGCCACATCTATTAAGATTGTGCTCTCTAAGTGGGAGGGATGGCACACACACTCTCTCTCTCCTGTCAGTCAAAACAGCACTATCCAATCGTAGACTTCTGTGAGCTCATGTATGCGGAAGAAGGCGGACAGCAGTTTTCTCAGAGTTTTCAGCTGGCCTAGCATTCTCGGTCCCTGGTTGCTAGGGAAGATTTAGCTAGGGGGCCGGAATTAGCAATGACTACATTTTGGGGCTAAAAATAAAATTGTATCCCCGTTAATTAGGTAAACGACAATCTTTTATATAACAAGCCTGCTTCCTTTTATATAACAGGGCTGACACAATACCCAAGACGTCTGCAGTCTATGACGGCATAAAACAATTTCCTAAACGACTGCCGTTGCTATTTTAAAACTGATGACATTTCAAAAGAACGGCTTTTCGCTTTTGAATGTCGAGCCTTAAAATAGGAATAAAACGAGCCGGTTATTACATACTTAAGCCAGTATTTCTACTCACACTTTTAAGACATTTCGTTTAGCAATTAAGAAACAAATCTGCACATATCAGGTCAACAAATGACGGACGGTACTTCCAGTACACGGAAACCAGATTGATAAAGAAAATCTTATTACAGGAAGTGTAACCAAAACTTTACAAAAAGCTGTACACAATGCTTACACTCAATGTGAGATGTTATCCATGGCAATAGCAGGGCCTCTGACAGCTCACACACACAGTCGCACACCTTCCACGTTTTACGATTAGGCCTGCTAATTTTAGTGTGCTCGCTCACACACACACACACACACACACACACACACACACACACACACACACACACACAATACTAGCTCTACCTTTATGTTTAAGACCCTGACAGAGCAGGAAGACAGTAAAAAGAGAATCAGATGAAAGAAGCTGTGTGTTGTGGCAGTCAAGGACACAAGCGGGTGTGTGTCTGTGTGTGTGTGTGTGTGTGTGTGTGTGTGTGTGTGTGTGTGCGTGTGTGTGTGTGTGTGTGTGTGTGTGTGTGTGTGTGTGTTAATAAGAGTCAATGTTTAACCAGGGCGTAGAGGAGCAGTAAATGGCGGGCAGGCTCAGCAGGAAAGACGGTCATAAACCTTCCACCCGTTGCCTTCTTTATGAATGAAGCTTTTTCCTCTTTGCCGTCGAATATGAACGATGGCTTTGTCGCAAAAATAAGATTAAAAATGGAAGTCGGCAACGAGTTTTATTAAAAGGAAAGAAACTTATACGGTGTCCTCCTAAAACTTCTTAAAAAACACTATAGAGCTCTCTCTCTCTCTCTCTCTCTCTCTCTCTCTCTCTATATATATATATATATATATATATATATATATATATATATATATATATATACATACATACATACATACACACATACAGTACTGTGCAAAGGTTTTAGGCAGGTGTGAAAAAATAGACATGTTAATAGTTTATATTTATCAATTAACAAAATGCAAAGTGAGTGAACAGAAGAAAAATCTACATCAAATCAATATTTGGTGTGACCACCCTTTGCCTTCAAAACAGCACCAATTCTTCTAGGTACACTTGCACACAGTTTTTGAAGGAACTCGGCAGGTAGCTTGGTCCAAATATCTTGGATAACTAACCACGGTTCTTCTGTGGATTTAGGCAGCCTCAGTTGCTTCTCTCTCTTCATGTAATCCCAGACAGACTCAATGATGTTGAGATCAGGTCTTTGTGGGGGCAATACCATCACTTCCAGTACTCCTTGTTCTACTTAACGTTGAAGATAGTTCTTAATGACTTTCGCTGTATGTTTGGGGTCGTTGTCATGCTGCAGAATAAATTTGGGGCCAATCAGATGCGTCCCTGATGGTATTGCATGATGGATAAGTATCTACCTGTACTTCTCAGCATTGAGGAGACGATTAATTCTGACCAAATCCCCAACTCCATTTGCAGAAATGCAGCCCCAAACTTGCAAGGAACCTCCACCATGCTTCACTGTTGTCTGCAGACACTCATTCGTGTACTGCTCTCCAGCCCTTCGGCAAACAACCTGCCTTCTGCTACAGCCAAATATGTCAAATTTTGACTCATCAGTCCAGAGCACCTGCTGCCATTTCTCTGCACCCGAGTTCCTGTGTTTTCGTGCATAGTTGAGTCGCTTGGCCTTGTTTCTACGTCGGAGGTATGGCTTTTTGGCCACAAGTCCTGACCAGACTTCTCCAGACAGTAGATGGGTGTACCAGGGTCCCACTGGTTTCTGCCAGGTCTGAGCTGATGGCACTGATGGACATCTCCCGTTTGCGAAGGGGAGTAAGCCTGATGTGTCTCTCATCTGCTGCAGTAAGGTTCCTTGGCCGACCACTGCGTCTACGGTCCTCAACGTTGCCCGTTTCTTTGTGCTTCTTCAAAAGAGCTTGGACAGCACATCTGGAAACCCCTGTCTGCACTGAAATTTCTGCCTTGGAGAGACCTTGCTGATGCGGTATAACTACCTTCTCTATTGTTGCTGTGCTCAGTCTTGCCATGGTGTATGACTTTTGACAAACTGTCTTCAGCAACCTCACCTTGTTAGCTGAGTTTGGCTGTTCCTCACCCAGTTTTATTCCTCCTACACAGCTGTTTCTATTTCAGTTAATGATTGTGTTTCAACCTACATATTGAATCGATGATCATTAGCACCTGTTTGGTATAATTGTTTAATCATACACTTGACTATATGCCTACAAAATCCCTGAATTTGTGCAAGTGTACCTAGAAGAATTGATGCTGTTTTGAAGGCAAAGGGTGGTCACACCAAATATAGATTTGATGTAGATTTTTCTTCTGTTCACTCACTTTACATTTTGTTAATTGATAAATATAAACTATTAACGTCTATTTTTGAAAGCATTCTTACTTTGCAGCATTTTTTCACACCTGCCTAAAACTTTTGCACAGTACTGTACAATTTCAAATTAAGAGATGACAGTCAGAATTTGCTCTTAAAAAAAAAAAAAAAAGAACAAGAGCTTCTTTTCTCACGTACCATTTTCCAGCCATGTACAACATCATATTAAACAGTCCCGCCAGGATTTTGCAATTTTGCGATCCCAGAAATTAATCTGAAATCAAGCAAGCTCTGTGAGATTCAGAGGAGCTTGCAATTTTTCAGTTACAGCAGATTTTCCGCAGATTTGGGCCAAGACGCGTCATGTGACATCATCACAACGCGCACTCAGTCAAAGCCCTCTTTGATTCACGTGCGTCGAACATGAGTACAGCTAAAAGGTCTCATTTACCAACAAACATCACTGCAGAATGATGTTTCAGTTCAAAAAAACACAAAAACTCCGCAAGTTGCATCGCAAATTTTGAAAAAACCTGCAGCAAACTCAAGCATTTTTGGTCGAAACAATCACAAAAAAACGGACTGATTAATGAGATAATAAATCCAGCACAGACGTAGTGGACACGTCAGAGCATACTTTGGACTCCAAGACCTAGAATGCAATGCAGCTATACGACGCTGATGTGCTGAGTTACGGTAGAGAGTCGCCTCGGCTAGTGTGACGACATTATGGGATGAATGTTGAAGCGTCTGTTTGCGTGTGTATATGAGGGCATGAGAGCGCTGGACAGATTAAAGGACTAAAGTGCCGCTGCATCGCTCTCTTTAGGTGAAAGTAGGTAAATCCCACTGGCACCACTATCAGCATGGCATTGTGGGTAATGTAGGAAACGTGTGACAGTGAAAGAAGTACAAACCAAAACTCAGAATTTAATCATTAAATGAATCTTGGATGCCACTGAGGATCACATGTTAAATATAAAGATCAATATGGTGGATTTTTCCTTCTTTCCCTCCTTCGCGCTGTGTGGTGATGACCTGTAGAGGGCACTCTGATGAGGATAAAGATAGAGCGCTGTGATGGCGTGTGATCCCGAGGCCTGGCAGCGGCGTTTGGTCCTGGCACAACCGTGAGCGGAATGATTTATCTGGACAGGAGATGCAGCGATGGCTTCGTTCCCTGCTTCACTTCTGTTTCCTTCTCCCAAGAGACCGGGGCTGAGTAAAACGGGCGGAAATGCCTCTACTCTGCCAACCTTAGGCCTCTGGAGCAGATGTGTGTGTGTGTGTGTGCGTATGGATAGGTGGGACTAACCAGACTCCACTTTTTTTCCATTAACATTTCATTACTGGCTTGGTTTCGCTCCTGACGGCGCTTCTCCCACTCAGTGCTGTGTGCATTTTTTTCACTGGGACTCATTTTACAATTAAATGTTGGTCCGTGTCCAGAGCTTCTGGCTCAAGTGTTATGTCGCAACAGTGCACCAGAAAGTGTACACACAAGGGGAAAAATCATTCCTAACACATAAACGCTACTCGAAATTGGTTTATTTTACACAACACAAAGCTTAAAATGTCAATTCCAGCGAGCCGAACAGAAATTTGGCCGGGAATGAAGAACGGCATTACGACGTTTTTTTTTTTTTACGGTGTTAACGCAGTTTGTGTTTCTTTCCCATGATGCCCAGCTGCAGCGGGTGCGGCGCACCGGTGGCATCATAACGCCTTCAAGATGCAGAGAAAAACGTCTAGGAAAAAAGGGGGTTTTGTATTTCTTCAAAAACATGGAAAAGCCAGAATGAGTAAGGGAGGCCTTCCAGAGCTAAAATAAGACATGAAGACGGGGAGGGGGGGAAAGAATGAAAGAGAGAAAGAAGAAGTGGTAGAGGCCAAGAAGTGTGCAGCTCAGAACTGGAACTTTTTCGTGCCGGTCTATAGCGTCATCGCTGCAAATGATTGTGTGTGTTAGAAAAGCTCTATAGAAACAGTTCAGTGGTCACTGGAAGGTTGTGAGGTCAAATCCAAGGACAGGCGAAGAGCAATTGTTGGATCTTTGGGCAAGACTTTTAACCTTTAACTGCTTGGATTGTGTCTTTGTCACACCTGTGAGAACAGCCTCTAACCGTTCGGAGACACCTGCATGCTTTTGCTTAGGGAGCGATTACATTGTATTCGTCAAAAACGTGCCTCTTGCTATTGATTTTGACGAGTTGTTGACTGACAGCTGGCAGCGAAGCACGTGTCACAATGACTCGTTTAAGGATGGGTGATCGAAAAATAGTAGCGCTGTTTAGAAAAACATGTTTTATAAAAATTACACGGAACATAAATAGATTTTTAAGTGGGTACGGTGAGTAATAATAGAGTTTAGTGAGTGTGATAAAAGTACGCCATACAACGGGCTCGGTCTCGGGGTCAAACCAAACGTCAAATCAGCTGTGCATATCGATATATTTCCTGATGGGTGCCGATATTTATTTCTCATCCCACACATTACTGTCCATTAAACCGAGGCAATACCTGAGGCTGAGGATCTCACCAGGAAAGTGACTGGAATTAAGTGAAAGAACAAACTAAAGCAGAACGTTCTCACACACACACACACACACACACACACACACACACACACACACACACACATCACCAAATCTCAGAGGACCAATGTGTATTTAGAGGGACACAGACATGTGTGCTTGGCTGTGGTCACCCCTGGCAGACCCAAAAACTGTTAATAGCCCCGGCAGAGGATGGACACACACACCCACACACACACACACACACACACCCATCTGTGGGGTCTGACCACCTGTTGGAGTGTGTGAGCGGTGTCGGGCGGCTGCAGTGGAGGAGGTCTTTGTGTAAATACACGAAAGGAAGTTTCCGGAGAGGGCTTTCCCAGATTTCTGCCAAACGCCACTATGCGCCCCCGACTCTCCTCTCTCACACACTCACACACACACACACACACACATACACACACACACACACACATACACTCCCATATGTCAGTGGTGGTCAGTTTAAGGTGAACATTAACTGATTCCCTTAGATTATTAGATCAGGATAGAACTAGTCCTAGTTGTACTAAACCAGTTAAAAGTACCCTGGATGTCCGACTTCTCTAATACAGCTATAATATTTCCAGCTTGACTCCCGTCCAGGTATAAAAAAAAAAAAAAAAAAAAAAATCGAACAGGGAAGGCTACTATTAGCTGATAGAGAAGTGGCACAGAGCGTTGTGTAAGAGATAATGAGGCCGGTTTCTGGGAGGTAGGCGGCTTTGGGGTCAATAGTCCAGCCGGATGAGGACTATTGATTCGCGTTAGGAGGAAGCTTGCTCTTGCTGACGCAGCCGAGATATCAATAATCCATAATTCCTGCAGCTGCCGTGAATAAACGATGAGTCGTGACTAAACGCTGCCGCGCTGTTACACAAAGGCAAAGCAGAAGGTATTTATAATAACACGACTGATAATAACGTCATAATAGCGTAATCGTTAAATAGTACCTATTAAGGACACGTTCTTCAGCTTTCAGTATGAGAAATCTAATGCTGACTTCTTTCGCTTTAATTTTGCCCAAATCTGTTCAAAAAACCGTTGCTGTGAAGAGGCTTAGTTTGAATTGGCGTCAAATCACTTTTTGCCTCGCACCTCTTGGGTTTGGGGGTTCGAATCCCGCCTCCGCCCTGTGTGCGCAGAGCTTGCATGTTCTCCCTGTGCTTCAGGGGTTTCCTCCGGTTTCCTCCCCCAGTCCGAAGACATGCGTGGTAGGCTGGTTGGCATTTCCAAATTGTCTGTAGTGTGTAAATGTGTGTGTGCGATTGTGCCCTACGATGGGCTGTCCCCCTGCCTTGTGCCCCGAGTTCCCTGGGATAGGCTCCAGGCTCCCTCGCGACCCTCTGTAGGATACCCGGTACAGAAAAATGGATGGATGTGTTGGGGTGCGAAGGGACTGCAGGAGAGTTGCACTGTATATGCATATACAATAAATGTTTCATTTACTTATGGACGAGCGAAGCTACGATGAATCAGAAAAGAAGGGTGTTAGACAGCAGGCTATTAAGGATACAACGAGGGTGAAAAGTAAACACATATGACGAGATACAACAGCTCTTAAAGCTGTAGACACCAAACAGACATTTAAACCGTGCAAACTGACAGCCGTCGTGATAGTTTGATTCCTGATACTATCGTCACGTATCCCGAGATGTCAGCCAACATGCATTCATGGACTAATCATAAATTCATACTGACGCTCCGATGTGCTCGCCTGGTTCCACGTCTTGGCTGAGTGATACCAGTCTCTGGGGTTCGTTTCATAAAGACGCAGCAGGAACGAGGGATTAAGAAGGAAACGAGGAGGGAGAGAATGATGAATGGATGATGTAAGGACAGACAGAGGCATCAGGAAACAGCCTAAGAGCTCCTGGGACAGCTGCTTATTGATTAGGTTTAGGATTCAGTGAAGCACAGACCCAGTGTGTGTGTGTGTGTGTGTGTGTGTGTGCTCGTGCGTGCGTTTGCCCAAACACACAATCCTCTGAGTGAGTCAGAGACCAAAGACATGTTCGTGTCTGTCTCTGCAAACTCATGCTTGGATAAAACCCGCATCGTAACACTGATTACACACACAAGAGTCTGATTTGAGATTTGAGCTTTGCTTTGGAGTGCTTGCCTAAACACACACACACACACACACACACACACACACACACACACACACACACACACACACACACACACACACACGAGCACAGAGGTCGTCCTTTTTAGGCCATGAGGCATGCTGACTTTGTGGAACTGAGCTGTAAATGCCTGGTAGTTCCACACGATCCCTGTGTGTGTGTGTGTGTGTGTGTGTGTGTGTGTGTGAGACATTACAAGTGTATCGGTACACGCCTAACGCCTGCGGTATCTAATTATCCCCCACACACACGTCTCTCTCTGTCTCCTTTGTTTCTGTCCCTCTTTAATCGTCTTTTACATACAGCACGCCGTCACACACACTCTCCTAATGTAGCAGTGCCGTGTGTCAACAATGGCCCTTTACATAGACTATATGGGAACAACACAATGACCTTAGATGTCAGATGACCACTCTTGGTGTATGTGTGTGTGTGTGTGTGTGTGTGTGTGTGTGCACGTGTGGCTAGACTGAGTAACAGCCAGGAAGTAAACACACCCATGACCGGGCTTGATAAGTAAGCATGTCAAAAGTCTTTGTTGAAATTACATCAGACACAAACTGGTGATGATGTAATGGGTTTGAAGGACACGGCAGATTGAATCGGTTTGGAAGGAAAATGGCACCGGTGCTAGTTTTCCACTAGTTACACAACCGGATCACACACACACACACACACACACACACACACACACACACACACACACTCAGGGTTATCCGATGACACCTGACTGACTCACAGATCATCCTGTTCAAAAGTTTACACCCCCCCCCCTGGCTCTTAATGTATCGTGTTGCCTTCTTGAGCATCAGTGAATGTTTGCACCTTTTGTAATAGTTGTGTACGAGTCCCTCAGTCGTCCTCAACGTGAAATGATGATATATCATCACTCAACATCATATAGCCGCTGATGGAACGGGGTCAGATATGCAGAAGATGCTGGAAAAGCAAATACTGTGCAGGACCTGGAGGGTTTTTCTGAAGAACAGCGGGCGGTTTAACTGCTCAGGACGAACAAGGGGCTCGTGAACAACTATCACAACACATAAAAAACACAGTCGTTGATCTTCCAGGTAAAAACGCACAGTATTAAGAATCGAGCGTATGTAAACTTTTAAACTGGTTCATTTGTGTAAATTCAGTTATTATTGTGTCTTGTGGACTATATGTAAACATCTGTTATGTGAAATAGTTTATTCAGGGCAGGACTAAATAAACAACAAACAAAATGCAATTTTTATGATCCCTCTTACTTTTTTTAAAAAATTTAATTATTAACATTTTGCAGATTCTGAAAGGCCTGTGTAAACTTATGACCTCAACTGTATAGGAAAGTAGTGAACGATGAAGAGGAGTTACTGCTACCGCCCCGACGTTGATCATTTTCCAGTAACGACATGCTGTGAAGTGATTTATTCCTTTTATACCGCAACAATTTGCCAATGTTAACAATTTCGTAATTATTAAGGAAAAACACATCACACTTTTTTTTTTTTTATCAGTTTGTTGTTACATCTATGTTGAGGAAGCGTCCATTAAACAAGCTAGTTCCTGTTATCGCTTATGTTATGGCAGCTACAAACAGTCATTTCTTCATCAGCCTCTGTTTTTTTCTCGTAAAGTTAATAGGACAAAAAAGCGGCTCAGAAAACTTAAGTTACAGCTTCACCTCTGACTGTTACAAAGTGCTGACAACGGAGACTCCTTCCAAAAAAAAAATTTTTTACAAATAAACAAACATCTCCTTACAGAAAATCTCACTAATTACATGTTTATTTTCAATCTGATTACAATTCGTCTTAGATTATGTGGAGCTTCTGCAATGCATGTGATTTACAGCTGCACAGGAGCTGCTGTTAGAGAAAATGAATCAACACCTTCTGACCAATCAGATTCGAGAATTCAACAGAGTTACTATTCCCTCAAAGAGAGCAGAATATAAGTTCTTAAAACGCTTATGTAATCAAATAGCGAACAAAGATCCACAGTAGTGCAGTATCGTCCTCTATTACTCTCTGCCCTGTAAATACACTACAGTATTACTCCCGTAACCATGGCGAACAGCACGCCCACCCAAATCCCCCTCCAACCAATCAGGCAGCTGCACCTCTGCCCTACTGCTTATACAAGGGTGCTAATTAGAGCGTGAAATAACGGCTTGTACACCCTATGTAGTGTACTGTATGCAAAGCTGGGATTACAGCTTCGTTTTTTTTTTTCTTTTTTTGTCGCTCTACACATGTGCCGTGCTACACTACCAGCCCAGCTGGTCCTGCAAGACTCAAACTGACTAGTGGCACTAACATGCTAACCTGCGTTTGCTGAGTGTTTGGTCACTATAGCAACAGGTTTAGATGTATAAGTAAAAAGCATAAAGGGCTTTCGGGAGCAGTTTCACCTTTTCACATGGTAAAGTAATGATGTTTTTAGTTCAAAAGTCTTAAACTGGTGGAAGATTTGGGCTTTCAGATGTTCCGTTGTGATATTTTGGATATTTTAAACACAAATCCCTGCACTGATAAACACAAAATACAAAACCTAACAAAAGTGAACTCTATAGTAGGACCATGATTAAGGGGCAGGACATAAAAGGGACTCCATAATTATAAAATGGTTGATTTCTAAAAACGCCTGTGAGCAACTTCATGAACTTGGTATGTACCTGTATTTGATAGTAGCAGTTTCAACATTCACCTCACATTTAGGCTTCTGTAATGTTAGTAAAAGTAACTTGCACATAATCTATAGTATTATCGTTAAACGAATGACATCGCCTGGTCTTTTTCCTATCTTCATCTGTCCAGTGTGCTTTTCTGCCTACCACGTTTGTAAAGAGTAGTTGTTTTGAGTTACCGTAACCTTCCTGTCAGCTTGAACCAGTCTGACCATTCTCCTCTCATCGACAGAACTGCTGCTCACTGGATGTTTTTTGTTTTTCGCACCATTCTGTGTAAACTCTACAGACTGCTATGTGTGAAAATCCCAGTAGTTGCTGGAAGAATCAAACCAGTCCATCCACCAGCATCAACAGCCTGAGAGTCATGGTCAAAGTCACTGAGATCACATTTTTTTTCCCTATTCTGATGTTTGACTAACATTAACGGGGACCTATTATGCAAATTTCACTTTTACATGGTGTTTGAACATAAATGTGTGTCGGCAGTGTGTGTACACAGCCACTCTATAATGGTAAAAATCCACCCACTCTTTTTTTTTATATTCCCCATAAATCATAAACAGTGTCTCAAAATGAGTCGTTCGCGTTTTCTATCCAATGTGATGTCACAGTGGAACAGGCCCCGCCCACAACCGGTGATGGACTCTGCCCTATTAGCGTAGATCCTCCCCTGAATGAGCTGCACATGTTCTCCGCACTGGGGCACTTATAGTGATAAGAAGAATGTCTCAGCTTCGTGAGCTTTGTAAGTGTTCTGTTGTTGGCTGTAAGAATGAACGTAAGAGTCCTCATGTGCTCCCGGCATCAGAGCCACTGAAGACGCAGTGGAGTAGTTTTATTTTTGAAGGAAACGTGCCCCAAAAAATAGCTAAATTCGTATATGTTTGTTCGAATCATTGTACACCAGACTGGTTTAAGTCTAAAGCTAAGCTAATGCGGCTAAAGTTACCATTGTCTCTTATTGTATTCACAGAGACCGGAGCTGTGTCGTCATTTTTATTTTTAACCCGAAAACGCTTCCTGTCAGTATAATTCATAAATAAAGTGCTGAACACCGGTATTTACGGTGTCAGTCATACTGGTTCTCCTGATTTGTTGTTGCCGTATTATCCAAAGCACGACCTGTAAAGGCACAGCCCTCTTCTGGAAAGGGGGCGGGGATCAGCATCTCATTTGCATTTAAAGAGAGACACACAAAAAAACAGCGTGTTTTTGCTTCCACCAAAAAGGGGCATTTACAGCACGGTATAATAAATGATCCGTGGGGTATTTTGAGCTGAAACTTCACAGACACATTCTGGGGACACCTGAGACTTATATTACATCTTGTAAAAAGGGGCATAATAGGTCTCCTTTAAAGTCACCGAGAAGTCCCTCGAAACGCGCAGCACTATTCGACTTCCACTGAAACAGGAAGTCAGGGCAGGACATATCGAATTTCTCCTCCCCCTTTTTAAATAGCCAATAGCGTTTAGCTTACCTCACAGCCCGGGATAAGCCGTACTTGGCAGTTAGTACCATGGATTTTTATAATGTCGGGGGCGGGACTCTTCAGATTCTAGAGAGCATTTGATTGGACAGAAAATCTGAAAAGAAGCTGAAGTGCAGGATGATGTCATCAAAACTGCTGATCCGTATCGGTGGTAGAGAGAGGCTGTACATTTTGAACGCGTGTATCTTCTAAATGCAAATGTTGTCATTGTTTTGAAGCGCACGAGCTTATAGATAACCTTAAGGCTGACATATTCATACTAAAAGCCGCAAAAACTCCAATTTTGATTTCATGGGGACTTTAATTGTAGCTCTTGACTTGTATCTGTGTGTGTTTATGTAATGCAGTGCTGCCACATAATTGATAAACACTATTTAAGTAAAAGGAAATATTAAGCATATTAAAATTGATAGTATAAGTGTAAACTGGTGATGTTACATGGCAAAAAATGTTTTGTAATTACATTTCGATACACAATATTTAGCTTTGATAACAAACCACCAACAAAAACTGTATTATGAAAAACTGTACATTAACGTTTCTTAACCAGAGGATGGAACAAATGTCCAGTAAGTTACTCATACAGTGATGGAAACCTCATGATATATATATATATATAATACTCAGAAAATGACATATAATGATGGTAATATATCGCAATATCGATACTATATCGTCATATCGCTCAACTCCAACTCCGAATTCGGGATATTGCTGTGGAATATATATATATAAATTAACACTGTGTTTACAGCAGCAGTAAATAGGTAATATTTTGATGTTACATCACCAAGTTCATCCCAAGTCAACACATTTTTTTTCTCTTTTTTCACCTCAAACCCACAGCGTCCTGCTTTATAAACTTGTTATAAACCGGTCTGATGTGTTCACATACCGGCGCGCGGCGGCGCGTGCACTCCTCCTTGTTGCGCAACTCGAATGACTCTTCCTCCTCCTCTTCCTCCTCCTCCTCTTCTCTCCCTCCATGCTCGCGCCCCAACAAACGGAAGCCTCGCGTGCAGCACAGCCACCAGCAAACTCCCCGCAAAGGCATTCAAAATCCGCGCACGAGCTCCTTAGTTTTGTTTTGTTTCGTTTCAACGGCGGCACCTGTGCGCAAAATGGCGGCGCGCGCACATCCGCCCGGCGCGCGCTCCGTTACCGTGGAAACGAAGCGCCGAAAAGGTGAGTTTGTTGAAGTTAAAATCCAAAAGGACATTTTGTTTCCGCCATAATCTCGTAGAAATGTCCGAACACAGTAAAGTAAATAAAACAACAACAACAATAATAATAATAATAATAATAATAATAATAATAAAGAAAAGAAATATACCGAAAATCTCTGTTTCTCCGAAAACTTCCCGATAACGTCATTCACTCAATTAGCAAATGAGAATAAAAACAAACAAAACTGTCAACTTCCAGCACAAAACAAAAGAAATTAGTCTGTTAGCTGCTTATTTTAACTAGTAAAGTGCAATAACGCCACTTTTCCCCCGGTGACAGGGCCGAGCTCTCCCTCTCCGATGTCCCGCTTACAGACTGCTGAAAGTTCAGCGTGCAGGAGCGTGTTGGAGAAAGCAGGCGTGGCCTGTTAGCCCACGTGCTATATCCTGCAATATGATTGGTTGACCCGTCGCACGCCTACAGAATAAGCCCGCCTCTTATGCGTTCCGTAACAGCCTGGTTTTGGCAACAGGCCCGAACATGTCATTCCAGCCATTTAATCCAGCAATGCACTCATTTATTCATACATATATATATATATATATATATATATATATATATATATATATATATATATATATATATATATATATATATATATATAATGTTATTGATATTAGTAAATGTGTATATAAATATTCATGTTATTTATTTATTGTAGTCACTGTGGAGTGTTTTATTCCTGGATTTTCCACCTTCAAAACCCAAACCAGTCACACGACGCCCTTTGTATGGCATTAGTTTTGTTAAAATTGCAGTTTGCAGTTTGTTCATGCTTGTTCTTAAGTTAGTGAGCTTTAGATTAAACTCACTGAATTCAAGTGACCTGTAAATTATGCGTATAACTGTAATAACTATGTAAAAACAACTATAGCACATCCATCCATCCATGCATCTATCTATCCATCCCACTTATCCTACATGCGGTCAAAGAAAAGCCTGAAGACTATCCCAGGGAACTTGGGGAACAAGGCGGGGGACACCCTGGACGGGGTGCCAACCCATCGCAGGGCACAATCGCACACACATTCACACACTACGGACAATTTAGAGATGCCAATCAGCCTCTTTGGACTGGGGAGAAAACCGGAGTACCTGGAGGAAACCCTGGAAGCACGGGGATGACATGCAAACTCCGTGCACACAGGGCGGAGGCGGGATTCGAACCCCTAACCCCGGACGTGCGAGGCCAACGTGCTACTATAGCACTTTTAGATAGGAATTAATAGTCATATCCACCACTGTAGCATAATAAAGAAATATAGACGAACGAAAATCATAGACCTTCTGTCTATATGTCCTCGACCCTTTGGGTTCCATGGACACGATTTTGAGAACATTTAACTAAAACGGACCATTCCAAAACCTGAATAAGTATATAAACAATCCATGACAGTGCAAACTTAAAAGGTGAAGGGGATTTATGGGCGCAATCAGATCTCAGAGAGGGATATGCCAAAAAAAAAAAAAAAAAAAAAAAAGAATATACAGTGTACTAGGGTGAAACATTAGGATGGTCTAAGCACATTCATGGGAAAGTGTCCCGCTTTAGGCCCCTGCAGTCCTTTTCCTCTTCCAGCTGTGATGTCATTGTTTGAGATGGAGCACCGTGGAATGCCGAAGTGAAAAGTAGGTAAAGAAAAGTTAGCTTATTTATTTGCGTAGTGCCGAAAGGGGGAATCTGGAGCCTGTGTGTGTACTGACGAGAGAGTGTTAAGGCTTGAGTGAGGGAGCAAATGATGACAGACAGAGAGAGAGAGAGAGAGAGAGAGAGAGAGAGAGGTGTTAATATGGCCTCCTGAAACACATTTCGTGCCTAAATGGAAAGCAGATGGACTTCCAGGAAGGGAAAAGAAAAAGACAAAGGAGAGGGACTGGAATAAAAATCTGTTTTTCTTCCACTTCTTTAATTTTTTATTAGTCTTGTCACTATTATTCCATCTCGCACATACATGAGTGGTCTGTTACAGGAACAACAGGCTTCATGAACCAATGGATCCTTATAAGAACATACTAGAAATTATTTTTTTCTTCATCATATCAATACGCCAAAGCTTACACACACACACACACACACACACACACACACACACACGCATAGACACTTGATCGCTTTTCCCTTTCTCTCTCCTTCTCTCATGTCACTTCATTTCCTCTTGTTTGCTCTGCTCTGCTCTGTACCCTCCTCGTCCATCACACTTTTGAGACTTAAAGGAAAAATCGATCCTGAACGACTTGCAAATCAATATTTATAATCAACACGTGATCTTCATTTGTGTCAAAAATTTATCCTGTAATGAATTTCTGAGATCTTTTTTTTTTTTTCCTTTCACGGACATTGCTAAACATTTCCTACATAACCCACAATGCCATTCGACTGCTTGCCGATAGCGGTGCCTGCAGGGGCACCTGCTTTAGTCTTTAAGTCTTTAAGTCAACCACATTGCATTCTGGGACTCTGAGTCCAGCGTTTGCACCAACTTCTCCACTATTTTTCATTAATATGACGATGAACATCACTGGAAAATGGCGAGTGACAAAAGAAGCACTTAGTCTCTTGAGTTTAGATGAAACCTAAATGAGAAACCTGGCCATCACTTACATGTGTATGTGTGCGATCGGTGAAATGTTTTCTTCTATTAAACGCCATTGGAACTGCGCTAGCAACAACTTTTCGACAATACGTCCCACCCGCAAATTAGCACCAGAATCTCTGAAATCATCACGAATTTTTCAATACAAACCTGTTTAATGTGTTTCAGGCTGAACTTTTCCTTTAAGCTCTCTCTCTCTCTCTCTCTCTCTCTCTCTCTCTCTCTCTCTCTCCCTCCCTCCCTCCCCTCTTCTTGCTTTCTTTCCTCCTACAAGAACAGATGTTTTATTTTTAGAACATCCCACTCTCTCTCTCTCTCTCTCTCTCTCTCTCTCTCTCTCTCTCTCTCTCTCTGTTCCTCTCTTTATCTCCTTCTCTCCTTTCATCGCTCACTCTCCTGCCGTCCCAGCCCACGTCGTTTTGAAAAAGGGAATTTTTTTGCTTCTATATAAGGCTTCAAGGAGAGCGGAGTTTCCAGAAGGAAAGCGACTGTCATTATCCTGCCCATCGCTTTGGCCCCGAGGAGGCAGAGAGGTGAAGCAGAGGTCCTCCATTCCTGCCTTCATCACGGCCTTCATACTTCCTCTCACGTCTCATACTACTCCATGCAGCGTGATGAAGCACAGCCCTCTGCCATGAGAGTTGAAGGTGAAGGTGAAGGCGAAGGCGCTGCACTTCTGCAGTTACATTTAACAAAAAAGAGCCAAAAGAGTGAGAGGACTTAAAGGAATACTCCATCCGGTTTCAAATGTATCTTGATTTATAATGGAAGTCTAAGGGCAGCTGTTAAAATCTGTCAATAAATGTTTAAAATACTCAATTTCAAACCATGAAATTCTATCAGTTAAGGTGTTAGGACGAGAAAAGTTGAGACCAATATGAGAGAAGTTATTACTAAAGATGTTCTTATATAGGTTTACACTGGAGCATTAATTTAAAAAGTAGTTCCAGTCGCTTACATTTTTTTTGTATCCATGCACCATCACTGATTTAGAACAGTGACAAACACCTTTGACCAAAGTGATCCAAGTTTCCTCTAACTATAAAGGTTTTGCATAAATCCTTGTTTACACAGCAGTACAATTCTGACTAGCAAGCAAAAGTCAGTGAGTTAGCTTGCTACTAACATAAAACCTTTCTTATTGATTATATTTTAGCTTGGGTTAGGGTTAGGGCAACACCTATTCAAGATAATTAACTCTTAAAGTATTCAGCGCAGCCACTAAATCAGATTCTTTAACACAAATTAGGGAGACAAGTCCAGGTATTGTCCTCTCCTGACCTGCCTTCATGCTGTCCTTCTTGTTGGTCTTCTCTCACATTTCTGACGTTAAGAAGCGCTGCACACTGAATGACCAGTCTGTACATGATTTCGAAAAAGCTGTGGCTTTTTTTGTGGAGTTTTTTTTTTTTTTTTTTGCAGAAAAATACTCGAATTGGTGAAATCGAAGTTTTTCGCAGTGATGTTTGTTGGTAAATGAGACCTTTTAGCTGTACCAATGTTCGACACAGGTGAATCGAAGAGGGCTTCGACTGAATTTGTGTTGTCATGACGTCACATGACGTTTGCTTGATTTTGCGTTCATTTCTGTGATCGCAAAAACGCGGAATCCTGGAGGGACTGGATGATGCACAAAAAAAAACCAAAAAAACACATGAAATCTTGTTTCTCTGTTTAGACTGAGTCACGTGTCCAGAAATTTTAACGTCCGATCTGAAACTACGTACAGATGTACCCTGAATCCAATTCAAAAAGGCTGCAATTCCAATTTATCCGAATCCGAATCCAATCCGAATGATTGAGCTTTTTTCGTTGAATAAATTTAAATATGCGCGGAAATCGGACATTATTTGACAGACACTAGACCTGCCCTTAGACTTCCATTATGAGTGAGTCAGATCAAAATGGTTTTCTGATGTTTTCTCAGGGCATGTTGAAATGGTACACAACAGATATAATGGATAGAGATGATCCGATTGAAAAACATCGGCGTATTCCTTTAAATACAGATATGAATGGGGCAGCGTGTAACACTCAGTGTGTTGGCAGGATCACATACTGTGTGTATTGAACAACGATTTAAAAGGCAACGGCAATCATAAATAGATTAAAAAAGGACAGATAACTGGTTTTCAATAAATTCATTCATATTTGAAATCTGATGTGTAAATAGGCTAGCAAGGCGATAACGCTGATACTCTCATCTACGGCAACGATATTTGTGAATTAACGCTAGGCCTCCCCCAGATTCTGAACGGAGTCTGTCACATATCGATCGGAGGCTATTAAATCGAATCGTATCACTTCAAATCGTATGATAGTAGATTCAGTGGTATCATAAAATATCGAATCGTTGACTTATGAATCAAAATCATACCGTATCGTATCGTGTGGAAGCCAGCCCATTATAAACGCTGTATTAAGTCCCGCCCATCACTATATACAGCGAATCATCTTGTTGGTTAAGACTTTACCGTAAATCACCTGACTTATCAAATTCGTACATGTGGTGGTGTACCTGCTCTTAATTAACTTCAAAAAAGGGTTTGTTTTTTTTAACTTCTAGAAAATGAAGAACAAAGAATGTGCATCAGGTGTGTTTTGCTTTTTTATGTTTTTAATCAATTTATGAAGCCAGTGTAACCTTTATCGTTACCCGTTATATCGTAATTGTGCAGTGCTATCGTATTTTGTGCAGGCATTTACCTTTCAACAAATTTACTGTCAACTAGACGTTGCAACCATTGATTCCAACATGTTTTCTTACTGACACGCCCCCAACTCGGAAACTCTGGGCTCAAAGAAAATCCAGAGTTTCCCACTCGTAATTACGACTTTGTGGTGGTGTTAATGTGCGTTCAACTAGTAAATATGATCTTTCCGACATGACCAGAAAACCCACATATTAAGCATGCCAATTTTGCTTTCTGATTTTAACACCAATTTCAAATCTGTGTTTAAAACGTCATATTGTCAATGTGTTTCTGGTAAATGGGTCTCTCTCTCTCTCTCTCTCTCTCTCTCTCTCTCTCTCTCTCTCTCCATTGAAGTAGATTAAGACTCCCTGAAAATAACTGCCCAGGATTGTTGCCAAAATGGCCGCCATGTGGACAGAGTTTACTAGAAGGACTTTAGTTCCACACACTCACACACAGGCACTCGCACACACACGAATGACTTCACCAGTCACTTGGTTGTGGTAAGTGGCAGAAATTTTGGCCCATGTGGCCAGAACAGTATGTCCTTCCAGCCTCATATACTAAATTTGTAAAGAATTCCAAAGAAGGAGTTTACCATTTTTTTTTAAAAGCAAACATTTCTCAAATATATTGGGAGCCTTGTGTTAGGAAGTGCAGCGGCGTCAGATTACTGAGTACAATCTGTCCTCTGGGTACAACCAGATCTCGCTGTGTCTGTCCGTTTCAATCAGGATGTATGCTACCAGCGTGTTCCCCTCACAAACTGTGCTACTGAATGTTTGATCAGTTCCCTAAATTGTACCTGGGAGTTCATACGTCATTGTCCTGAAGCTCATTGATATTTATAATACTTCACATGTTTAAAGGGCAACCAACACATACTGTATAAGTTTGCACTGGAACTGGAGCTCCAAGGTTAACGTAGCTACCATCAGGGGTCACGACCCCATGTGGGGTCACCTGGGATGCAGATGATTTTTACAAACCGCTATTTATAATTAAGTTCGATGCATGTAAAATTGATTTATAGAAGAATTTAAACTAATAATTAAAACTGTTAGATTATTATTATTATTATTATTATTATTATTATAATAAAAAATGTAATTAGCCGTCATGCAATTTGGTATGGTGATGGTTTCTAGCCAGAAACACTACAGAATAAAATATTCACACTATAATTTGCAGTGTATACCCATGGATGATAATTCAGTCTGTAATGTACTCTAACATTACGTGCTCTGACAATGCAAACTTCATAAAAGTTTTTATACATACCGTATATAGGTATGTAGGCGCTTTTGGTGGTAGACAGGGGTCAGCATGGGCACTCTGACCGGTCTGCGGCTACGCTGTGATGCACTGTGTGTTCTGATACCTTTCTATCATAGCCAGCATTAACTTTTTCAGCAATTTGTGCTACAGTAGCTCTTCTGTGGGATCGGACCAGACAGGCTAGCCTTCACTTCCCACACGCATCAGTGAGCCTTGAGCGCCCATGACCCTGTCGCTGGTTCACCGGTTGTCCTTCCTTGGTCCACTTTTGTTAGGTACTAACCACTGCATACCGGGAACACCCCACAAGACCTACCGTTTTGGAGATGCTCTGATCCAGTCGTCCAGCCATCATAATTTGGCCCTTGGCAAAGTCGCTCATATCCATACGCTTGCCCATTCGTCCTGTTTCCAACACATCGAGAACTGACTGTTCACTTGCTGCCTAATACGTCCCACCCTTTCACAAGTGCCACTGTAACGAGATAATCATTGTCGATCATGTCACCTGTCGGTGGTTTTAATGTTATGGCTGATACATATACAGTATATGCCCAATCTGTGATGCGTTTGGTGTAAAATGGACTTTACACTCATGAACACATTATTAAAATCAATCCGTGAAACCAACTAAACCATCAAACCCTACTATGTCCTACTATGACACAGGGTCGTTGTTCTTGTGTGCATCAAATCAAAGCACGGAGACCACAGTTTCACACTCGTACACACGGTCATTCATAAAATTTTATAAAAGTTAATACAATTAAATGTGATGTGTGATATGTATTTGTTTTTTTTTATACTAATTTGTTAAGATCATTTTTAATCTTTAAATGAGAAAGCGATCTAGCATTCTGTAGTTTAAAAAATTTTTTTTTTTTAGAAGAAGCCTTAATTTGTCACATATACATTACAGTATAGTGAAATTCTTTTCTTCGCACATCCCAGCTTGTTAGGAAGTTGGGGTCAGAGCACAGGGTCAGCCATGATACGGTGCGCCTGGAGCAGACAGGGTTAAGGGTTTTACTCAAGGGCCCAATAGTGGCAGTTTGGTGGTGCTGGGGCTTGAACCCCCGACTGTGCACTTATTTACAGTAACTGTGAATTTCTTTAACGGTACTAGGCCTGGCCTGTTGTTTCTACTAACTGACACTATATGAATTATAGTCGTGAATTTTTTGGCCCTAATAGAGGTCCTTAAGTTGGGAATAAGTTTTGGCCCCTAAAATGGAGTTCCTGACCAAATATTTGAGAAATTGTGATCTAACACAAAAGAAAAGCTCATAGTGTATCACCGGACAAAAACTACACACATTACTTCAGTTGTAGACATAGACTCCATTTTCTCATCATCCCTTCTTTTTCCTGTTATCGTTTAGTCACATATCCTGCTTCTTTTTGTCTGACACTTCCTGTGTCCATGACCGTGAGGATATTTGCATGCAGGATGGCGTGTCCACTTCGGTGCTGTTGCTATGGGAGATGGAGAATCTGGCCAATACTGCTGAGTCAGCGTGACGAAAGACAGACACATGCTTCTGTGCCCGTCTCTAGTCTGTTAATCCTCATCTCTCTCTCTCTCTCTCTCTCTCTCTGTCTCACTCTGTCTCACTCTGTCTCCTGGTATCTAATTCATTCACACACTTTTTTTTTTTTTTACTCCTTTCTCACTTTTTCGCTGTTTCTTTCTCTGTCTTTCTGTCTCTCTGTCTTCGTCTGACTCGTCTGGCTATTTTTCTCTTTCTTTACTCTTATTATCTGTCTCACTTTCTTCTCTCACTCTTTCTCCAGCTATCTCGTTCTTCCTCTTTCACTATCCTGTATTTTCTCTTTTGTCCCCTTTTGTATTTTTTGGTCTCTGATCATTTCTCCCCATCACCTTCATTTCCTCATTTTGTCTCCGACGGACTGTTGCTTTTTCCTTTTGCTAATTTCTCTCTGTTTTCTTTCTCTTTCACTTTTTGTCTCTGTCTTCTGCTTTCTCTCACCTTCTCCTGCTCTCTCACATGAATTCTCTCCCTCTGTGTCCTCTTCTCTCACTCTCTCTTTCTTTCTCTCCTTGTTTTCCTCTGAATTTTTTCTTTCGCTGTTTTTCTCTCTCATTCGCTTATCTTTTTCTCGCTGTCTTGTTCTCGTTCTCTCTCTCTCTTTTATCAGTCCTCCTGTTATTTCCTTTTCCTCTCACTTACTATCTCTTTCTCTCTCACTCTGTCTGCAGACTATTTTTTCCCACATTCCTCCCTTCTTTCTCCACCTGTCTCCTGCTATCACTTTCTCTCTTTTCTCTCTCTCAATATTTTTCTCACTTTCTCCTGCTATTTGTTTTCTTTCTCTCTCTAACTTTGTTTTTCTCCCTCTTCTTCTGCTATTTTTTGCCTTTCTTTCTTTCTTTCTTTCTTTCTTTCTTTCTTTCTTTCTTTCTTTCTTTCTTTCTTTCTTTTTTCTTTCTGTCACTCTTATGATATCCCTCACACTCTTACACTTTCTCCTGCTACTTTTCCTATCACTCTCTTACACATACATTTTATTCTTCTAATTCTTTCTCTTTCTAATTCACACTATTGTTTTCTCACTTTTTAATGCTCTCTCTCTCTCTCTCTCTCTCTCTCTCTCTCTCTCTCTCTCTCTCCTCTTATCAGTTTTCCCTGCAAGTTTCTGTAAGTGTTCCTGCTATTTCCTTTTCCTCTCACTATCTCTTTCTCTCTCACTCTATCTTGTCTCCTGCTATTTTTTGTTCTTACCTTTCTTTCTTTCTTTCTTTCTTTTAGTCACTCTTCTGCTATCCTTCATACTCTTACACTTTCTACTGCTACTTTTCCTATCACTGTCTAACACATACCTCTCTCTCTCTCTCTCTCTCTCTCTCTCTCTCTCTCTCTCTCTCTCATGCACTCCTTCTCCTTC
The DNA here is from genome assembly GCA_023630585.1 of Cranoglanis bouderius. Lineage (NCBI taxonomy): Eukaryota > Metazoa > Chordata > Actinopteri > Siluriformes > Cranoglanididae > Cranoglanis > Cranoglanis bouderius. The sequence goes on from CM042554.1 coordinate 16,743,515, forward strand.
TCCACTCACCAGTCTTTATTTCTCACATATTTACATTATCTTTATCTTACATTATCTTTATCATCATCCTGCCATTCCTTTGCTACCTCACTAGTGTATGTCCTCAAAAACTGCATTTAGATTATAGGCAGAATACAAAATACAGACAGCTGTGTTTTTTAATTTTTTTATTTGATTTAAAAAAAAAAAAAAAAAACTTTTTTCCAGAGATCAGGCAACGCTTAGGCTCCAAATCCACCTAAGCCCTGACAAGACCGCTGTCTGTGTGTGAATCACACCCTGCGTACACACACTGTGTGGATAGAGACTTACAGAAATCCTCTAACCTGACTGTTATTACAGCGATCGAGTGTCCCAAAGCCTTCCTAAATCAGTGTCTTTTAGTCTGAGAAAGAAACAGCAGAGGGAAGAGCAGGAAAGAAAGGGGGATGGAAGGAGGAGGAGGAGGGGGTGCATGTCACGGAGAGGGCACAGAGGGGGAAAATCAAGCCTCCTTAAACTTCTGACCCCCTCTCCATTTCCCTCTCTGCCTGCTGCCTTTCCTCGCACCTCCTGTCATCGGCTCCCTTTCGCTATCTTTATCCCCACCTCTCCTCACCTCTCCTCTCCTCTCACTAGATCCATCATCCCTCGTTCCTGCTTCTTAAAGCCTCACAAGTCCCTTCAGCGCTGCATGGATGCATGTTCCATGTCTCTCTCTCTCTCTCTCTCTCTCTCTCTCTCACTCTCTCTCTATCCTTTCTTCCATGAAACTTTCACAATGTGCACAATGCCCAAGAAGACGTACTCTGCTTCTCTTGTTCAAGCTTTCTCACAACAGAAATGCTTTTTTTTTTTAACTATTAAAAATGATCTATGTGTAATAATACATTCTTTTTAATACCCAGTAAATGATGGGGGAAAGAAATCAAGATATAATCAATGAATATACATAAATCTGAGATTAAGAAATGTGCCCTTTTGCCATCCTAAATAACCTAATATCACTAGCATTAGCTTATCTAGCTAGCCAACTAGTCAACTGCTAGTAAACACTAGCTCACATTTGTCACAGGTAGACATCATTTGGTGTTTCCATATTATGAGAGATTTATTTGTCATATCCCATTAGCTACGTTAGCTAAGTCTTCACGCTGCTAGTTCTCTTGTACAAGCTTTGTCACGACCTGCAGTATAAAAACATTGAAACCAACCTGTGTCGAATAGCTACTGTTGTTTTAAATGCTAAAATATCACAAGACTAATATGGTGCGAGAAGACTGCAAAAAAAACCCAACAACAACAACAAAAAAAAACCAAACCATCCCCCATGTTTCAGTGACACTTCAAATAGCTAGCCAGCTAGCAAACTAGCTCAAATGATCACAGTCAGAGCCTAGTATAGTAACGTTTAGTATCTTTTCATGTTGTCATTTATGTTGTGAGTGATTTATTTAACAGTAAGCAAACTTGTCTAAATATACTACAGCAATCACGATTTCCGTAGCTAAGTTAGCTAAACCTTTATACTGCTAGCGCTTTTGTACAAGCTTTGTGATGACCTACAGTATACCTATACGTTTCATTTTAAAACATTTAAAACCAATCTGTGTCAAGCAACATTGTTTGTAATGTTAAAATAGCATATTATTAACACAAATATGCTAATATGCTATAGCATGAATAGGATTTTAATATCGGAGGCTTGATTATGTTTGCATAATCTTATTCTTAGTGTTTTATTCAACAAAAGCCAAACCACCCTGCTGAAAAACCCCCAATACAAACCATCACAGAAATTATAATGGTTTCCACCACAAATACCATTACAAACCAAGCATTAAAAACATTACCATTACCATTATTGGTCCTTAACGGTATCCACTAGACATTAAAACCATTAAAACCAATACAATTCCCATTATAACCATTAAAACCATTACAAATTCTATGACGGTTTCTATTGTTTTGTTTTTTTTGTTGTTTTTTTCAGCAGGGGCTGTCACAATATACCATAACACTTGTGATTTTCAACACGAGCAACATTATCTAAGTTAGCGGTTAGAAAACGAACTCAGATTTGTCACAGATAAGCAGATATATGAATCTTAAATTCTCTGTCATTTATTAAACAGTAACTAATCCATCAAGGTTCTGTGGCTACGGAAGTTTCTAGGTCGTGGAGCTAGAGTTTTGTCAAATCTACCTATGTAAGAGGTCATACGTTCACTGTAAGGTGAAAAAAAAAGCTAAATCTACTGTATAATCCTCAAGGGTGGTTTTTGAAGCAAAGAACCCAGAAACACTTTTTAATACTTCATGAATTATTTTTGGCAGAAGTACTGCCAAATATATTATATCATAAATATATTCGTTTATGAGTGCAGGGGAACTCTAAAAAAAAAAAGATCTAAGACTCTGACTCACAAGACAGGCAGATAGCCATCAGTTGATGGGTTGCTGCTCCAAACGCTCTGCATGAGGAGAAAACTAACATTCTGAAAGAAATACAAAGGACATTGAGACAAAACATCACCCTTATCGATGTAATGCATCAGAGTCGCAGCAATAAGAGAGAGAGAGAGAGAGAGAGAGAGAGAGAGAGAGAGTATTGTGACGTCCCCATACCGAACACTAAAGTCAGATGAAGATAAGAGCTGCTGTAGAGCAGTCTCTGTTTATCTTTTTTTATGACTTTGTTTGGAATTATAATGAAAAAATTGAAAGTATATTACTTTTTTTTTTTTTACTCTAAATGCTATATAGCCTAATACGTACACTACTAGGTTGTTTAAAGGTGCAATAGTTGATTATTTATTTTTATTCCTTCCTTGTACAAGTAACCTGGAAAAAAATATAGAACATGACTAAAACAAAAAAAACAAACTGATTACGCCATGGCCTCAACACAAGTGTATTATGTGGCTGAGAAAACACATTTGGAAAATGGCGTTACGGTCCGGAATGGGCTTCATGTCAGTCATTTCATAAACGCTCCATAACAACCCTTTACTCTGCCTAAGCAAACAGCAAAATTCTCCGGTGAGCAAAAATCCACACTATGCTTCGAAAAAACTTGACAAGAAACGCAGTAAAACCAGAATAAACCCTGTCAGTGCTTTTCCAAGATGGAGGGAAGGACAGTTGTAACTCATAGGAAGGTTGTGAGTTCAAATCCCAGCACTGCCAAGCTGCCACTGCTGGAATCTTGACCAAGGCCCTTAACCCTCAGCTGCTCAGTTGTATAAATGAGATAAATGTAAGTTACTCTTAGGCGTCTGCTGAATGCTGTAAATGAGTCATTTACTACTGGTAAAGGGGATGAAGCTGGATGGAGGAGAGCAACAGTATACAGTATATTAAAAAAATCTGCATAAAGCTCTGAATTGTTTCAACAGTGGCGAACAGTGGAGACGGTGGCAAGGAAAAACTCCCTGAGACGACATGAGGAAGAAACCTTGAGAGGAACCAGACTCAAAAGGGAACCCATCCTCATCTGGGTGACACCGGATAGTGTAATTATAAATAATTCCCTTCTATAACTGTGTGGTACATGATAAAACAAAAGTGCAGCTGTGTAATCAGTAAATTCACCACAGTCTCAACATGAAGTCTGTTCTGCTGAAATTACGAACTGTCCACCAATGGAGACCCAAGCACAAAGTCTGTTTGTGGGTTTGTTTGTGGCAATTTCAGTCCCAAAAAGTCACCGCAACCGCAGTCCCACGACAGCCCCGCGCCAAAACTGCCCGCATCAATTTCAGTCCAATGCCATTTTCATGGCTTCCGAGTGTGTCCCCAGGCTGTCCATATGGGGCCATCCTCAGCAACAGCGAGTGGCCTCCAAGCGACGAGAACTCCAGAAGCAGGGCACCAGGACAGACCAGGCCGGCCCGGAGAGCATATTATTATTACAAAGAAAAACAGGATGGCTGAGGCACTCATGAACATTTGAATAGTGATATAACTTGGCTTTCGGGCAGTTGAATGGCCTATTTTTTGTCTAACGATGCTGACGCTCATGAGATCTCATTCTAAAGAACAGGAGGATAGCGAAGGCACTCATGGAACTGACACCGGAGACTCCTTTGAAAATTGTTAAATAAAGATCTCTTTCCCTCATCAACTTTTTAAACCCTTTTACGTAGTCTATCCGCCACACGAGTCCCTTTGAATTAGCTGTTACTATAGAAACGATAACGTATTAGAACGTAACGCTTTATCAATTGTAATGTTTATTACTTCTAGATTGGAGATTCTAGATATCCTTATATGTGCATTTAGACACACAGAAACACAGTGTGTGTGTGTGTGTGTGTGTGTGTGTGTGTGTGTGTGTGTGTGTGTGTGTGTGTGTATGTGTTTGTGTGTGTGCGTGAGAGAGCAGATCTTATAAACTCTGTTCAGAGGCAGCCAGACTGCTTATTAAGGGTTAAGCAGGCGTGGGCAGCTCTCCGGAGGCCTTGCTCTATTTTTAGCCCGTAGACTGTGTGAAAGTACTCCGAACTCACAAACCGCTGCCAAACCTTTGGATCGCTCTGTGTGTGTGTGTGTGTGTGTGTGTGTGTGTGTGTGTGTGTGTGTGTGTGTGTGTGTGTGTTTGGAAGACATAAACAGATATCACAGATAGACAGATGTTACATCACAGCTAGGATTCTGTGAATAGTTTCACTCTCACTACTAAGAAAAGCTTGGTGTATGTCGCTGGAGATCTTTGGACCACCTTGGCTGCAGTCCAGTGTGTTCTGTGGAACCCGGTGTGTGTTCGTCTGTATGCTGTATGCTCCTGATTACCTTATAGATGGCACCACACTTCTGGCGTTTCCATAGAATCGGCTGTAATTAGATGTTGGTGATTGAACAGGCTGACTCAGATGGGCTCGGGGGTACTTACTGTAAAAATCAAACAGCCCGACTATCAGGAAAGCCATCTCAACTGGGAATATCCAGAAGTCTCTATGGGAAAGGATGTCTCCTGTGTTGGTCATTGTGCTTCTGAAACACACGTTCACAAACTTTTCCAAGTGTAAATGTGGTTCCGTTTGAGCGCTCAGTGCTTAATCTGATACATCTCCCTTTTTGATGGTTAAGAGAACAATTTGTTCATTCATCGTTCATCATCAGTAAGCACTTTGTCCTGTGAGTTTGTCAGGGTCACAGTGGATCCGGAGTCTGTGCTGGGAATGCTGTGCGTGAGGTGGGAATACACCCTACATTCCATCACAGGGCACCATTCACACACTCATTCACACATTATCAGAGCAAGTTCACTTACTGGCATGGTGGCATTGTTTTGGGAGGTGGGAGGAAACCCGAACGCACAGAAAGTCTGCACAGCTCCTTCGTCCGACGATGGGAATAAGAACATGAGGAATGCAAGACATTTTCGCCAAAACATCCACACTCACAAGCGTCATCTGAAAGTTACTTCTTATGTCGATTAATTGCTGCACAAGGCATCGAATCGATGTGATCACTCACTGATTTAACATCATTAGCAGGTGTACATACACATCACATGCTTAGGTTTATATTGGACTTACTGTACAGTATATAGGATTACCGTTTCCTGACATTTTCAAAAATTCAGTTTGACTGTGCACAAATAAGGAAGCCAAGACCAATAGACCAATGATCGTCATTTGTTGAGAAATGTAAGCAAATTCAAATCATTCATCCATCTATATTCTGTACCGCTCTCCTACACGGGGTAGCGGGGGAGCCTGGAGCCTATCCCAGGGGACTCAGGGCACACCCTGGACGGGGTGGCAACCCATCATAAACCACAATCGCACACCCATTCACACACTACGGACAATTTGGAAATTCCAATCAGCCTAAAATGGAAGTCTTTGGACTGAGGGAGGAAAACCAGAGTACCCGGAGGAAACCCCCAGGGAACATGCAAGCTCCGCACACACAGGGTGGAGGCGGGAATTGAACTCCCGACCCCGGAGGTGCAAGGCAAACGTGCTAACCACTAAGACATCATGCGCCCCCTGTATTCAAACCAGTGGTTCTTAAAAATATTACTGTGAATTGTGCCCGAATTCTTGAAACCACTAAAGCTACAAGTTCCAAATTACGATGGACCAGTGAACCATTTTGACCCGTTCATTTAAAGGAATCGCTTCAAAAGAATGATTCCTTCCAGTCAGACATCACTACAAAAAAAATAAAATAAAATAAATAAAAATAAAGACATTTCTGATTCTGGTTATCCAAAAGATGGTCGTATACGTACAGTAACATTACAGCATTCTGCTACACAGTGAAGTCTTTCCTCATATTTAAAAATAGCAGTAATTCAGTATGTCCGAAACAACGTTGAAACTACTACAGGAAGTCGGCGTGGTTTGTGGCAGATATTTACGGGGTGAACCTACACATCTCCATTGCCACTTAGCTACAGTAGATACCTAGCTCCAGTGAAGAAAACTGAAAGCAAACACCAAACCAACCAAACATGTCATGGCAGATTTGAGGAAAATGGTGTTCATTTGATTTGTGGCTGAACTCAACCCTTCGAAAAAGGATCTGAAGATGTGATTCAGAGCACAAGAAGATAAAGATCAGCTGAACGATTGCTCGGAATGAAGCGGATAAAAGAAAAACTAAAAGAAACATAAATCACATCGAGACGAATAAAAAGAGTGGAGCTCTTATCGATGTCATGCATCAGAGTCGCGACAAAAACCAGGAAGAGAGAGAGGGCCACACACACACTCACACACACACACACACATACACACACACACACACACACACACACACAAGCCTGATAAGCAGGGAAATTATTTAAACCAGGAAGATCCAGAAGTCATTGTGTGAACTGGCTTCTCTGCTCCACACACACACACACACACACACACACACACACACACACACACACGTACACACACACACGTACACGCTTCTTCTTTGCATTAGGCTTTGTAAATGAGGCTCTGTTCGGGGCTTTAGCTGGGTTTCAACCCATGACCTTCAGTTGGAGCTGTCGGATTAAAGGAACACTGTGGTGCCTCTCTGATCCGCAGCCGTATTGAGTTACTGCACTGGCCACTAGACAAACACAACTGATCCAGAAATGTTCAAGCACACACCCACCCAAATCCTACCCACACACACACACACACACACACACACACACATTTATCATACTATCTTTCTGAGGACGTTCAACAGACATAATTATTAATGTATAGGCCTAATTAATGCATAGATAAAGCAGTTTTCCTTGTGGGGACCAGCCAAATGTCCCTACAGAGTCAAACCTCTTGTCCTTATGGGGACATTTGGTCCCCATCAGGATATAAAAACATGCCCCCACACACACATATACAATTCGCACGCACCTTCTCTCTACATACACCATCTTGATCTCGCTGCCCACATGCCAGACGAGCCACATGAGTTTAGTCTACATGCTCGTTTGTTTATGTGACAGGGTACGGAACTTCACAGTGTGTGCCAGCACCCTGTCTCTTTTATGTGTGTGTGTGTGTGTGTGGGTGTGTGTGTGTGTTGGTCTGTGTGTTTACAGATTTCCTAAAGGATTATACACTCACACTCATGAAAATGTGTGTCTGGTTGCAAACGAGTTTCTGGTTCTGTCACAAAGGTAGAGGAGGAAGCGAGAAGTACAAACACTCAGCCGCTAAACCTGAAATCAACCGCAATTAGCTTCTGGTTTTATGTTTCGAAACAAGATGTAATATTTAACAGGACTGTTGATTTCCGCTTGTAAGAATGTCTAAAAGTGGGGTCAGTGATTTGACGTTCTTCGCATAAGGCACATTTTCACATTTTCAGGGAACCGATTCAGAAACATTTGTATTCCATTCAGATCTGTTTTCACGAAACATTACGAAGGTTACGGTTCGGGTTAAGGACAAGGTTAGCGTTCTCACAACGTAACTTTCTCACAACTGTTTATATATAATCCAAACAAAATTCCACCTCACATTTGTACAAGTTCCTCGAGAGATCGGGTTAGTTTCTCAAGGAAAACACAGCCAATCGTAGTTCCTGGAACATAATTCCATTAAATTTTTACAGTTTTTCACAATGTTTCGTGGGATGTAGCTACAAACGCATTCCTGCCACAGTACATCCTCACACCCCTTCATTAAATACAAGTTATTCGCTACGATAATATTTCAAGCATGGACACACACCATTATTAAAAAATAACACGACTTTAGCTAACCTAAATCTAAATCTCTCAGTAAATGACAGCTACTCGCTAACAAACTCAGCAGATACCTACGAATCATTCACTGCTTGCTAACTAATGGTATCTACTTTGAAAAGTGACTAAGATTAGATAGCTAGCTAGTTAAGCGCAGAACACGCATTCATGTAAGTAAACGACATAACAGTCGCAATAAATACGGCCAGTGTGTAGCTACAAATGTATCCGTGCCACAGCACATCCTCACACACCTTTATTTAACATAAGTTATTAGCTTCAATAATAACCGAAGCATCTACATGAACTTTAGCTAACCTACCTCTGGCTCTGCAACTATTCCGAAATGATAGGGCTAGTTTGCGAACAAACACAGCAGATGCTTGTATATGAAAAGATGTCTCTGGTATCGCTCACTGCTTGCTAGCTAAGGGTAGCTAGATTGAAATTCGGCTAACTAGACAACAATGGGACTCAGTGAATCGGTCAGAGAGCGAAAATGCCTCTTCTAGGCCGGAACAAATTCTGAACTTAATATACTCTGAAGTAAAGTTTGCTTAGATAAAAATGTAAGCAAATGTAAATGCATACTCAAATACTTTTTATACTTGTATTACTACATCTAAAATAAACCACTTGCTTTACGTTTCTTCAAGTATACTTACAAATGCTAGCACATAAATGGTAAACTAGCGAACCTCTCCCCAAGAAGAAAGCTGAAAGAAATACAAACCACAATGAGACACACACACACACACCTGCCATCAACAGGACCCTTGGTCATGGAGGGGGTTTGGGGCTTCATTTCTGTGATAAAAACATGAACTACTGAAGGATGTGCAAGCGAATTAGTGGTGGATACCTTTGTGGATACTAGAAATCTCATAAGAGATGACAAAATATATCCTATATCGAGTATTGAAACTAGAGTAAATGATGGTTGGTAGGTTTTGACTATAAAAGTAATCTTTATTAATTATTATCACCCTAAAATCCTGGCTTTTTACTCAGTTATTTTATCATAAAGCTTATTATTTATTAACTACACTTATACCGCAGTGATGCTGAATTCTGAATGGTCGGAAGGTGCCGACTAATCTTCTATAACATGAGCTCTGACAGTAGTTCCATTTCCAAGGAATCGCATGTTTATATTATTACTCCTGTTCTGAGACATGCCCTTCCAAAAGTATTGGAACAGCCAGGCCGATTCTATTCTTTTCACTATAGATTGAAGACGTTTGGGTTTGAGATCAAAAGATGAATATGAGACGATAGATTTCTCCAATTTCAGCTTTCATTTCCTCATATTCACATCTAGTGTGTTATGTGTTAAACAACATAGAAAATTGCACCTTTTGTTTGAACCCATCCATTTTTTCCCCCAAGTGATCAAAAATATTGGAACATTCTGACTGATAGGTGTTTCTTGCTTCCCAGGTGTGCCCTGTTACATTGTTACTACCCTTGGTTTGAGACCTGGGTTTCACCCCTGAAGACTGCATTTCTTGTTAAAAAGGATAAACCAACATGAAAACCAAAGAACTGTTTATGGGAGAAAAGCAAGCCATTTTGAAGCTGAGAAAAGAGGGACAATTTATCAGAGCCATTGCACAAGCATCGGGCATAGCCAATACAACAATTTGGAATGTACTGTAAAAGAAAGAAAGCACTGGCATACTAACAACCAGACACGGAAAGCCAAGGAAAACAACAGCAGCTGATGACAGAAACATTGTGAGAGCTGTGAAGAAAACCCCCGAAACAACAGCTAGTGACATCACCAACAACCTCCACAGGGCAGAGTTGAAGATGAGCCACAAAAGTTCTGGAACCAAAATTAATGTCTACCAAAGTGATGGAAAGGCCAAAGTGTGGAGAACGAAAGGATCTGCTCATGATCCAAAACATATAAGCTCATCAGTCAAGCACGGTGGAGGTAGTGTCATGGCTTGGGCTTGCATGAATGCCTCTGAAATGGTCTCACTAATCTTTATCGATGATGTACTGTACATTATTGTTTCTATAGTAATAGCTAATACATTGGGACTTGTTTAGTGGCTATACCACAAACAGGTTTAAAAAAACAAAAAAACAAACCAAAACTGTTTGTAATTGTTGATATGGTATAGCTTTTAACATTTATGGAAGGTGTCTCCAGTGTCAGCGTGTTATAACAGCCAGAGGTAAGGCCGTCGCTTTAGGTTTTCCAACCTGGGAAAGTTTTCAAGAGACATTTGTGGTTTTTTTGAGGTTGGTGAGAGAATATTAAACTTTGGGGTGGTAACTCATCACACCAAAATGTCGTTGATTATTTTCCTATAAGAGCACACACCTCAAGTGTTTTTTTATTGCTTATTTAATTCTTCATGAGCTACAGTAAAATGTAAACAGTTATGAGAGTGTGAAAAGTGAGTCTGGACCCACAGACTCATCAGAAATGAAAGAGTTCTAATACAATTCTCATATTTTAGTCTTTGAAGCTGCGTGCATGTTTAAAATGTATGTGAAGTTTTATTGGTTTAGGCGTCAATCGCCGAGGTGTCAAAGGGAATAAAGAGTTGCTAGTTTTATTATTCAAGTGTTGCTTGAAGGTTATTGAGGCTAAGCTAAAGTAAACACCGTGCTGTGACGGGTGCGCTGTAGTCATGGTTATTTGAGACTGTAAAGTGGAACTTGATGACAGCGTGAGTCTGGGGTCTGTAGGACACGGTATGCTGTCGGGTTTCTGCTGACTGAGACATCAAGCTAAGAGTGGAAAATGTTCTGTTATTTTTGTGATGGCTGATATGATGATAACAGTGTAGACAGTGAAACATAGAGGAGCATACATGATAATATCTAGATAAATATAGTTGAATGCAAAAGTTTGTATACCCTTAGGACAAAAGGGAAAAACACAAAGAAATGTAATGTCTAGAAGTGACACAATTAATCTCACACCTCTAATGTTAGATTTTAGAGATGTTCCTTCCTTAGAAAAAAATAAGAACAAATTGCCAAATAGTGTAGATATATATAGTGAAGGGAAAAAATATTAAATAATTTCACCTCAAAGGTTTCTGAATGTGATATGATTTATTATATTATATAGGTTTATTAAATCAAACCGTATACAAGTTATTAGATACGGTGCCCTCCACTAATATTGGCACCCTTGGTAAATATGAGCAAAGAAGACTGTGAAAAATTGTCTGCATTGTTTAACCTTTAGATCTTTTGTTTAAAAAAAAAATCACAAAAATACTCTGCTCTCATGGATATCAAACAATTGCAAACACAACACAGGTTTATTTAAAAAAAAAATCTTTGTTCAATATACTGTAGGTGTGCAATAATTATTGACACTCTTTTAGTCAATACTTTGTGCTACCTCCCTTTGCCAAGATAACAGCTCTGAGTCTTCTCCTATAATGCCTGATGAGGTTGGATAATACATGGCAAGGGATCTGAGACCATTCCTCCATACAGAATCTCTCCAGATCCTTCATATTTCGAGGTCCATGCTGGTGGACTCTCCTCTTCAGTTCACCCCACAGGTTTTCTATGGGTTTCAAGTCAGGGGATTGGGATGGCTATGGCAGGACCTTGATTTTGTTGTCAGTAACCATTTTTGTGTTGATTTCGATGTTTTGGATCATTGTCCTGCGGGAAGATCCAACCACGGCCCATTTGAAGCTTTCTGGCAGAGGCAGTCAGGTTTTCATTTAAGATCTCTTGATATTTGATAGAGTCCATGATGCCATGTATCCTAACAAAATGTCCAGGTCCTCTGGCAGAAAAACTGCCCCAAAACATTAAAGAGCCACCACCATATTTAACTGTGGGCATGAGGAACTTTTCCATATGGCTACCTCTCTGTGTGCTCCAAAACCACCTCTGGTGTTTATTGCCAAAAATCTCTATTTTGGTTTCATCTGACCATAGAACCCGATCCCATTTGAAGTTCCAGTAGTGTCTGGCAAACTGAAGACGCTTGAGTTAGTTTTTGGATGAGAGTAGATGCTTTTTTCTTGAAATCCTTCCAAACAACTTGTGGTGATGTAGGTGACTTTGGATTGTAGTTTTGGAGACTTTCTGACCCCAAGACGCAACTAACTTCTGCAATTCTCCAGCTGTGATCCTTGGAGATTTTTTGCCCACTCGAACCATCCTCTTCACAGTCCGTTGAGACAATATAGACACACGTCCAATTCCAGGTTGATTCATAACATTTCCAGTTGACTGGAACTTCTTAATTATTGCCCTGATGGTGGAAATGGGCATTTTCAATGCTTGTGCTATTTTCTTATAGCCACTTCCCATTTTGTGAAGCTCAACAACCTTTTGCTGCACATCACAGCTATATTCCTTGGTCTTACCCGTTGTTATGAATGACTAAGGGATTTTGGCCTATGTGTTACCTCATATTTATACCCCTGTGAAACAGGAAATAATGGTTTAACAATTTTCTGTTCCTAGTCACCCAGGTATACTAAAAAAAAATTAAAAATTAAATATCAATTGGAATATACGTCAAATATATTTTTCTGATATGAATTCATAGAGGTGCCAGTAATTGTTGCACACCTATATTTAACAAAGATATTTTTTTTGATAAATCTGTGTTGTGTTTGCAATTGTTTGATATCCATGAGAGCAGAGTATTTTTGTGAATTCTTTCAACAAAAGATCAAAAGGGTAAACAATAAAGACATTTTTTCACAGCCTTCTTTGCTCATATTTACCAAGGGTGCCAATATTAGTGGAGGGCACTGTAATATCATCTGAGCTGATATTTTTCTTTCTTTTTGCCTTATGATTTAAATTGTTGTCTTGGAATGATAGTTTTGGTAGATAAATTGTAAAATAGAGATATACAGTGGGTATAGAAAAGAATCACCCCCCTTTAAAATTTTGTTGCTTTTCAGCCTGAAATGAAGACGGACACAGTTTTTGTTTCATCCAGCTGTATTTAATCAGTGCAACTTATAACATCCAAGTGAAAGATATAACACCAACATGTCAGGAAAAAAAAAAAAAGTAATAAAAAAAACAATCACTGAGTTGGAAAAAGGATCACCCCCCTCCTAAAAATGACTTGTAAACTCAATAAGGTGTAGCTAATCACCTTCTCAGTGGCACACAAAGCCATTTGACTTTAAACTGTGATCAGCTGTGGTCACTTTGATTAGCTCAGCATGAAAAGAGCTTTCCTGGAGCATTTTGTAGTGCAACTGAAGCAAACAATCAATTATGGGTGGCAAAAGATCTCCAGGATAAAGTTGTGGAAAGGCACAAGTCAGGAGATGGATACAAAAAAAAATTCAAAGGCTTTATCAATGCCTAGAAGCACAGTGAAGACTATTATTAAGAAGTGGAAGGTATTTGGTACAATACAGACCCTCCCTGGATCAGGATGTCACTCCAAACTGGATGAAAGAGCCAGGAGGAAACTGGTCAGAGGCTACCAAGAGGCCTACAGCAACTCTGAAGCAGTTGCAGGAATTTATGATAAAGAGTGGTCATTGTGTGCACGTGACAACAATATCACAAATTCTCCACAAATGTGGCTTGTATGGGAGGGTTGCAAGAAAAAAGCCACCCACGAATGAGCTTTGCCAAAACTCACCTTGAAGATTCTGAGGCCACATGGAAAAAGGTGTTATGGTCAGATGAGACTAAAATTGAATATTGCAAAGTGTAGATGTGCAAAGTTAGTAGAGACATATCCCAACAGACTAAAGGCTGTAATTAAAGCAAAAGGTGGTTCAACAAAATACTGACACAAGGGGGTGATCCTTTTTCCAACTCAGTGATTCTGTTTTTTAATTAAAACAAAAAAAATCCTGGATGTTATAAGTTGCACTGAGTAAATACAGCTGGATAAAACAAAAAACTGTGTCCGTCTTCATTTCAGGCTGAAAAGCAACAAAATGTGATTATTTTAAAGGGGAGTGATTCTTTTCTATACCCACTATAGTCATGGGCGGGTCGGGGTGGGAATTTTGCACACCAAAGCAAACAAGAATAAGTAGTACTTATGTAAAGCTAAAAATGTAATACTTAAAAAAAAAGAATGATTGAGAAATAAAATCTAAAACTAAAATGGTTAAATCATAAAACAAAATAATAAAACCAAACAACACCAATAATATGTACATTTTTAATGTGGCAACTTTGATGTTTTGGGCATAATTTCTATTCAAAATCTGTGGAATTGTCTCCAAAATTAATATATTTATTAATAGCAGGGATCCCATGATGTAATAATGCTGATGACAAAGTTTTCAACCAGAATATGAGCTGCATGTCACACTAAACCAGTATTTGGGGAAGTCAGTGCAGATTAAAAGGAACCGACATTTTGCTGAAGCCAGTGTGGTTTCTGAATTGGGACATTTCTCTTTCAGACTCCAGCAGGCCTGACAGGCTTTGAGGTTTTCCACCAAAGCACCAGATGACAGGCAGCTGGTCAGACCGTATGGTCTGGCTATTTGTTTGTTTATTTGTCCAATAAACCTGGAGATGGGTGTGTTGTTTTAGCAGCTGTTTGCAGGGCTGAAAGATTCACTGTGGGTCTCTGTCAAGTCTGGTTTCCAGTGAAAAGGAAGAATGCTCACGACGTATATTAGATTGTGTAAGCTGTTGAAAGTAGTCAATGGTTTCATTCTTATACGGAAAAAAATGCAGAGGGTGTAAATTTAAACCTGACAATATACGCTACATTGATGAGCAACTGCAGAAGTCACTGAGTATTACAGGAAGTTATGTGGGGATTCGCTAAAACCAGTGTAGTTTCAAGTTCTTTTTTTGATCATATTTCTGTAGGACAAATTTACAGGAATCTAGTTCCCAATTAAAAAAAAAAATTCTTTTTCTTGGATTTTTCTTTACTTTCACCTGAATTCTTCCTCATCTATCATATGACAGCTACCAACAAAGGGAAGGTGAAGGCTAACCATGCTTCCCGCGAGACACCTGAAGCCAGCTAAACACATCTTTTTGAAACTACTGCTTGTGCTGCACCACAGTGCAGCAAACACACTCAGAGGAAAGCGCTATCTGCCCTCTTCCACATACTTGAGCTCACAAAAGCCTATGATTGGCTAGTGACACTGTGATTGACAGGGGAGAGAGAGTATGGCCCTCCCACCCAAAGAGCATGGCTAATTTTGCACCCTTGGCTCCTGGTCATGGATGGCTGTTGCATTGTTAATTAGGGGGCCAAACACAGAAGGTGCCGAGGCACTCTGTTGTCATTTTCTTCTTCTTCTTCTTCTGGCTAGGTTGTCTATGGCAGCCCATAGAACCATCTGGAAAAAGTTGTGAAATTTGGCACACTGATTGGGGAGGGCCTAAGGAACATTCTGAACAAATTTGGGCCAAATGCTGCCAATGCTTTACTGCGTCACCATTGGTTCAGTTTAAAAGTTGAGGAGAGTTCAACGCACTGTGACATCAATTTCCACCAAATTAGATTTTCCGCCATCTTGGATTTTGTCAAAAATAGTTTTTTCGCTACTCCTCTTGCAAATTTTGTCCAATCATCAACAAATTTGGCACACATCATTTTCAGAGTAAGCCTCACAAAAGAATCTTGAATACTCCAAACATTTTGCCTGTAATGGGCTAATAAATCTGACAGCAAAGTTGCCAAACAGCAAGTGAGGCTGCAACGACAGTACCATGACCTAAGGTTATGCAACAAATTTCGTGCCAGTGCCACCTACTGGTCAAAAGTAACAATAAGATGATAAAAAAAGCATACATCTAACTGCCATTTTTGCTACTCCTCCTCCAAATTTTGTCCAGTCTTCACCAAATTTGGCTCAAATCATCTTGAGACCTGTCTGAACAAAAGTTATCAAGGGAATATTAATAAGGAATATTATTAATATTCAAAACCATTCTCCTGCTAAAAATAGATCCTTTTTTTTTCCAACCTAAAGAAACAAAGTCTATTAGCACTAAGGAAATGTAACATCTGCTTTCTAAAAGAGCCAAATATGCAATTAATTTATAAATGTAAAAGTTTTTGCAGTGTGAAAATAAAAATCATTGTCAGTTTTAAACATAATCCATTTTATATTTTATATTTTAATGTTTGGAATATATTTTTGAGATAAATGTGTATTTCACATTTATTAGAAGAATAAATGGTCAGAATACAATTACAATGTATGTACGCAGTTTACTGTCTATTTTCATTCATTGTGAAATTGTATGTGTAAATGCACTTTTTTCTTTATGGGAAGCTTCAGATGTGTCAGATTCAGAAACATATCTGAAAGTCAGTTTCTTTAGTGACAAATTCCCTTTTAATGATTGATTTGTTTAGATTGTGTGTAGCTAGCTGGATAATTTTGCACCCTTAACATTTAATTAGGAGACTGACCTTTATTGTTACATTCATTTATTCAGCAGATTTGGTTCTTATCCGAAGTGACTACAATCCAACCATATACTTTACATGGTCAAAGATCACCTGAACGTGTCATTTTAAACCATCAAATACAAACTACAATATATGGAATCTTCTTTTCCTTTCGGCCGTTCCCTTCAGGGGTCGCCACAGCGAATCATCTGCCCCCATCTAGCCCTATCCCCTGCATCCTCTTCTCTCAGACCGACTACCTTCATGTCCTCCTTCACTACATCCATAAACCTCCTCTTTGGTCTTCCTTTCGGCCTCCTGCCTGGCAGCTCTAACCTCAGCATCCTTTTACCGATATATTCACTCTCCCTCCTCTGAACATGTCCAAACCATCTCAACCTGGCCTCTCTAACTTTGTCTCCAAAACATCTCACATGTGCTGTCCCCCTGATGTACTCATTCCTGATCCTATCCATCCTCGTCACTCCCAAAGAGAACCTCAACATCTTCAGCTCTGCTACCTCTAACTCTTCCTCCTGTCTTTTCCTCAGTGCAACTGTCTCCAAACCATACATCGCTGGTCTCACTACTGTCCTGTACACCTTTCCTTTCATTCTTGCTGGTACTCTTTTATCACACAACAGACCTGACACTTTTCTCCACCCATTCCAACCTGCCTGCACACGCTTCTTCACCTCTTTTCCACACTCCCCGTTGCTCTGGACTGTTGACCCTAAGTACTTAAAATCCTGCACCTTCTTTACCTCTTCTCCCTGTAACCTCACTGTTCCACTTGGATCCCTCTCATTCACACACATGTATTCTGTCTTGCTGCGACTAACCTTCATTCCTCTTCTCTCCAGAGCAAACCTCCACCTCTCTAGAGTTTCCTCCACCTGCTCCCTGCTCTCACTACAGATCACAATGTCATCCGCAAACATCATAGTCCATGGAGATTCCTGTCTGACCTCATCTGTCAGCCTGTCCATCACCACCGCAAACAAGAAGGGGCTCAGAGCCGATCCTTGATGCAGTCCCACCTTCACTGTGAACTCCTCTGTCACACCTACCGCACACCTCACCACTGTCCTACTGCTCTCATACATATCCTGCACCACTCTAACATACTTCTCTGCCACTCCAGACCTCCTCATACAATACCACAGCTCCTCTCTTGGCACCCTGTCATACGCTTTCTCTAAATCTACAAAGACACAATGCAGCTCTTTCTGACCCTCTCTGTACTTCTCCATCAACATTCTCAAAGCAAATATTGCATCTCTAATATATGGAATGTTATATTGTTTATATGTCCAAGAAATTGCTAAAATCATGGCCTTGGAACTTCTCTACACCTTCTTCTTTATAAAAATAACATAGATGCAAATACAGTTGGGAAAATTGCCATTCCAAACAGCTAACTGGCTAAATAACTGGTTCATTTAAAGCTAATTCGTAGGATTAAGTGGGCTTTTTGTATCAGAGCCATGATTTGTGTTGTGACAAACTTGTATCGAAATGTATTTTACATTAACCAAACCTGTCAAAATAATAAATAATAGTAAAAATCACAAATCTGTTATTCTCTAACGTTAACTAAGAATGCTAGTTAGCTAGCTACCGTTTCTTAGCAGGCAGGTTCTGCAGCTAAAAGATAAATAACTTAAAACATTAATAAAGTCTACAAGACTTAGAAATCAACACGTTGCCCGTCCCTGTCCACTGTGACTACGTTTTACCTTGACATCTGATCATTAAAACACGTCAGAAATCATACTCTTTTTTTTGCAGATGTGACACGTGAATCCATTTGACATCTCATGCTTAAAACATCCTTTTTTAGGTCATGAAAAACGTACACGATAACTCCGCAGCATTCTCTCAACCCTGTTGCTTGAACACATTCATCCCTATGAAATATTTGGAATATTCCACAAGGTCACATGTTCAACAGGAAGTTGCGTCATCTGGATTTTCTGAAGATCTTGGGAAGAAGAAGAAGGTAAGTTCTAATTTAATAGCAAAATGCAGCAAAGACAGCTTGTAAAAAATTAGATCTTGTTCCCTGAGGTGGGTTAACACTTTTTTTTTTTTTTTTTGTAATGTTTAAATGCCTAGATTCAGGGTTGAAAAATTATTTTCAAAAAAAGGAAAGTTGAACTTTGAATAGTTGTGCTGTAGACATGGGAGTACCAATTCTATAATAATTTGCAGCCGTCAAGTTTGAACCAAAGTGTGAATATGTAAAAAATGTCATGTTTTTGCTGTGTAAAACATATTTGGCCCAAATATTAATCTGTATAATCAGAACCAGCCATTCAGTGGGAGTTTAGTGGACTTGCTCGAGGGTCCAGCTGTGCTTTATTATTATTTTTTGGTGGTTCTGGGAATTAAACTAGTCACTAGCGCAGAGTCGATTATAAATGAACCAAACCCAGGCTGTTGCTTGCGAAATCTCCACTGCATATCTTTAAAATCTGCAGCTTTTAATAATTTATTGCAGGTGTATCCGCAAACATCATCACCCTTCCCGGGGCCCAGCATGCTTTTACTTTGTTTACGTTTAGCGCTCGTCACACGCAATTAACCAAGAAGTCACGTCATTAAGCATGCATTTTGCGCAGTGACCCGGTTTTCCTTGACGTTCTCGCAAAATGTTGTGTTGCTGCATCTGCGAGACGCTTTGCTTTGGAGACTGAGCGGTAAGTGATGACTCAGTGATGCGCCGTAATGTTTTTCTTCCCCTCACGCACACGTGCCTTTTACGGAAAATACTCAGACAGGATCATATGATATACTGTACACTCACACACACTGAGGCGTGCTGATAAGGACAGGAGACGGAGAGATAGCCACACAATGGACAATGGAGTTATGCACAAGCTTTTATGAAAGCAGGAATTCCTGGAGAAGGTTGTACACGACCGTAGTCGTGTGTAATATGGGAAACGTGCAACCAGGAGTCGAAGTCCGGTACTGGATAGTTATTTTCTTTTCCCATCTTAGCCAACAAGCTCATTTCAGTGAATTCCTTGTGGTTACCTCCTAGAGCTTCAGAAGCACTTTTGCTTGCTGGGGTGATGAAGGAATTCTTACCAAAATGTTCCTGTTCATCTGCAAGCTTTGCACACTTCCTACCTCTGCATTCATTATTACTGAAACACACTGCACTGTACACTACATATACACTATATATATATATATATATATGAGGCATTCTGGAGAATCAGGTTTTGGGCAAATTTATTATTATTATCAATCCATTCATTTTCTGCACCACTTATCTGGGGAGCCTGGAGCCCAGGGAACTTGGGGCACAAGGCAGGGGACACCCTAGACAGGATACCAACCCATTGCAGGGCACAATCGCACACCCATTCACACATTTTGGAAATGCCAACCAGCCTACAATGCATGGCTTTGGACTGGGGGAGGAAACCCTGAAGAACCAGGAAAACATGCAAACTCCACACACACAGGGCAGAGGTGGGAGTCGAACCCCTAACCCCAGAGTTGTAAGGCAAATGTGCTAACCACTAAGCCACCATGCACCCTTTGTCTGAGTGAGTCTAATCAAATCAGTTTGTAATCAGGTATCGGCTGTCAAAATATCCGTGATGCTCCTGTGCCACAGTCGGAGCGAAATCTTTAAATGTGATTTTCTCTCTTTTCACTTTTGGGGGGTCACCAGATGCTAAAATGATCGAACTTGTGATTGAAAGGAACATATTTCAGTTCAGCAAAGTCTGCAGTTTTCAGAACTTTATATCGTAGGAAATGTCAAAATTTTACTTTAATTGTGAAAAGTTTTCCCAGAATGCCACACATACAGTATACCTTATACAGCGCACATACAATATGCTTTGTCTCAGTACACGGAAACATGTAAACATGTCGGAATTACTGTCTGTTTAATCACACATACTCTCCACATGTGGTTGATAGAGATTAAGTTTTAAAATGTTGAAGTATTCCTGTAAGGATGAGCAGCTGATCTGTGCCATGTTCTGGCCATATGGACAGCGTCATTTCTTCTAAGTAAGAGAAGCATGGATCAAAACAAAGAAAAAAAATTAAAAAAGGAAGCTGGAGGAGGGATCTCATACTGATGGAGACTCTTTAAACATCTGCTCATTCATGTGATTATCTTGATTCTGGGAAATGAATAGATAGTATGTAATAAACAGATAAACAAACATACTCTCGGTCAAAAAGCCTCGTCTGTAATTTCAGATATGAGTCGGGTCCGCCATCTGGTGGCAGATTACAAATCTGTGCCGTCAACTTCAACATCAGAGCGTATCATTTGTAGCAGGTTCCTCAGATGTGCCAAACATCAACAGAAGGAAATGTGACAGAGTAGCCAAATGTGAACTCTCTACACAATAACACCACAGTCAGGTCCATAAGTATTTGGACAGTGGCGCAATTTTTGGATTTTTGCCTCCACCACCATAATGGATTTGACATGAAGCGATCAAAATGTGATTGAAGTGTAGACTTTCAGCTTTAAATCAAAGGGTTTAACAAAAATATTGCAATAACCATTTAGGAATTACAGGCTTCTTAAGTCAAAGAAATTAAATGTTCTTTAATGTCCACTGACCTCAATGCACTTGAGCTGTTTTTCACTTACTGAAGACGAACCTGAAGGCAGACAGACCCACAAACAAGCAGCGAGTGAAGGTGGCTGCAGAAAAGACCTGGCAAAGCATCACAAGGGAGGAAGCATTTGGTGATGTCCATGGGTTCCAGATTTCAGGCAGTCATTGACAGCAAAGAATTTGCATCCAAGAATTTAAAATAATCCTAATATTTATGATTGTTAGTTAAAACAAATGGAGGGACTCTGCAAAAAAATAAAAAAAAATAAATGGCTGTAATTCCTAAATGGTTAATGCAGTATTTTGATTAAAAGTTCCTTGAATTAAGGCTGAAAGTCTACACTTCAATCACATATCAATATCTTAATTTCAAATCTATTTTGGTGGTATACAGAGGCAAAATGATGAAAATTGTGACCACTGTCCAAATACTTATGGACCTGACTGTATATTCATTTGTTGGCTGAGTAGATTTCCTGAAATATTTTTAATTCGTGCCCTAAACTTACTCAGTAATCACTCATCCTCATGCACACGTTTTGAGTAATTGCTTTCTCCATGGTAAGGGTCATGATGGATCCAGAGTCTCTCCTGGGAACACTAGGTGTGACATGGAAATACACCCTGGATGGGATGCCAGTCCATCGCAGGGCACCAAGCACACACATTCACACACTTATTTGGACCTAATTTAGCATAGCCAGTCCACTTACTTGTTTTTGTGAGGTCAGAGGAAACTGGAGAACCTGGAGGAATCCAATTTGGGGAGAAAAGGTGAAACTCCAAACCTATAGTGACCCAGGATGATACCAGGGACCCTGGAGCTGGGAGATGGTAATGCTACCTGCTACATCACTGTGCCACTCAACAATTTACTCAATAATGTGGTATAATAAAGCAGATACAGACACATTGAAATAATTCCAAAGGAAAAAAATCAACCAGCTTTCTTTTTGTTAATGTTAGTGGACTCAGGGGGGCATATATTTTTGCTGATATGATTGCCTTCATTTGTCACTTTGGATGGAAGTGTCACTGCACATCAATACTGACTGGTCACCTTTATCCTGTGATGAAATGTCTCATATCCTGATGGGCGTGGTTTCTTCCTGGATAACCCCGCCCCCATTCAGATTGCATGAGGGCTCAGTGAATGGTTATATAAGGATGAAAATGATGCAAATCATATGCTATGACCGTCATAGTCAGTAGATGTCAAGAATAGCAGGTCTTTTCCTTGAATATTTGTGAGGAATGATTGGGAAATAAAATGCTATTAGTTCTTGAATATGGCTGATTCATAAATCCACCAAAGAGGCTTAATAGGCTGTGAGTTTGGCTGCAGATCCGGTTATGACTCTGCCTTCTGGCCAACCATTTATTCGACAGTGATAAATAGGTGAAAAATGCGCTGAATGTTCAAAAGCCTGCATGCTGGACAGAATATCAAAGGCCTGTAAAGGCAATGGAGCGTTTCAGTGCCAGAGTTTAGCTTTGATTACAAAAGCAACACACAGAGCCAGGAATTGGTTATGCTCCGGCGTGACGCAAATCTGGCCCCTGGCCTATTAACATCCGCTTATGGGCCTCTCAGTAGCTGCATTTCCAGTGTGGCTAACACGACCAAGATAAATGACATATTTCTATATTTTGGTGTGAATTGACATCAGTGTGACAGAAAATGCTTGCTGAGTTTCAGTTCCTCTTAAAAGTTTTTTAATATATCAAATTTCACACCAGGGGATGCATGAAGAACTATGTTATTCTGTCTTATTATGCTGCAGAGATACAGTAGGTGGTGTGTGTGTGTGTGTGTGTGTGTGTGTGTGTGTGTGTGTGTGTGTGTGTGTGTGTGTGTGTGTGTGTGTGTGTGTGTCTGGGCTACAGTAGAGTCATGCTTCAATTAAATGTTCTATGTTTTGTCTCTAGAGGTGTAATTTATGCTTGGTAGTGCTGTAGCAACGAATTCGTTTCAGTGAAGTTGAGGAAATATGCTGAATAAAACCACAGTGTGGTCTGTACAGTTATATACTGTGTGTGTGTGAAAGTACAGATAATGTTGCAAAATCTTACTCAATTAAAAGAGGAAGTGTGCAGCCAAAAATGTAATCAGCTATTAAAAAGAAAATGATGAAATTAAGTAAAAGTCATGTTTGCATGTGAAAACTAACTTACTAATAATGACTAACGAATGACTAATTACTTATCTAAAACTCTTCAGATGGTTTTTATTTTAAAGCAATTGTGCCATTTTGCATGAAAACATCATGCAATCTCTGTACATTTGAAACATTTTCCTGAGGTAGGGCCTCGGCGCTCATCCTCAAGTTCAACACTGCAGTCCGGTGGATTATCCATCTTCAAACACACACAGATAGCTATAGGGCTAACTACATTGTGAAGCATGAGATCACAACAGACAACAAAATGTCACGATTCTTGATGGTTTTTTCTACACGGATGCTAACCTGAGCCCCATGCGACTGACCGGATGAGAGGAGAAGAGACCTTTGAGATTTGTAACGAGTACCTTGAAGGTCTAAATAAAATGCGATACGTTTTTTTTTCTAGGAAATGTAATGACTTAATTGCAAAAACAATACTTGACTATAGTAACAAAGTACGATTACTTAAATATTTACCATCCGTGCAATTAAACTGACAAGTGGGACGCTGATGCAGTTTGGGTGGATCCAAGAAAGCAGTAGAAGCAGTGATTGTATTCAGATTTTGCAGTTTATTTATTTAAGATCTAACATCAACCAATCTTGCCATAATAATAATGTTAATAGACATAGGAAATAAAATACCTTTATGACAGTTTCACTGAAAACGATTAAGAATGACACGCAAGTAATAAGGAAAATGACGTCTTACATCAGAAAACCAGATCTACGATTCGTTTTCTCCTCCTGCAGCAACCTCCGGTACTAGTTTAGGTCATAAGTACATTTACATACGCCTTGTTACCTGGATGATCAATGACTGTTTTCATGTTTTGTGATAGTTGTTCATGAGTCCCTTGTTTGTCTTGAGCAACAGCCCCCCACCCTTCCCCCCTTCCCCGGCTCTTACTGTATCGTGTTGGCTTCTTGAGCATCAGTGAATGTTTGCACCTTTTGTAATAGTTTGTAATGTACGAGTCCCTCAGTTGTCCTCAGTGTGAAAAGATGGATCTCAACATCATATAGCCCGCTGTTGGAAATGGGTCAAATATGCAGAAGATGCTGGAAAACCAAAGAATGTGCAGGACCTGGAGGGTTTTTCTGAAGAACAGCGGGCAGTTTAACTGCTCAGGACGAACAAGGGCCTCATGAACAACTATCACAACACATAAAAACAGTCTTGATCTTCCAGGTCACAACACACACAGTATTAAGAATCAAGCATGTGTAAACTTTGTGTTTGAACTGGTTCATTTGCGTAAATTCAGTTATTGTTGTGCCTTGTGGACCATATGTAAACATCTGTTATGTGAAATATATTATTCAGGGCAGGACTAAACACAAAATGCAATTTTAATGATCCCTCTTATTATTATTTTTTTTTGTAATTGTTAACATTTAGCAGATTCTCAAGGTAAGGTATGACCTCAACTTGTGACCTCAACTTATCTTTGAGCTCAGAGTGTAACTAGCTGACTAGCTTTCAAACAGAAATGAGAAAATGCACTATCCTGATTGTTTAATCCTGTTTAATCATGTTTAATCATAGCAGCTGGTAACCAATAAAATATGATTAAACAAAATAAGAGGAGCATTGGGTTGACATTCAGGTGGAATTGTTTGTACTGATGACTTCGTTGACCTAATATGAACAACATTATAGCGCGATTAGTGAGCAAATCAGTGTTATCTGTCACATGTATAATCAGCTGCGCTGCATGTGTGTTATGTTAACCATCAGAAAATAAGCATTTGAAACCGTTAGAAAATATTTCAAGGGAGTTCAAGCCTGAACATCTAACTGGGGAAGCTAGAGACGTGTCTTTTTGCTTGTCTGATCCACACACTTTTTTCATTTAACTGTACATTTGTGTGTAATAAAATGTCTGCGTGTTCCCCCCGTATTAAAACCCTTGTGTTGGAATCTCCATGCACTAATATGCTGCTAGAGAGTTTCTAGTTTTCTTCTTACTTTTCCCCTTCACATTATTTCATCATGCTACAAACGTAATTTAGAAACGTAATCTTAAAGTGAGGTGGCTGGAAGCCCGCATTAATCAGCAAGAGATATTGCTCTTTTGAAGCCAGCAAAGCATGACTATCTTCTAAATAAGGGACTTTATAGATAGCTGTGCTTCACTGCTTTCTGGATGAGACAGATTTTAACTCAGGAATTCAAACACGGTCGTTCAAACAAGGCTGCATATTTTGTGTTGCTATCATTTGAAAAGAAATAGGTTGGAGCAATTAGATGTGTTTTGCTGAGGTGTAAATAGAACTTGAGCGTGAAAACCAAGATATGTTTTATGCCTCATATTTCACCCAAAATCTTTCCATGTATTTTTATATATATATATATATATATATATATATATATATATGCTGTCGGGTTTTACTGCAAAAATAAGAAGCGAGTGCGAAAGTCAAAGTCTCCAGAAGAACTGTGTCTGGTTCTGCAAGATGCTCAATAAAACTTACCAGCTCATTTCCTTATAAAACTGCACTAATTGTACCGGAGACTACTATTTTTATTTTTATTTTTAATTTTTTGTCACGCCAGATATTGACTTGGTTACATTTACTACTGTTTACTGCTCTTCACTGTTTTTTTTTTTTTTTTTGCACAGTACTGTATATACAGTCCCCTTGTTCCACCAAAACAGCTCTCACCCGTCGAGGCATGGACTCCACAAGACCTCTGAAGGTGTGCTGTGGTATCTGGCACCAAGACGTTAGCAGCAGATCCTTTAAGTCCTGTAAGTTGTGAGGTGGGACTTCCATGGATCTGATTTGTTTGTCCAGCACGTGCCACAGATGCTCGATCGGATTTAGATCTGGGGAATTTGGAGGCCGAGTCAACACCTTTAACTCTTTGTCATGTTCCTCAAACCATTCCTGAACAATTGTTTGCAGTGAGTCAGGGCGCATTATCCTGCTGAAAGAGGCCACTGCCATTAGGGAATACTGTTGCCATGAAGGGGTGTATTTGGTCTGCAACAATGTTTAGGTAGGTGGTACGTGTCAAAGTAACATCCACATGAATGCCAAGACCCAAGGTTTCCCAGCAGAACATTGCCCAGAGCATCATACTACCTCCGCCGGCTTGCCTTCTTCCCATAGTGCATCCTGGTGCTATCTCTTCCCCAGGTAAATGTTGCACACGCACCCGGCCATCCACATGATGTAAAAGAAAACGTGATTAATCAAACAAGGCCACTTTCTTTTTGGTTTTTGCTCCATGCTCCAGTTCTGATGCTCACATGCCCATTGTAGGTGCTTTCGGTGGTGGACAGGAGTCAGCATGGGCACTCTGACCGGTCTGGAGCTATACAGCTCCATACGCAGCAAGCTGTGATGCACTGCATGCACTGATACCTTTCTATCATAGCCAGTATTAACTTTTTTTAGCAATTTGTGCTACAGTAGCTCTTCTGTGGGATCGGACCAGACGGGCTAGCTTTCGCTCCCCATGTGCATCAATGAGCCTTGGGCTCCCATGATCCTGTTACCGGTTCACCAGTTGAAATGAAACTACATTCCTCCAGGACCATGGTGCTACTTAAAACAACACACTAAACCACATGAGATGACACAGAACTAAAGATATACACATTCTACATAAAGTGCACGTGCAAACAACACAAGACAGTACAGTAACTCCTAAAGCAGGACAATGGGCACAATAAGTAACAGTGTCGCGCCGACCAGTACACAATTCTAGTGTGAAAGTATCAAGTGTACAGGTAGTGCAAAAAGAAAGTGCAAGAAAATAACAGTATAATTAAAAGATGCTGTGAATCTAAACATAACATACTATGGCATAGTGTTCAGCAGATTATCTTATACCATATGTGGACATAGCAGTTATTGCGGTAGCAGCCAGGTAAAGTGTATGATAGTGACAAGAAATTAAACATAATATTTTTATAAGTTTAGCAGCAAAAGTACAGGTAGTTGTTACGAAATGTGCAAAAATCGCAAGGGGAGTGGGATGGTGTTCAATCCAGTGTGTGTGTGTGTGTGTGTGTGTGTGTCAGTCCAGTCTCTGAGTATTAAGGAGTCTGATGGCTTGGGGGAAGAAACTGTTACACAGTCTGGCCATGAGGGCCTGAATGCTTCGGTACCTTTTTCCAGATGGCAGGAGGGTGAAGAGTTTGTGTGAGAGGTGTGTGGAGTCATCCACAATGCTGGTGGCTTTGCGAATGCAGCAGATAAAAGATGTAGAAAAGGGACTAGGTTTTTTTTTGTTGCCTTTAATACATTACTGGTGCATGAGATTAAAACCATAAATCATGGGATTGCGTTCAGAATGTTTTTTTCTGGCGAAGATAAATCCCATAAACCTCCACTCTCTCTTTGTTGGAATATGCAGGAGCAGGAGAGTAGCGGCTTATGAAGAAGCTTCAATCTGAACTGATTAAAATGCAGCACAAATCCCGAGCTGATTGCCGAGTCTCACCCGAGCCCACACCATGCATTGTGTCTGCCCTACAAACCCACTTCCAAAAGTCAAATCTATTTATATAACATAGTCATGGACAAAATGCAGCACTTTTTGAGTCACTTTTCACTATGCCCCAAAGGACTACTTACTGTACAAACATGCACTGTTGAAACACAGTCTGACATGCTGTTATAGGAAAATCAACTACTACTACTACTACTATTATTAGAAATAATAATAACAATGTAATCATTTTTTAATGTAATCATTAAAAAAATTAACAAAAATACTTTACGCAAAATTTTTTTTTTTGGTTAAATATAGGTGTGCAACAATTATTGGCACCCTTTTAGTCAATACTTTCTGCTACATCCCTTTGCCAAGATAACAGCTCTGAGTCTTCTCCTATAATGCCTGATGAGGTTGGAGAATACCTGGCGAGGGATCTGAGACCATTCCTCCATACAGAATCTCTCCAGATCCTTCAAATTTTGAGGTCCACACTGGTGGACTCTCCTCTTCAGTTCACCTCAGAGGTTTTCTATGGGTTTCAAGTCAGGGGACAGGGATGGCCATGGCAGGACCTTGATTTTGTGGCCAGTAAACCATTTCTGTGTTGATTTTGATGCCGTGGGCATGAGGTACTTTTCCATATGGCTACCTCTCTGTGTGCTCCAAACCCACCTCTGGTGTTTATTGATAAAAAGCTCTATTTTGGTTTCATCTGACCATAGAACCCGATCCCATTTGAAGTTCCAGTAGTGTCTGGCAAACTGAAGACGCTTGAGTTTGTTTTTGGATGAGAGTAGATGCTTTTTTTCTTGAAACCCTTCCAAACAACTTGTGGTGATGTAGGTGACCTCGGATTGTAGTTTTGGAGACTTTCTGACGCCAAGACGCAACTAACTTCTGCAATTCTCCAGCTGTGATCCTTGGAGATTTTTTGGCCACTCGAACCATCCTCTTCACAGTGCGTTGAGACAATATAGACACACGTCCAATTCCAGGTTGATTCCTGACATTTCCAGTTGACTGGAACTTCTTAATTATTGCCCTGATGGTGGAAATGGGCATTTTCAATGCTTGTGCTATTTTCTTATAGCCACTTCCCATTTTGTGAAGCTCAACAACCTTTTGCCGCACATCACAGCTATATTCCTTGGTCTTACCCATTGTTATGAATGACTAAGGGAATTTGGCCTATGTGTTACCTCATATTTATATCCCTGTGAAACAGGAAATCATAGTTCAACAATTTCCTGTTCCTAGTCACCCAGGTGTACTAAAAAAAAATGTACAATATCAGTGGGAATATACTTCAAATATATTTTTCTCATATGAATTCATAGGGGTGCCAATAATTGTTGCACACCTATATTTAACAACGATTACTTTTGATAAACCTGTGTTGTGTTTGCAATTGTTTGATATCCATGAGAGCAGAGTATTTTTGTGAATTTTTAAATAAAAGATCAAAAGGGGTTAAACAATAAAGACAAATTTTTCACAGCCTTCTTTGCTCATATTTACCAAGGGTGCCAATATTAATGGAGGGCACTGTAGATAGATAGATAGATAGATAGATAGATAGATAGATTTACTTTAAGTGGGGGTTCATTTCAAGCAGTAAGCAGAGTTAATGTAGCATTTTAAGTGTAGATAGATATACAGACAGACAGATTCAGCTCCGGGGTTTTCTTTGCTCTGCTCTTTTCCCTCCAATTTCCGCCACTTGTATTATAGTGTAATTGTGTGCGCGCTCCCGCTAAGTCGCAGCATCAGCACCGTGCACGCGGGCGGCCGGCCGGCAGAGCACCTGGAACAGCGCGAGTTAAAGTTGCCGAAAAAGCGGAGCGCCGGGAAAAAGCCAGACTCCGCTGCCCCGTTACCCCCGGAGGTGTGGACACTAATGATCTAATCAGCGGGGCGAGTCGGGAATCCGACCCCAGTGCAGCGGGAGAGGAAGATGATGAAGATGATGGAGCTCAGAAATCTGCGATTACTCCTTCCTGGCCTTTTGCTCTTATTCGCGCTGCATCGCTGTTCATCACGTAAGTGTCGCAAGATTACGTTAAAGTGTCACGTTAAAGATTTCTAAATGCAATGCACGGTTCGGGGCGCGTGTTTAGAGGAAGATTAAATGCTTAAAAAAAGATTAAAGACCTAAAAATGGCCTTTGCGTTGATAATTGTCATTAGCACAAAAAGTCTTATTTTCGTATTTTATTTTTATTTTAGATTTGTTTTTTTTGTTTTGAGGATCAGGGTTTTGTGGTCGCGAGATGAAAAGTAGAGAGAGAGAGAGAGAGAGAGAGAGAGAGAGAGCTGTCCTGCGTTGGGGCGCGCGCGGGGCTCTTTTCTGCATTGCGGTGCTTCCTCGCGCCCGCACGCAACTTTCCTCGGAGCGCATCCTACACCGGGAAGGACACGGTGCACCTCTGCAATTGATACAGAATAATAAACACTTACCACCAGCCCTGAATGTTTACAGCTAAAATACAAAAGACAAATAAGATCCGTTAATTATATCGTTGCGTTTTAATAGCGTTTCCGCTGAGCGCGCGGCATCACCTGTCCGCGAGGACGGGCTCGTGCGTTTGCGTGACGTGTAATGCAGAGGAATCCGCTCACTGTAAACTTTACATGCACACAAAATGCTCAAAGGAGGCTGCAGGTATTTTTTTCGAGGGGTTGGACTGGTAGAAATGGCTGTGATTTAGGACTGACATCATGATAGAAGGCTGATTTAAGCATCTTGAAGTGTGCGTGTGTGTGCGTGTGTGTGTGTGTGTGTGTGTGTGTGTGTGTGATGGGTAGGGGAGTGGCAAAAACAAACAACAAAAAAAAACCCAACATATATCACATCCTAGAAGCAGTGGTGTGTCCTGGCCACTTTTAAAAATGTTCTCAAGAGAGAAGGAGAATTTATTGTAATGGATGTCTTTTAGGAAAATACAACCACCACAAACATGCAAGAGTTACACTGATGGTGGGAACACCCTGAATTTGACACCAGTCCATCGCACTTAGGAGCAATGTAGAGCAGCCAAACCATTAATTCACTGACATGTTCTTGGGAGGAAACCTGAAAACCCAGAGGAGAACATGCAGAGAATAGCCCAAGCTCAGGACTGAACCAGGGACCCTGGAGCTGAGTAAGCTTTTTCTCACAAATATCCTTAATTAGCCTTTCTGAAAGAATACTGAAATAATTTCTATTGACTATGTTGTTGAATTTTTGTTTTCACTAAATCCTGGAGGGACTGCACAATGTGATCATTGGTAACAGATAAAAGAAAAGAAAAAAAAAAAAAGTGGGTCCACAAAATCAAGTAGGCTTTATACTGTAGTCGTTCTATATTGTCGACTATAGACCATATCAAAACATTACAGTAAATAATAAACTTACACAACAAAGTCTATTGCGTAGTAGTATTGTAAGTGTAAAGCAGCTCTTCTCAAAGTTATTATAATTATCATTGACTTGTTATAGTTGTTAGCCTGTTTGGCTGACCACTTGAATTGAATGAGTCAAAAACTAGTCGGCCTATAAATATTATCAGCTTGGACCTAATGTGTCCTGTCGGTGGAAAGTTCAAGAATAAAAAGCGACATGGCTCTAATAAGTAGTAAAAATACATGTAATGTAAATATTGTTGCTGAAATAAATATGTGC
This sequence comes from Cranoglanis bouderius, assembly GCA_023630585.1. Taxonomy (NCBI): domain Eukaryota; kingdom Metazoa; phylum Chordata; class Actinopteri; order Siluriformes; family Cranoglanididae; genus Cranoglanis; species Cranoglanis bouderius. The sequence goes on from CM042554.1 coordinate 16,774,929, forward strand.
ATGGAAGTTATTTTACAGTTAAAGGGCTTCCTGGATACAAAACTTTGTGAACAGTTAATAGACCTTAGCAGCAAAATGTGAGAATATGCAGTGACTTATGTATGTGGATTTTTTTTTTAAAAAGTGCAGATTTGTCTTCCTTGTGATGGGACTGAGTGCACTGGGTTGAGTAGTTTGTGTAACAGAGTGAAATGAGATGAAAGAAATGGCCATCAGGAGATCTGTTTCTGAGTCTAATGGCCTGTGGGAAGAAATTGTTCACGAATCTGGTAGATTTGGCCCGGAGGCTTTGTTGTAGGGTTGTAATGCATTGATGCAATCTGTATCTGTATCTGTATCTGTTTAACACTCTAAATATCCATATATGTATTCAGGTTTAAACCCAAAGAGGGTGTGGCTTAAACCCTGTTACCTTGTCCCTGGGAACACAGAAAGACACTAGAAAGACCCCCAGACGACCTCTACCTCCTCAGCTACATCACTCCAGTTCATAATTGGTCTGGGGGGTCCTCACATCAATACTTAGCCTACGTAGCCTTCTTCTATATGGGAGGAGTGTCATTCATATATTGTGTATTTATTCGTAATATTACAGGGTTTTTTGGTTGTAGTTTTTTTTTTTTTTTTATCTTTTGCTTTAGCATTTGCTGAATTTCCCTGCATCCATCAAGCCACCATTTTTACACTATTACAATATGACAATATTACCACAATGTCTTTCGGTTGGCAAGACAAGCCTGTCTGGCGTGTTTTTGAAACTTTCACA
>CM042554.1:16780694-16943194 GCA_023630585.1 Cranoglanis bouderius
TGTAGTCACATGTACTCACCGCTATATACTGTATGTCTCTCTATATAAATCTGTCAATCCATTTGTCTATCAATTTCCTTTCTATTCATGCATGCAACCATCCATCCAACCATCCATCAATCCATCCATCCATCCATCCAGTCTCATCTACCCACTTGGCCATCTATGTCATTATTTATGTCTCCATTTGTGTTGACTGTATATTTCCTGTATATAAGGCTTTCCATCCATTCATCCATCCACCCATCCACCCATCATTCATTCATTTGACTACTTAGGGTCATTGGATTACTTTCATCAATCAGTTAATCAGCCTATTGGTTCCATCCATCTAACAATCCATTCATAAAGAACCCATCCACCTATGGAGTCTCACAAATCCATGTCTCAATCTGTTACCCATCAGAATTTCTCAGTTCCCATCCATCCGTCCATCCATCCATCCATCCGTCTATCTTGTATTACTTTGATTACTTGTACCCTCTTTATTTACAGTTGGCTTGTCAATTTTTTCATTCATCAATCAATTTATCTATCTATTGGTTCCCTCTATCTATCCATCCACGCATTCAGAACCAATCCACCTATGCAGTCTCATAAATCCATGTCTCCATTTGTCATCAATTTTCCTTTATGTTCTGTCCCCATCCGTCCATCCATTCATCCATCCATCCATCCATCTATGTGTCTGTTCATCCTCAATCCATATCCATGTGTCCCATCCAGCATGCATCCACCTGTCTAGTCAGCCATCACTTTTTCTAGCAATGCCTTTGCTATCATCCATCCATCCTTTCACCCATCCATCATTTATTATTTTGACTACTTATTCCCTCTTTATTTACAGTTGGTCTGCCAATCCTTCCATTCATCAGTCAGTTTATCTATGTATTGGTTGTTATCCATCTACTCACCCAGAACCCATCCACCCATCCATATCTCCATCTGTCTGATCCCTCTCTATTCATCCATCCATCCATCCATCCATCCAGCACCTTAAGCCTTCTTCCATCTATCTCTTTATTTAATCCATTCCTCTGTCTTCTTCAGTCTGGTGTTTCTCTTTATCTCTTTATTTAAATTCTCTGCCATATTGAGAGTAGGGGCTGCTAAACGGAGATGATGAGATGCTGTTTATTCATACAGTAATAAACGAGTGCTGTGGAGTGATGGAGATGAGGGTTGAGTTTATCAGACTCTTCTGTTTAGATTAGGCTGAATTGTGGCTGCTTCTAATTGAAACAGGGATTTATATAAGTGAGGAAGTGATGCTATGCCACAGAAAAAGCAAAGGAGATGGTCCTGAATTACTGCACACACATACTCCTGTACCGTAATACAGACAAGGGCAGAGATTTTGGGTGTCCTTAATACAGATGGATGAAATGGGTTGAAATGAGAATGGGAATTTTTAACTGCCTTAGACAGATCTACAATGATTCCTGTGAGAGGTGAGGAATGATTTGTTGCAGAGTTTAGATTCATTTCAGCCGATGTTATGACAAAAAGTAGGCCGTTTACTTGACGTGGTAATAGCAACATTTCATCACTCACAGGTTTAATACTAAGCAAGGAGTGTCACCTTGTGTCTGGATTGATCTTCCTCCATTAGTATCCACTAAAAGTAAGGACATTAGCATTCAGTCAGCATTAGAGAGCAGTGCAGCTAAAGCAACTTCACCACCAGATACATAAAATGTCCTACAGCCTTTTGTGCAAGACAATCTACTGCCAGTGACACTAAAATTAACCCTCTTACTTAAATAATGAACAAGACTACAGTTTGGAAATCATATATACACAATGACATGGGGATATTTTTTCTTGTCCTGCCTGCCATGGTGTATTAGAAGCAACATCTCACAATTGCATTTGCCAAACACACTCAGTGATACATCCTGTAATGTGCACTGAGTAGAGGGTGTGGCAAGACGCAAGTGTGTTAACTCTGTATATGCTTTATTTGGGTGAATCCAAACAACATGTCAAAAAAGGATACCAAAACAAAGGTAAACCTGGGGAAAATAGAAAAATGTGAAAACAACGTTGGAACTTAATGATAATATACTTAATGAAAGTATGATACTACTTCACCACTATATGTTGACACAGCAGAGCATACATATACAAGCTAATCAAGGACTAACACAGAACAAGTGCACACAATTGGGTAACAAACCAATGACAAGACAGGGGTGGAGATAGAACTAGAACAGAAAACACAAGTAGATGAAGTTCATCACCATGGGAACATGTCTCAAAGGGGGGAAACCTTGGCAATCCACTTGCTTGATAACATTTAAGTGGTGATATATAAATTTTTAATGTATATCCCTGTTTGTACTGGATTAAGCCTTAGCTGGCTTTGGAAAATAATTTTAACAAAATAAAATGAATTGTTTTACATTTGTCCATCTCACTCATCCATCTACTTATGTATCCATCTATCTCCTGTCTATCCAGGCATTTATACATCTGCCAATTTCATGTCCACTTAGCAATTTACAGTACATCTCCATGCATCCATCAATTATACAGTTGACTATTTTTTCTTTCTCTGTCCAAATAACCATCCATCCATCCATCCATCCATCCATCCATCCATCTATACATCCGTCCTCATTTATCTACCTGTCCATCTATGCCTACATACAGTATACCTGTTAACCCATCTGTCCATTTGTCTGCTTAGTCTCTATTCAACTATCAATTCATCAATCCATCTAACTAACCATCCATCCATCCATCCATCCTCATTTATCTACCTGTCCATCTATGCATGTCTACATATTTCACTTTACTCCTCCATTAATTTGCCTATTTTGTCTCTATAATCTCTAATAATCTTTTTGCCATATATCTTTATCCGTCCATCTGTTACCATGTGTCTCTTCTACTTGTTTCCTCTATGTCCATCCATTGGTTTATCCATCCATCCTCATTTATCTATCTGTTCCTCTATGTCTACATACAGTATACCTGTTAAGCCATATGTCCATTTGTCTATTTAGTCTCTATCCATATATCCATTATTCAGTCCATCTAATAACTAACCATTCATCCATCCAGCTAGGCATCCATTTATGCATCCCTCCGTCTATTCACATAGTTATCCAACCAATTCCTGTTTAATTAATATTTTAAGTTAATCATGTCCTTTATGCTCATCCGTCTTCATCGCTGCACAATAATGATGCCTATTTATCGATTACTGTTTAACACATTATCTACATTGTAGCTGCTGGACTTTTTAGTTAACACAGTTTGAAATTGGTTCTCTGTTCCCTGAGGAATATCAATCTGATGTTATCAAGTTTTTTTTTTTTTTTTTTTTTTCATTGAAATGGAGAACCCAGAAAGTCTAATGTCATGCTAATGTCTCAATCTATTGTAATTATGAATGATTCTCTCTCTCACTCTCTCTCTCTTCTCTCTCTCTTTTACAGGACCATGTTTAGATCCGATTATCTCGCCACTTTATGCCTCCTCTTTCTGGGCCTCCTCCAGATACAATTTTCTCTACTCTGCTCATTTTGCCAAACTCCATGGTAAGTTGCCAGATCAGAGGCTAATTACATCTTGCCTGCATATCTTGCCAATAAAATGTGTAAGCCTAAAATGAAAATGGCAGGATAAATATAACCGTTATGTGTGTGTAGGGAGCAGTGGCTGGTCTCCTGCCCCTGGAGACACACAGCCATGGCTGCAGATCAATCTGGGTAGAAAGTATCGGATCGTTGCAATTGCCACACAGGGTACCTTCAACTCCGACGACTGGGTGACAAAGTACACACTGCTCTACGGAGACCGTTTTGATGCGTGGACTCCTTACGTCATGAAAGGAGGCAACATGGTAATGTCAGCATGTGTTAATGTTTAATGGGTTTTTTTTTGTGCGTAACAGAGTTGGAGCCTTGATGTTATGATCTGTTGTCGTCTTTCATGATCCTCAAAAGGTACAGTGTGCCTGGAGGCTTTCCTTCCAACCAAATAGGAGCTTGTAGTCATTTGCTTAAGATTGAAAACCCAAGGGTCTGACAATACACATAATGTATTGGGGTGCCTTTGTGGAAGTTTTATAAATCATTCATAGAGGTTTTAGGAAACAATTGAATATCCACATTTAGAATTCTTTTAGGAAGATCCTTACAAATGACTCCCCAGGTCAGGATCATGATCTTTTTCCATCATGCTGAAGATTATAATCGTAACATTCCATGACTAGTTTACACTGTAATTTGACACCCAAGAATTACAATTTCTTTTGCCTAGATCTAAGGGGTTTAGCCAAACATGTTCCAGCATGCCCCCCAGCAATGCCCCTGTGGACAAAGTAAGTTCCATGAAGACATGGTGCAAGGCAGTGTCCTGCACACAGCCCTGACCTCAACCCCACTGACCACCTTTGGGATGAACTGGAATGCCAACTGCATGCCATCACTAGTGCCTGACCTCACTAATGCTCTTTCGGCTGAATGAACACAAATCCCCACATCCACAATACAAAATTTAGTGGAAAACCTATTGTAACAGCAAAGGGGAACTAAATCTGGAATGGGATGTTCAAAAAACACATATGAGTGTGATGGTCAGATGTCTACAAACTTTTGGTTATATAGTGTATCTAGTGTAAACTGGTATTCCTACTGGAGACCTCTACATGAGTGGGCATTAAATTGCCAGTAGGCAGAGGAGGGTTTGTTTCAAATAGAAAGGTCATTAAAAGGAAGAAGAAAACAAAAAACATGTGGCTAGAAATATGAGGATAAGGGTTGGGATTAGGGTAAGGGTTAATATTCAGCCCATTTGGACCTGGCTCCACTCTGTAGACCATTCTTACCACTCTTAATCTTTTTAGAATTGGATTTTAATGAAGTGCAACTACATCAAACACAAATGCCTGCATGGTTCAGACATTACAGATTTGCTGAAACTATGTTTGTTATATAGATAAAAGTGGTCTTCCTTCCTCTTTCTCAGACATTGCCTGGAAACTGGAACTATTACCAGGTGAAGAGGAATGTCTTTCACTATGCCTTTACTGCTAAACACCTGCGCCTCCTGCCTATGGGCTGGAACACGGAAAACGGTGGAAAGATTGGTGTACGGCTTGAGGTCTATGGCTGTCCCTATGGTAAAGAGGGCTTCATGTCTATATAAGATGGCGTTCAGTGATTCAAATGTAGATTCAGATGCATTTGATTTCAATTCTGGTAATTGCATTTTTTTTTGGAAAGCCGCTTAACAAGGCAGTTTCTGTCAACTAAGCATAAAAAAACATTTTCAACATTTCCATTTTTAAAAAATATTTTCTTAGCTTATCTGACTGCCTTTCTCACTTTTAACCTCTGACCCCCTGTCCGCTAGACTCATACGTTATGCATTTTGAGGGGGACGACATGGTGGCATACTCCTTACCTGGTGGGAAACTAAGAACCTTGCAGGACCACTTTGCTTTGAACTTTAAGACTCTTGAGAAAGATGGTGTGCTGCTGTACAGCGAGGGCATCCAGGGAGACTCGATCATGCTAGAGCTGAAGACCGGACGACTCTACCTGCATATGTCTCTGGGTAAAGAAAGATCAAGGGCTACAGGCATATGGATATGGGTTTTGAGGAAAGGAAATTCGTTGTGTTGATGATTTCACTGTATGATATTACAGGAAGCAGTACAGTGCATGACATGGATGGCATGACCACAATGAGGCTGGGGAATCTACTAGACACACAGCATTGGCACTATGTTACCATCAAACGCTATGGCAGAGACCTCAACTTCACGCTAGACAGCCAGACAGAGAGAGTCCTCCTCAATGGCGAGTTTAACTACCTGGACCTGGACAACCAGGTGAGTTCACCAGGCACGACAAATCAAATGGCTGAAAGAATATACTGGATTTGGTCCATTTTTGGTCCGTATACTGTATTTGGTTTATTTTGGTCTATATACTGTATTTGATCCAAAACTAAAAATGAGATATATAGGTTCAGAAATACAATCGGAAAGAAAGCAATGAGTTCATGAAAAATGGGAGTAAATGAGAAAGTAATAAAGTAGTATTAGGTAAGATGAACCAGAAGTGATCTAATATTCTGATGATGGGGACATTCGGTGGTGTGGGGTGGAAAATTCAGGTGAAACAATGACACCTGGGAAGTTTTGTTAAAATAAGTGTCACTGGAACTTTAACTAAGCTGATTTATTGTCCATTTTGTCTTCAGATATATGTAGGTGGGGTGATTGAGAAAGACTCACCTCACCTCCCAGGTAAGGTCAACTTCCGTGGCTGCTTGGAGAATGTCTTCATCAACGGAATCAACATCATTTACAAGACCCAATACCAAGATCCTGATGTACGGTTCGCTCCCAAAAAGGTAGTATTCTATATCAATCAGTTACCTCAAGGGAGTTAATGATATACAGTACAGTACATTAGCTGGATGCTTATTTTGGTGAATTGTCATTCTATACGGGCAGGAAAAAGACTAATGAGAATTTTTGTAGCACGTTCTGTGTCTTTGTTTCATCCCATCATAGAAAAAGATGCACTACACGTGCCGTGACCTCCTTTGGAGACCCATGACCTTTGCAGGGCCCAACAACTACCTCCAGGTGCCTGGGTTCTTTCGAAAGAGCCGACTGGCAGTGAAGTTCAAGTTCCGGTCTTGGGACTACACAGGATTGCTGATGTTCACCAGGTTTGCTGATGATAAGGGCTCTCTGGAGCTTGGATTGAGTGAGGGTCAAGTCAACATCACGCTCACACAGCCAGGGAACAAGAGACTCCGATTCGCTGCAGGTAACACTCTCATCTGACCACTGAGCCACCTGAAGTTCAAGGCACCATTCTCCAATTAATTGTAACAATTCGAAGATTTTCTAGAAAATACCTTTGTAGGTAAAATCCTTTATAACTGTTGGAGATTTTAAGATCTGTGAGTTTGAGCCTTTATGTTCTGAGAGAAAAGACTTGAAAACACACCTACAGGTTGCATTTATAATGTTCTCTAGAACACCATTCCAGAGTTTAGGATCAATTTATGAAATTTTTTTTTTTTTTTTTCCTTTGGCTGAGCTGTGTGTGATCCTCGAGAATAACAGCAGCTCTGCTCAGGATGGGGTATACTGCTTCAGGATATACTGTATATCAGAGCTAAACCATTTAGGGCTTTAAAGCATGACATTGTAGTCTATGTGGAACTCGCCAGACACTGTAAATAATATACTTTGATCTTCTTTTCCTGGTAAGCATGTAAACAGTCAAATTTAGAGGTTATGCAGTAATTTCAAAGTGTCTCATAGGGTTAGCATAGGTCATATTTTGGATGTTAACTTGTAGTTAGAGTACTACAGAAACACTCATGCAGTTTTTGGTTTTGTGGTCAAATCATTATAAAATCGTAAAGTCATTATACTTTTACGTAATCGGTGTGAAAGTCAATGTTATGCCTGCAAATTACATGTTTAATGGATTGTATGGGCCTAAAAGAGAACATTGTTGGACATCATATTACACTATTTTAAAAAAAAATCTCCATTGATGCAAAAAAAAAGAAAAAAAGAAGGAAAAAAGGGAAGGGTAAAATCTAGACCAGGCAAGATCGTGTACAAAATGTGGCCAAAAGTATGTGGATACCTGACCATCACACCCATATGTGGGCCTTCCCCAAACTGTTGCCACATTGCACTTGGAAGCACACAACTGTATAGATTGACTTTGTATGCTGTAGCAGTAAGCTTTCCCTTCACTAGAAATAAAGGGCCTAAACACCTATGAGATGAACTGGAACACTGACTGCGCTTTAGGGCTTCTCACGCAACATCAGTGCCTGATCTCACTAATGCTCTTGTGGCTGAATGTGCACAAATCCCCACAGCAACATTCCAAAATTTAGTGGAAAGCCGTCCAGAAGAGTGGAGGCTGTTATAGTAGCGAAGGGGGTGGGGTGGGGAGATGGGAAGGTCAAGTCCATATTAATGCCCATGATTTTGGAATGAGATGTTCAATAACACATACGGGTGTGATGGTCAGGTCTCTACATACTTTTGGCCATATAGTGTATGTCTATGTAATTGGAGCATGTACTTTTACTTTTATGGTGTCTGGAGCATGATACTTGAATCGTTTCAGTTATCTATAACTTGAAGTTACATAAATCACCAGCTACTAATATACAATCACTCCAGTGTCCCATTTTGTATGGCTTGTTCCTAGGATATCGTTTAAATGATGGTTTCTGGCACACGGTGGATCTGGCCGCCAGAGACAACTTGCTCTCAGTCACCATTGACGAGGACGAGAGCTCTCCGCTGAAGATCACCAACCCGTTCACGGTTCGTACTGGAGACACCTACTTTTTTGGAGGTAAGTAATGACAGCAATATATTTTTCAGTAAGCTAGCAGAGCAAGGGTGTGATTAGTTTTGTTTTTGGCTCAGGCTGTCCTAAGACCAACAATACGGCACGCTGCGTGACCAAGCTGGCGCGCTTCCACGGCTGCATGCAGCAGATCTTTATAGATGACGAGCCTGTGGACATCGACGTGATGCTGCAGAGGAAATGGGGCCGATACACGGAACTACTGCTGGGGACATGCGGTATCACTGACAGGTGTGTGTGTGCAATCCATTCCTGGTTGGGTTGACGTGAGAGGATTGGTTATCGTTAAGTGACTGACAAATGCTAAAATGTCAAAATGTAGGTAAACATCTAATATAAGACATATGCAGACTGAGACTAAGAGCAATACACATTACAAAAAGGAAAAACAAATACATCACTGTGGCAATGAGTGTGATTTATTTTATATAAAGACGGAATGTTCGACTATGTGTTTCTTAAAGCTGCTGGTGCAGCTGCTGGTTCACTGTAGAGAGCAATAATAAGGAAGATAATAACATCCATCACTCAGAAGCGACAGCTTAAGGGCACCACAAAACACATTTATATCCTGTTTAAACACCACTCAGAGAGCTCAGAGTCTGTTATATAAATTATATATGCATATATGCATGACTAAATGTCCTCTAATAATAAGGTATTCCTCTTGTAGATATTTGCCACACACTAGAGATTAAATTTAGGTGTTTTCCATACAATACATAGAAGTCATGTGGGCACCCATATCATAAAACCTATATAGTATATAGTAAATCTAGTCTACATTATCACCATCAGTGTGTGCATGTGACAGTCTCAGGAATCTTTAACAAATCTGAGACAGTACAAATAGTGTAGAGGTCATGTAGGACCAATAGGAGTCGAATTGTTTGGCTTCCAAACAGCTCATTGCCATTTTTACTCTAATAATATTTTGACCTTGTGATTGTTTTTCTTTGCCTTACTATGGTTGAAATTGTTACTTGAATTTTTTTTTACTCTGTTTTCTAGTTAACATAACAACATTGCATTGGATCTTTTCAAATCCGTTTTTAATTATTTATTATCTAAGTTATCTAATGTATCATCTAATTTATCTAATTTCATTTTGGACTGTTAGCATCCCTGCATGCTATTGATGTTATTGTGCTGCTGTGTCCGTGCTTCATGAAGCAGATTCATTTATATTTAAATGGACAATCATCTTTAATGATGCAATGACGACATATATGTCTTCAACAAGAAGCAGTGTAGCAGATCCTTCCTGTCATGCTGCTTGATTCACACAGCTGCGAGTCTCTCTCTCTCTCTCTCTCTCTCTCTCTCTCTCTCTCTCTCTCTCTCTCTCACACACACACACACACACACACACACACGAGATGTTGAAAAGAGGTTTCCATGGAACCACTTCAAGAATTAAAGCATTGCCTACATCAACACCATAATATGCCTAATAGAGCTGACTCATTCATGAACATCACTAGTGGCATATTCTCAATGTGTGTGTGTGTGTGTGTGTGTGTGTGTGTGTGTGTGTGTGTGAGGTGGTACAACAACATTTCTTTAATGTTTTAAACAGTGTACAAGTACTCCCAATTTATTAAAACACACCTACCTTGTCTGCTCATCTTTTTCTGAAATTATTCTATACTGGCTATACTATAACTGCTTTGTTTCTCTAAAAAGTACAACATTCATTACGGTGTTCCTCAGGGTCTATTGTTGGTCCTTTTCTCTTCTCTGAGGCCCTGTGTGTACTTACATGTATTGATATTTTTGAAAACATACCCATAAATACATAAACTGCAATGTCAAACAACTTAAGAACAACGATAAAAGCGGGGGTCTTAATATACTGTACGCTTCCTCCTAGTATTATTTGTTGGTCCAGATAGCACTATGGCCCCAAATACTCTGACACACTGCATATCCATATTAATCACCTGAATGAATAGATATTTTCTTAAAGGAAATGAAAATAAAACAGAAAGTCTTCTTGTTGTGCCCCATTGTAATAGATGAAAAGCTCTATCTTCCTTCACTTGAGAAACATGACTTACGCAGGACTATATACCAGTTTCCATGCTGCTTAGAAGCTTTCTTTTGCAAATATAGCCTTGCTACACAAAATAAATTATTGATTTTCATGCTGTTCTGAGCTTACTGCTGTATCAGCCAGGCTCTAGTGGTTGATTTATGGGTTGGTGTTTTACAGGTGCACTCCAAACCCATGTGAACACGAGGGCAGGTGTATTCAGTCCTGGAATGACTTCCTGTGCATTTGCAACAACACGGGCTACAAAGGAGAAGTGTGCCACAACTGTTAGTGCCACTTTCACAACGCTGTACTTTTTAATTAAACAGTCTCGTACTCCATTTCTCTGTCCTCATGATGTCCTTTTCTTCTCAGCCGTCTATAGGGAGTCGTGTGAAGCCTACAGACTGAATGGAAAGTATTGGTCAGGCAACTACACCATAGACCCAGACCTGAGCGGCCCACTCAAGCCTTTCACTGTCTACTGCAAGATGAAGTGTAAGACCACGTTTTCTCGTTCATCATGCTGTCAGGGCTGCTTCACATTTTATGGCTACAAATTTGCCCTAGAATAAGGTATCAAGGTAACTATAAGTATTAGAACTAGAGGTAATTGCTAGAACCTGACAATAACTAGAGCACAATGCTAAACACATAGAGCAACTAGACAATGCTAGAATTAGAACTAGAATGCTATGAATCATACAGTATGTAACACTGGCCTCAAGAGTTTGGTGTGCAAGACAGCTTTGGGGTCCAAGGTTCAGTTCTGCAGCCTGGTTACTGCCTAAGCCAAGTTTCATATGTTTTCCCATTGTCCCCATGGGTTTCCTCTGGATTCTCCAGTTTTCTCCCACCTCCCATGCAAGTAGGTATAGTGACTAATCTAAATTGGCAACTCTAGTTGTGAATGAGTGTGTGAAATGTGTTGTGATGGACTGCTGTCCTATCCAGGCCCGTATTCCAGCCTTGCCCCCAGTTTTTCTGGGATTGGCTCCAGATCCATCATGGCCCTGACCAGGATAAAGCAGTTACTGAGGATGAATGAATGAATGACAAGGGGTAGAAGTGAGATGCAGGCATTCTTAATCTGGGGAGATGGACCATTTGGTACTCGCTTCAGGGATTAGATCAGTGGCATTTTTATGTAAATCATATTCCTAATCCACAGAAACATTCATACAAATTCTTTTAATTTCTTTTTCATCTGTAGCTTTATAGTGTTGTAGAACCCAGTACACAATATGTCTACTCTAATTACTGTTTGCTGTTCATTTTAAGCATCTTGAATGTACTATCACTTTAATGGTTGATATTGAATGATACTGAATGCCATAAATACACTTAGTAGCCCATTTTCCTATTATTAAAAGTTTAGGAAGTGTGAACCACTGGATCTTTCCAGTAAATGTTCAGTAGCAATTAGTGTAAAATTCCATTTGCATAAGTAATTTATTCCCACTTAATTTACATTTACATTTATTCATTTAACAGATGCATTTATCCAAAGCGATTTACAAATGAGGAAATACAAGCAAAGCGATATATCAAGCAGAGAACAATACAAGTAATGCTACCATGCAAGATTATTAATTGAGTGCTAGAGGAGCAAAGTGCACAGAGTAGAGGTGTAAGAGCCAGTGTAAGTGCTAATATTTATTAGTGGGGGCAAGTTAGGGGTTAGTTAAGTGTTCACGGAAGAGGTGGGTCTTTAGCCGTTTTTTGAAGATAGCGACAGATTTTGATGTCCGGATTGAAGTTGGAAGTTCATTCCACCACTGAAGGACAGTCAGTTTGAAGGTTCTGGAAAGGGACCTCATGCCTCGCTGAGTAGGCACTACCAGGCGTCGGTCGTTAACTGATTGCAGGTTTCAGGAGGGAACATAAACCTCAAGGAGAGTGTTGAGGTAGGAGGGGTGATGTTCCAGACAAAGTCTTGTACGTAAGCATCAAGGCCTTGAATTTGATTCAGGCGGCTACAGGAAGCCAGTGGAGGGAGACGAAGAGGGGTGAGACGTGGGTCCTTTTGGGCTGGTTGAAAACAAGGCATGCTGCTGCTTTCTGCATCATCTGAAGGAGTTTGATGGAGCTGGCTGGGAGGCCCGGGTGTAGTGTGTTGCAGTAATCCAGTTCTGAGATCACAAGAGCCTGGACTAGTAGCTGTGTGGCCTGATCAGTGAGATATGGTCTGATTTTCTTGATGTTATACAGAATGACCCTACAGGACCATGCAGTTGTTGAAATGTGGACTGTAAAGTTCAAGTGATCATCGAAAAAGGCACCCCAAGGTTTCTGGCTGTCTGATTGGCTTGAGTGTGGTTGAGCCTAGCTGTACGGTGAGGTTGTGGTTGATTGAGGGGCAGGCAGGGATGATGAGAAGCTCAGTTTTTGCCAAGTTGAGCTTACGGTGGTGTTCCTTCATCCAGTCTGAGATGCCTGCTGAGATCTTCAGGCTGAAAGCAGTGATATGAGAAGCCATGAGACTCAATCACAGGCCACAGAGATAAATATAGAGATAAATAGTATAGAGGCCCCAGAGATAAATAGTATAAATAGAAAAGAGCAGCGGACCCAGAACTGACTCCTGGGGAACCCCAGTTGTGAGTTGCTGTGATTCAGATACCCCTTCCCTCCATGATACCTTGAAGAATCCGCCTGAGAGATAGGATTCCACCCAGCGCAGAGCTGTTCCGCTGATGCCTAGACCGAAGAGAGTTGACAGGAGGATCTGATGATTCACAGTGTCAAAGACAGCAGAGAGGTCAAGTAAGATGAGGAAAAATGATCTTGAGGTTGATTTTGCTAGTTGTAAGGCTTCAGTGACGGAAAGCAGAGCAGTCTCTGTGGAATGACTGCTTTTGAACAAAAATTCACATAATTGATGCTAGATGTCCTAAGATGTCCATTCACTCAGCATATTTCAGATGTCAAGTGTGTTTTGTGCTGTTATTTTTAACTACATGAGAGAGCTCAGGCAATTAAGCAAAGTCATTTTCTATGGAAGGCTCCGTAATGAGCTAATCAAGCACTAGAAGACTAAACACATGTCTGTTTGCTCACGACATCAAATGGAGCCTGATGAGAAATCAGATAATGAGGTTCCTCAGTCATTTTTCAAACTCTTATCTCTAAAATGCAGCATTATTTTACCATAGTTTAGTGTGGCTCACACATATGATATTAATATAATTACTGGACAGCCTTTATGAAAATTCCAAGCACACTTATCTTTATTATATCTGTAGCAGCAGCTGGATCCTTTCTGAAATAAATTCCTTGGCTCATTAAGTAGTCTGTTTCCTGTTTGTCAGTGAACAAAGCCTGGACGATTATTGAGCACGACCGTCTCGAGAGAACTAAAGTGACCGGCTCCAGCTTGGATCGGCCATATATAGGGGACGTCCGGTACGTGAACGCCTCGTGGGATGAGGTCACTGCTTTAGCCAACACATCGCTATATTGTGAACAGTGGATCGAGTTTTCGTGCTACAAGTCCCGCCTTCTAAACACTCCACGTAAGTGTCTAATTGGATGACCATAGGCTGACCTTAATGGAGCAGATATTTTAAAAAAAAAGTTAAATCTATGTACACTCTTAAAATCAACATTGACGGAATTCTGGTGAAAATGGCTGACATTATATTAAGAAAACTAATTAGACATGAATTTTAAGATATAGGGCAGAGCACATATTGCTCCATTAATACCGCTCTGCTTCTTAACATCCTGTTTCCTATTTTAGATGGAAGGCCTTATAGTTTTTGGATTGGTCGGCATAACGAGAGTCACGAATACTGGGGCGGGTCTTTCTCTGAGAGTGGGAAATGTGGCTGTGCCATCAATCAAACCTGCACTGACTCCAAGTTCTGGTGCAACTGCGATGCAGATTATCGCCAATGGTAAGAGAGAGAAAGAATTAGTAGGCATGAATGAATATACGGTATGAATGAATAAGTGAGTGTAAATATACAGAAGAATCCTATAAATTAGCAAAAAATACATGAAGAAGTCTACAGAGAGCGCTTGTACTACCATTAGACAGCATTAAATTGTATTTAGGGAAGGTTACGCAAAAGAAGGGTACTCGTAATTGCTTTTGTGTCATCACACATGCTAATTAGCTTGCTTGTCTGCTAAACAGGTATGCAGATAAGGGCTACCTGATGTTCCGGGACCATCTGCCTGTCAGGAGGGTTGTAGTGGGTGACACAAACCGCCCAGGCTCAGAGGCCCAGTTCAGCCTCGGACCACTGCGCTGTTCTGGAGACAGTGAGTAATCTGCACCATGCTCTAAAAATAGTCAGAGTTATAATTATGTTTCTTGCCAAAAAATGTGGTTGCCAGATCATTTCAAATGGTTTCATGCTATAACCAGCCATATGCAGTACAAGCTACCTAGACAAAAACAAATTACTCGCATCCACCAATAGCAGCACTCCATTGTACATAGGTACACCTGGAAGAATGTAGCAGAAAACCAGATTCCATCGACCAGAGATAGTTTTGTGTGAAATGGGTCGTAAGATGGACTTTACAGAGCAGGAAAAGGGTGTAACTAACAATAGGATAAATTTATTTGGAATAGCAGATGAAATACTGATATACAGGACTATGTAAAGGTCAGAGAGCACTAATTTGTTTTTAATCTAATGGCTATTCAATACTTATTGTTCATTATTTGGTTGCGATGACCTTTGTGTCCTTTGACCTTTGATTTTCTCATCATTATTGCCCATTATTGCTATAATTCATAAATTTCACAACAGTATAAACAGTGTGAAATCTGTAAAAATTTCATTCGTAATGTTGAACTTTGATATTGACCTCCATAAATAAGTAACACATGGCTGTTTGACTGAAAATGAAATTAATGTATTGTACATTTTTCCATCATTATTGTTTGCCACCAAATAATTAACAATCAGTACTGAATGCCCATTTGATTTAAAACAAAAGAGTGGTCTCTGACTTTTGCACAATACTCTACTCTTTGCAAACTCTAGCTAAATTGTGCACCCAGTCAGTGGTATGGTTAATAATGCAAGGAAAGCCATTAGGAAAGTATTAGTCCAGGAAGCGTACTTTATTCCATTTCTGAAGACTATTTAGTGTTTGTGTCTTGCTCTTATAGGGAGTATCTGGAATACTGTAGCCATTACCAAACCTACCTATATGACCTTCCCCACCTTTAAACCCGGCATTAGTGCTGACATCACCTTCCACTTCAGGACCTACCGCACCAACGGGGTCTTCCTGGAAAACTCAGATGACCATCTGCGCAACTTCATCAGGATCGAGCTGAACTGTGAGGTTTCAAACAAAAGCAAAAAATATATAATAAGAATATAATATAATAAAAATGCATGTCTGTGGGGGTTCTCTTAACCAGGAGGAGTACTAAACATAGCACACATTCACAGCTCTTGTTCTTTGTCGCTCACTCTCTCTCTTTCTTAGCCACTACCGAGGTGGTGTTCATCTTCATGGTGGGTGACGGGATTAGGAACGTGACTCTGCGCACCACCAAACCTCTCAACGATAACGAGTGGCACTACGTGGAGGCTGAGATCAATGTCAAAATGGCACGGCTCAAGGTGGACTTCTATCCTCCGGCTATCCACAAGTTCCCCGGCCAAACCTACATCACCATGCAGTTCACTCAACCCCTGCTCGTAGGTGCGAAAACAAGTTAGGGTGGCTTTCGGATAATGGAAATGTGAAAGGTATCACTCAGAAAAGCTTCAGTTCGCCCTCAGTAGGGGTGTTCAGTTTTATCCGCAAAGGGATGGTGCTGTATATGGCTGCAGGTTTTTCTTCCAACCAAGCAGGAAGGAGCCTATGGAGAAGATTCTATGGCAAAGTGAATTGCAATCACACCAGTAAAAAAACAAAACAAAACATGAAATACAGTGACATTCAGAAAATGTATCACACTGAAAAGCAAAACCTCCATTGCACTGCGTTTATGTCACTGCCGGTGCTGAACAACTGTGAGGTGGTCATATTATTTCAAATAGTTTCTAGCCGTTGAGTCTCTGAAGACTTGTTTTCCTTTGTGCAGGCGCTGCAAATCACACTCTAAGGCCCTTCTTGGGTTGCCTGCGTGGTCTGCGAATGAACGGCGTCCCTGTGGATCTGGAGGGGAAGGTAGACGAGCGCACTGGGATCCGGAGGAACTGCACTGGAGCGTGTCTTAACGCCTCCATCCCCTGCAGGAACGGAGGGCAGTGCATCGACGGCTACGCCTCGTACTCTTGCGACTGCAACAACACAGCCTTCGACGGTTATTACTGCCATTTAGGTGAGTCATCGACTTCTTTTACATAGCTTGTCGTTATGGAGGTCCCGTCTAATAACTTGACCCTAAGAACCGACTGAACTGAGCAACTGTAATTCTGGTCCATCACTACACTCTTGTCTGCTCTCAGATATAGGAGCGTTCTTCGACGTGGGTGCTTGGCTGCGTTACGACATCCGTAAAGAGCCCATTTCAGAGGACGCCTGGTGGGCTAACTTCTGGATCGAGCCGCACTGGCACAACTTCACGCTGGGCTACAACACCACCACAGATGACATCGAGTTCAGCTTCAGCACCCAGCAGACTCCAGCCGTGTTGCTGTACATCAGCTCCTTCCACAAAGACTACATCGCTGTGCTGCTCAAGAAAGATGGTACACACATTCACTCAAACACTCATACACCCATTTGCTGAAATGCCAAAAACCATGACCAAAATAGTAAAATATCGAAGTACAGGACTAATTCATGCTCTTACAAGATCTTAAAAATCCTTTAACCAATCATCTGGACAGCTATAACCTTAAGGTTGCTGATGAGGTCACTTCCTGTCCAGGTACCCTCTCCCTGAGGTATCGTCTAGGTTTAATAACCCATAAATTTCAGCTGACAACCAGAAACCTGGCTGACGGCTTCCCTCACTTTGTCAACATCACCAGGCACAACTACACTGTATGGACCCAGGTACAATTTATAATGCATCGCAAATATTTCTAAGGTGCAGCAGTTTCAAGAAAACAAAGCTGTGTAGCTGTAATGCACCCCCACATCTGTGTACACTAAAGTGTAGCTGTATTTTAGGTGGATTACATGGAGCCATGGGTGGAGAGATTAACTCTCGGGGAGATTCCCAGATTTGACTCACCGAAGAGTATCTTTCTTGGCCGCGTCATGGGTAAGATAAAGACTGACTGTCATTTTGTTTTGGGAAGTTGGGCATTGGAGAACTCTCGAGTAGAAATTTGTTCTTGAAATATTTTTAATCTTGTGATTAAATTGTATTATACCACAGCACTATTGCATTCTGGATTCTGCTTGGTCAGAAGTAGAACCAGCAGTACCAGTAGTACAGTAGTACCATCTCAGGGACTTGTATAATGGATGCTAGTCCACGTAAACACATTTAAAAACATGTATAATTGTTAATATGGTGAAGTTTAAGTAAGGAAAGTCTTCAGGACAGAGGAGTTTGCATACACACTTTTTTCAATAAAATGACAAGCTGCTTTTTTGTCTTATAAACTTTAAGAGAGAGGAATGAAGAGAGGCTGGTGAGTGTTCATACGTAGCTGCTTTAACAAGAACTAACTTGTCTCGTGGACGGTCCACATCATTAAATGTAAC
Source organism: Cranoglanis bouderius (assembly GCA_023630585.1). Taxonomy (NCBI): domain Eukaryota; kingdom Metazoa; phylum Chordata; class Actinopteri; order Siluriformes; family Cranoglanididae; genus Cranoglanis; species Cranoglanis bouderius. Next base: position 16,798,752 of record CM042554.1, read on the forward strand.
TATAAATGCTAAAAAGCAAGACGTGTTGTTCATAAATAAATTCAAATTTGTTAGAGATAAAAGAAATAAAACCCTTGGGGATGTGCTTTTATCGGAAAATAATCAGTGTGGCAATGTAATAATCAAGGTACTGACTAATGCCTAACGTAAAACGTTGCATATTGCTGTTTTAAGGCATTTATTCGTTGACTCAGAATGAGCTGTTTATGTTTCATTAAAATGTCCGGTATGATTTACGCTACTGTTGATGTTTCTCTCTGCTCATTTTTCTCAGAGGTTGGCGATATCGATTATGACATTCAGAGACACAACAGTCCGGGTCTGGTGGGCTGCATATCAGGGGTCCGTTATAACATCTTCGCACCACTGAAGGCGTATTTCCGGCCCAACGTCACCAGCCCACCTGTCACCACCCAGGGCTACGTGGTGGAGTCTAACTGTGGTGCGTTCCCTCCTGTCTTGGGCTACGTGCCCTGGGAGGATGACCCCTGGTTCACTGGACTGTGTAAGACTATCAACTTTTCATCACTCATGATGATCATGCATTTCAAAAATGTTTATATATTTTCTTGTTAGCAGCTCGTTTTTATCAAACTGACTTTGTGATAAAATGCTTTATGTAATAATGTAATTTCCTTCAGAAAAACCGTCTGTCGTATGAGTTTCACTTTGTGTTTGGCACATTTCCATCAGGCATTTAAAACAAATCGCAAATTGCATACATCTTTCTTTATTTTTTTGGCAGTATTTTGCAATTTTGCCATTTGTTTTCACCAAAAAAAATAATAAAAAAATACAACAACAAACAAACAAACAAAAAAACATTTCGGCTATAGTTTTTGCAACATTTAATGTACTGACAAACATCTAAAATCTTTATGTGCTAGAGTCAAATGAAAAATAGTTTTGTTGATATATGTAAAATATTAATATTAATGATAATTCCATCCTCTATATAGTTTAATATAAATAAATAAACAAACAAACAAACAAACAAATAAATAAGTAACCCATGGATAGAAATATTATTATTATTATTATTATTATTATTATTATTATTATTATTATTATTATTAACAACAACAACAACAATAATAATAGTAATAATAATAATAATAATAATAATAATAATAATAATAATAATAATAATAACATATACACAATTAAAATGGCATTTTAAACTAAGTAAACAGTTTATGATTATATATAACTTTTGCTTCTTTTTCAGTCTTCTATTATATTCACGATGATGTGACTCCACCCTGGATGACGTGTGAGTGTTCATAATTTCCAAAATGTTTACTAATTATTCCGAAACTATATGCATGTTTGATGAAATGTCTCTGCTCTTCTTGATATAGCACTTCATAAATGTGTTCTTAATTCACCCAGTCATACCACAGATGCATCTCCTTCTCTCTACTTTTTATCTGGCATACAAGTCCCTGTGAAAGTTGTTACTATAGAAACGATAACGTACTGTATTAGAATGAGTGCATTAATATAAACCTGTGATTTGCCTTGTAGCCGGAACTACTGTCAGAGCTGCTGTTATTGAAAATGAATCAACACCTTCTGAAAAATCAGAATCGAGAATTGAACCCTGTTGTGTATATGATATATGTGTGTGTGTGTGTGTGTGTGTGTGTGTCTCCACAGTGATCGTCACCGTGTCTCTGATGCTGCTCTTCCTCATGCTGTATGGCATGTACATTTACCTGTACAGATATAAAGGCAGCTATCACACGAACGAGCCGAAAAACCTGGAGTCACCCAGTTCCGCACGTCCTCTCACCGAAACACTGCGCAAGGAGAAGAAGAACCTGCCGGAAATCCAGGAGGAGGCGATGGGTGAATAACCTCTTGAGAGAAACAGGGTCCGGGGGGGGTGGGGTGTTGGAAGGAGGGGTGGGACACACAAGGTGAGCGAAATGTAGGGAACCGGAAATGAAGGAACGGATGGATGAAACGGGTTAAGTTATGATTATAGAACACGCCTATATTTTTGCTTTATATTTTTCATTTATATTGTGCATTTGTTTTTTCTACCCCTGGTGTTAATTGGTGGCAATTGGGTGTTAATCTGACATCTGGTGCTTTTTGGCTAAGCATTTGCAGGTTTCAGACCCGTGTCCTGCAATGCAGTGATGGCCAAAGTAAGTGCCTCAGGAATCCGAACAGTTATAGAAATCCAATTTTCTTAAAAAAAAAAAAAAAACAAGATGAGAGAAACACAAAATGCACAACTAAGAACAACAAAAGAAACAGCGTTTTGCTAATGTACATGTTTACAAAGATTGCATCTATTTCTGGTCAACTATATGCTGTTGTATGCAAAAGTTTGGGCACCCGTGGCCAAATTGCATACACACTGATGATTTTTTTAAGTGAAAAGAAAGTAAAAGCAACCTCACTGGCATACTATATATATATAAAAAAAAAAACATCTTATGCAAATATTAATGCATAATTACTTTATATTTAATGAACTTAAATGCTTTATTTGATGAACGCTAGGAGTCCATCTATTCTTGTCTAATGAATTTTCACCCACTCTTAATGCAGAATGTTTCTAGCTCTGAGATATCCTTGGGCCGTCTTGCACAGCATGTTTAAGATCATGTTCATGTCGGGGGACTGTGAAGTCCATTCCAAAAGGTGGGTTATGAGGTACATGTATGCTTTGGATCATTGTCCTTCTGTTTCTTGACTGACTGTGCCACACAACCCCAAAACATGATAGATCGACCCCCAGGCTTAACAGTTAGCAACGTGTTCTTTTCATCAGTTGCTGCTTCTATTTTTCTCCAAACATACCTTTGGTGATTGTGGCCAAAGAGTATTTTTTTCCTTCATCAGTCCACACTTTTTTTCCCCCAAAATCTCTCTTCCTTATCTAGATATCGTTTTTGCATATATCAGACGTTCACTTTCGTAATGAGGTTGCATGTAAGGATTCCTTCTGATGACTCTTCCATGCAGATCGTGTTTGTGCAAGCAACGCAAAAGGCACAGAACGGTGCACCACCACGCCTGTGTTAACTAAACCTTCCTGCAGGTCCTTAGTGTCATACAAGGATTTTAACTGCACCTCTTAATGAGATTCAGATCCTCTATCAGCAACTTGAGGAGCCCATGGTTGTTGAATGTAAGCACAAGGTTTGAAGAGTCAGAATTTATTACACTCTGGAATTGTTATGATGACAATTCTTCACAGTTCACCAAATATAAAGTAGCTATGCACTATCATTTGCAGAAAAGTGTTATTTAAAAAAAAAATTGTTATATGCTGCAAAGGTTGTGTTTACTTCTTTTCGCTTCAAAAATGAAAAAAAAAAAATAATAATAATAATTTGACCAGGGTTTGTCCAAACCTTTGCATACGACTTCATGGCTTTCAGCTGACGTATTTGAAATATTCATAAAAGCTGATGGGTTAGAAATCTATATTTGTTATATTACTGCCTTCATCACTGATTAGTGCTTGCATATACAGCAGGATCATGTAAACGCTCTTTGAGCTTTGTTCAGTGTGCTTAGCACTTATGATCTCTGTAATTGGAGAAATAGTATTTAGAATGACAGAGAAACTAGTAATATAGCATAAATATACATACCCGTACTGGACACAGAATAATAGCAGATTTTTTTTTATATGGAGAAGAGCCATAGTGAGCTTGGTCATGCCCGTATTAATGTTAAACGTTATCTTATATAGGTCTTCGCAATTTTACAACAGTGAAACAAGACCTCAACTTTTACGAATCCTGCCCTGTGGAATGAATATGAGAAAACTGTTATGTGTTTTATGTCAGTACGCCTTGACTCAGGGTTGAAAGGTTCCTCTCACTGTCTCCACTCGAACATATCATACAGTCAAGTCTAAAAGTCTCAGCCCACTACCAAGAACTCACTTACGATCCAAAATTTTACTTGCGCAATCCCTATTATTCAAGAATACGTTATTATCTCCATTTTAGCTGTCAGAGAAATTTCATACCATTTGCTTCATTTTCGCTTATTGTATACAGTGCAAACATTTGTACCACCACCCCCACCCCCAGCCCCAGGCATAAAGTGCTGACACTGGCGACTTCCATAAATGTTTTACAAATAGCACAAAATACTGTAATGGCCCCTGTTATGGAAAATGTATCAATTGATGAACCAAATGCCTCCTTAATTCCTTGATCCTACATCTTTCACCATGTCGTCTCAGGGTGCCACTTTCACCTCTGGCTTGCTCATTAGGGATCTTAATCTACACAGAGATTTCTAGAAGTTGTTGATGCTATAGAATATAGAAATGCTCTAGAAATAAAACGGAATTGAATTGAATGCAGCCTGTGACCTGGTGAATTTACAGTCTAGGCTTGAAAGAAATCAGCCCCAGCCTCACGTCTCACTTATCATTCTGTGTATTTTTAAATAAATAACCCGCAAACCTAATCTGTGTGTTGATATCTTATCTTTGAAAGACAACCGGGCTTTTTTGTTTTTTATCAGCCACTCCTGATTACACAAAGTACATCTTTCAATGTTTTGTTTAAAAAGAGTTTAAAATACAATACGTCAATTATGGTTTTCATAACGGAACAGACTTCTGGACTCGACTGTAAGTTTTGACATTGACCAGTATTTTCACTCCAGCATTTTCAGATTGGCTTGCATGACAATGCAACTTCCTGAAGCTCGTTTTTCCCAAAGCAACCTTTCAAATCCCACAACAGGAGTGGAAGCACTGAGAGGAATTACTTATGATTAGTTGCTGATGTCTTCGTATGAGTTTATGTGTTCGGATCCGAGCTCAAGCTGGAATCTGATATGCATACGTGGTCAAGCAATTATTATAAAAGCCTAACTAAACACACACACACACACACACACATACACACACTATTTTGTCCACATCATTTCCAGTTATCGGGATGGGTTCAAATCAAAATATCATTTCCTCGCGCTGCTGTTTTGTTGAAGCTTGTAAAGGTATAATGCTTTTTAAAATCCATGTAGCATATCACATCTTTGATCATATGGGTCATTTCTTTTTACTTTTCTTTTTCACCAAATATGTAAATGAAGTAGAGTGATGGTCAGTTTACAAGTCACCCAGTTTAATATTGGGGTTAAAGGAAAACTCCACCCTGAATGACTTGCACATTAATCTTTATAATTTACACACAAACGTCAGCGGCAATTTATTTTATAATGAAATTCGGAGTGTCTTTCTTTCTTTTTTTTTTTGTTTCACATTCTTTCATCGACATGTTGGTCTATTTTCTCGTTAGTCTGCCATAACTCAGAGTTGTATAACTGCATTGCATTCTGGGATTTTGAGTCCAATGTTTGCACCATCCTACTTCTATGTTGGATTTCCCATTAATCCTTTTGAGATTGATGATTTATTTATTTATTTATTTATTTATTCTCCAACTAATCACTATTTGTCCACCAACTGTCCTAGCAAAAGCAGTGTCTTCCTGTTACTTCAGCACAGGGAATTCTTCGTGGAAATAACAATAATACAGCACCAACCAACAAATTAGCACCAGAATCACTAAACACATCACGAATTTGCTTTTGCATTGAATTTGGTGGAGAAATGCTGCTCCATACAGAACAAAAATAATTGTTAATATGTTTCCCAAGCGAACAATTTGGCATCGTTTTACATAATAGTATTAGTAATCTTTGCGGAAAAACTATAATTAACTCTAAAATGTGGCTCTGATTTATTTATCTATTTGTAATGGACATTACATGATATTAGTGCCAAACAATGTGCTTTAATGAAGTTTTAAAGTTAAAGATATTCGAATCACATGATTTTATTTGGGTTTAATATTAAGCCACAATTATTTTTTCATTTAGGCTTAAAGTATGTTCAGTCATGTGAATAAAGAGTACACCTTTTTTTTTCTTTTTTTTTTTTTAAATTCAGTGGCTTTTCACCAATTTACAGCAATTGACTAACTAGTTTCTCTCCCCTTTCAATAATTAGATCAAATCAGCCTCACGAAGCAGACAACATAACATTCCATATTATTTTTTATTCAACAACAACAACAAAAAATGCAGAAACCATGTGTGGAAAATGGAGTACAAGCTTTATTGCTTCAGTAGGGATTAAGGCGCTAAACAACAGACAGGTGATGCTAATTAAAGCCACATGATTGGTTGATCATCAGGACGTGTGACCACCTCTATAAAAGCAGAACAATTGGCAGCTTGTCTCTTTCAGGTTGAAGAGAACTGACATCTGAAATGTTGCTGAGAAGTGGGATTTGCTACTTTTCCCCTCTTTCTTATAAAAGGTTCTAGGGTTGTTTACGATCAATAAAATAATTATGAGAAAAATTATTTACAAATTTAGAACATTTAAGATTGACATTTTCCTATGACTGATTGTCCTGTAAATCCACCTGACCAGAAAACAACCAGATGGTATAATGCTCAGGGAAATTGCAAGGGAACTCAAGGTATATCTAGGGATCTGCATTTCTGACAGTTTTATCAGGAAAATGCTTCATATGGCTGTGATGGAAGGGTACGCGGGAGAGAATTTTATGAACAATTGTTTCATTTTCTGATGATTGGCTGAACAATATAGCTTTGCAGCCCTGCACCTAAAAAGACCACATGATTTCTGAAGTAGTGTATTTTATAGAAATGAGACCCCATGTTTGAATGGAATGTTGAATAATTTTGCAAAAAGCAAAATTTGGCCAATCGAGAATATCTCTAGATACACCTCATACGACAAGGTAATCGTGGTGAAGGAGGGATAGCCTCCGTTGATTGCTGACTGAGCAATCTGATATCTTTTGAACATGTTTTTGGCTACAAGCTTCAGAATCTTGAAGATTGCAGTTTAATTGATTTCAGGCAGGAGACATTGTTTTAAACCGTGTCCGTGGGCTTTTTGGCAGAAAACATGGTCACTGTATTGAGAAGTTCACCTTAGCACATCTTAAATTTACACATTTTCCCCTTGAATCTATTACTTCCTGTGAAAGTAGCTGGTTCTTGGTCACACTTCCAGCTACAGCTTGGGCACGCGAATGGAATGGAGTCCCGGCACAGCCAAAAAGCTACAATCTAATGGTTGGAAACGAAAATAAGTAAAGTGTTGAACTCTTAAGAAAACCGCTTCATTAGTTGGTTAATGGTTCTGCTTTTTTAATCTAGTTAGGAACCTTATACTACAGAAAATCCCTTCATCGTAAGTGTTGTAAGAAAGCTTCCTGGTGCTAGATGGAACCATTTTTTTTCTATGCTGAGCGGTCCAGACCTAAAGAAAGCTGTTCATAATTAAACCCCTTTAAATATCAATGAACTGAAACAATGGGCCTCATTTTTCACTTTTGTAGGCCAAACTGCACTAAAAATTCCTGCCAGATATCAAAAGGTTTTGGTAACTCTCACACTGTTTGGATTGCTTTCCTTCGAGTCATTGAAATGAAACAACTCAATTTCACAATTTCTACTAAATAAGATTTTTGATCATTGGATAGGTGAAAGATTAATTAGTTTTGTGCCTACATCTACGGGCATAACTTTTTCACGACTCGCGTGTGACCATGCAATCTGTAAAACTGCATTAACTCATCACTAATTATCAAATTTGAAGCCAATCAATCATGGTTCATGTTAATGACATATAAGCTTATATGTAAATTTAAGCTAATACGTTTACAAAGAATATGAACATTTTCCCAACTAACTGGATTTTCATGAGTACTGCACTTCTTGTGTAAATGCTCTTGGGAACAATTTATGAAAAAATTTGTTCATATCCAGTTTGTGGATAAGTGAGGCCCATTGTTCATTTGTAAACAATGAAAGAGTTTGCAGAAAATGACTTCTTACAAGCATTATTAAATGATCATGTGGTGCATTTTAATTTTTCCACCATGGTTTCTTCAAGCTGGTTTACTGAATTACTCTATTGTTTTGTTATTTGTTAGCTGATCTATGATGGACCAGATGATCTTTTCTTACATCATGAATTATGATTTAAAAAAAAAAATTTTTTAGTACTTTATTTTGCACATGACCGTATATTTAAAATTCATTTCCCCAGTAAATAAGCCAGTATTTAAAAGTCAAGACAGGGGTATTGATAAAGTTCAGATAATTCAGTTTGGTTCATCTTGTGGTCATGAGAGTCTCTGTATGAGAACTACAGTGTAAATGTAAATGTACATTAGAATCAGATTAGTTCTAGCCCACTGTCATCACTGCTGCTACTGCTGCTGCTTTCTAGCTGCTTCCGATGATGATCAAGTTGAGGTTGAGGGACGATCGCCACCATCGCCATACTATCCTCTGCAGAGGTCTCACTAGGAACAGTGCTTTAAAAGAGAAAAAAAAAAAAAAAAACTGAAGTAGAACACATTCAAGCTATGCATTCTGCATGACGGCACTTTTTCATTAAAATGCAATAATAATAATAATAATAAAAAAAAAACAATAAACAAACAAAAAAAAAGCAATCAGCTGCTTCCAGCGCTAGTGTCATCGCCAAAGTAGCGATAATATCCACACATACGTACATGTCTAAATAAATGTGCAAATGGTCTTTTTTTTTTTTTATTCGTGTAATTTGTATTAAAATAGGCAAGTGAAACTATTTTGATTAGTATGCGTGTAGAGTGAGTAGTTGGCCGTGTTTCTTATTCTCTCAGCCTCGAACCGAAGACTTGAGTTGGCGTTCTACGGCAAGTCCATATTTAATCCTGCGAATTTTATCCTTCGCGTTCTCGCTTTCACTCACTCAGGATGAAACGACAGCCAACTGTACAGTTTAGAATAAAGAAAGTCTGAGCGTATGGAAGAGTGTGAGAACAACTTCTTCTTCTTTTTTTTTTTTTTTAAATGTAAATGAGTGGTGTCTAAAGTACTGTGCTAATCACCAGAAGGTTTTGAGTTCAAATTCCAGAGAGCTGCTGGTGATCCTTTGGGTAATGCTGTGTTCATGACTAAATGGGAACTGGGAAGTAGGAAAAAATCCGTTTGAACCACTGACTAACTAACGAACTGATTTATGATAATTGGACAGCTGAAAGTTTGAATGTCTTGTACCTACATCCATGGGTGTAACATTATTTTAATGGTGCTGGAGATGAGAATGTGGAAAAAAAATGTACAAATTGTGCATGAATCAGTTCTCGAGCATTTTTTTATTTTTTTTCATATTCGTATCCCATGCATCCATTTTTAACCAGTTAAATCCACGCCAACTTTCTAAAACTGTACAGGAATAACAAAACAATGGATTTTCTATAATATATTTAGTTGTGTGGTGTACATCACATACATTCGTGCTAGGGGATCGTTAGAAAAAGTGTTGTGTTGGCCAGTCTGATTAAACTGGCCACTTAAATAACAACTGCAGCTGATATAAATTTTGTATATTAGCAAATGTCACAACATCAGAATTGTAGCTTAATGTAGATAAATTCATGATACAATAATGTGTTCAGATCATTGTGGGTTGCAAACAAACTGCAAAAGAGCTTGTTAGCCATCAGGATACAAGGGTAGTACAAGGGGGTAGAGATACAAAGTAAGTATTGCATTAAATATTTCACTTTCAAGACTGTGTCTATGTCTAGCACATCTTATATCCACTTTTAAAATAAATGAAGCACTTAAACACTTCTACTTAGGAAGTTTTAAAAGTTCTTGGAGAACTTTTAATATCCAAAAAATAAAAACAAAGCCAGCTTTCCACAACCATCCATTCTTTTCAGTTAAGGTGGTATGAACAATCTGAGGTGGGAAGAAGGAAGTTTGTGTTTTTGAGTTCCGTGTTGTCATGAGTGCAGCATGAAACCCTTAGCTACCTTTAACTGCGCAGCTCTGTGTTTGGGTTGTTCTTTGGCTCACTTGTAATTCGCTTTGCATAAAATTATCTGCCAAATGAATAAATGTAAATGTCAAATATCAAGCTTCCGATTGAAGGAGATATTTGAAATATTGAGCAATTCCGAAAGCACTTAATACTTTAAGGTTTAAGGGTTGTGGTTTTTTTGACCCCCCCCTTACCTTATGACCTTACTCGTGCAGCATCATATCTAAGGCACTTCCAAGGTTAGTGTGTTATCTGTTTAAATAAGGGTCTTCCGAAAAAATAAAAAATTTTGTCTGGGAAGTTTGCGTATACGTATGTCCTTGACACGATGGTTTAAGTCTGACGGCACCTTAAACTTCACTACCATAAAATTTCTATTTGCTTTACATACACAAATGCGTCAAAACAAGCTAGTGTGCATTAAACTTGATCAAATGTTCTGCAAATCTTGCATGAACTAATCCAGTGGTGCCCATCTCCAGTCCTGGAGGTTCAGAGTCCAGCAGAGTCTGATGATTTTTCTCGCCAGTGAATTGCCAACAGCTGTAAAAAATTCTTAAGGGCAAAATTAACTGAAAGGAAATAAAACAAACGAGTTAGTTGTAATTCTAGGACTTGTAATTTATCGGTTTCAATTTAATTTCAAACCTACAACTTTAGTGCTGTAACTTTTTTTTTATTATTTATTTATTTTATTTTATTTTTTAAAGTGTTTCCAATCTTCAACTGTCAAGTTTCAATGAATCTGTCCTCACTGTCGCCTCAGATTCGCTGTTCTTGGCTGACAGGAATGCTTTTCTGCTCAACATGGTTGTAAAGAGTGATTATTTGAGCTACTGTAGCCTTTTTGTAACCTTCTCGCACTATTCTGTGTAAACTCAAGAGACTGTTGTCTCTTTAAACAAACAAACAAAGAAACAAACAAAAAAAAAAACACCAGCCGTTTCTGAAATACACAAACCAACTGAAATCAGTCACTGAAATCACATTTTCCCCCTCATTCTGATTTTTGATGTGAACATTACCTGAAGCAGGGGGCACGGTGGTTTAGTGGTTTGCATGTTTGCCTCGCACCTCCGGATGTTGGGAGTTCGATTCTCACCTCCACCCTGCGTGCGTGGAGTTTGCATGTGCTTCGGGGGTTTTCTCTGGGTCCTCCGGTTTCCTCCCCCAGTCCAAAGAGGCTGATTGGCATCTCTAAATTGTCCGGGGTGTGTGATTGTGCCCTGCGATGGATTGGCACCCCATCCAGGGTGTCTCCCACCTTGTGCCCCGAGTCCCCTGGAATAGGCTCCAAGCTCCCCGCGACCCTGTGTAGGATAAGTGGTGCAGAAAACGGATGGATTGACATTACCTGAAGGTCTTGACCTGCATGATTTTCTACATTTTGCTGCTACATGATTGGCTGAGGTTGCTTATTTTCCTAATGGTTTTGTAAAAAAGATTTTAGAAGAAACTCTTACCTAGAAAGTCTTGGTGTCACTTAGGAGAACTCTTAGTGGTATGATAATGTAATATGTACTACTACTACTACTACTACTACTACTAGTACTACTAATACTAATATATTGTACAAACAGGTAAATTACTAAACTGTGCTGGACTTTGGCCCTTGAGAACTGTAACTGGTCATACTGGTTTTAAAATGCCATGATTTTTGTATAACTAAGTTCAACAGAAATGTATTTTTTGTGTGTCTATGAAGTGTATGTGTGATTTTGTTTTTTGTTTTTTTTTACTTCACTTGGCTTATAATGTCATCAAGTGTGTGTATACAGTAACACCAGTCTGGTGTGTGTGTGTGGATGGATGGACAGAGGATTGATCATGTGTGTAAGGTCAAAGGTTAACACTCTTCAGTCAGACTGGATAACTTTAGCTCATCTTTCCAGTCAGTGAGATTAGTCTCGGCTTTCAGAGGGCAGATTTGTTCAGTAACACAATTAACTAGAATGTAAAAGGTTTCCCCCCTGCCTTTTTGTAACTCGTTCATTGTAATTACCATGACTATATCAGAAAGCAAATCCAAACTGACACTTCAATAAAACGAGCTTGAAGGAAACGTTTCTGTCTTTTTTTTTTTTTCCTTTTTTTATATGATTTAGATTTCTATAGTCTCCTGTTTAGCCAAACAGTGGACGAAAGGGACGGTTAGCTAGCTAGTTTTTCTGAAACAATTTGTGAAGTTAGCTTAGGTTAGCCATCTGGTAAACATTTATAAATATGTCTTCATAAAATCCTGTCAGGTTAGCCCAATGTTAGCTAGCTGGCTAACAAAGACTATGAACATACACATGATTACACTTGAAGAACACTTTTTCTAAGAGTGTACAGGGAATAAAACACTTGCACGCATGCTGTTATGGGAAATAATCAATGTTGGGTCACGAAATGGAGTTACTTTAACACCGCAAAGTTGATTGAAAGTCTTTCTTTCCTCTTTTACAACAGCAATTGGCCAAGGATTACTTTTATTTGATGTATTTTAAGAATGACGTCATACTTAATAGTTTAGTTACATTTAATGTTGTGGAGCATTCGTGAAACAAGTTAGTTCCTCTTCTCACTTACATTATAGCAGCTATAAACACCACTCCCTTACCAGCCTCCCTCTTTTTTTCTCTCTCATGAAGTTAAGAGGACCTTAAGACATTCCCATGGCAGAATACTTACTGTTACACAGCACTGACACTGAAGACTCCTTTCACAAATGTAAAATAAACAGCTCCTTACTGAAAACATCACCATATCAACGACTATATGTTATATAATATCATTTAAAAAAATCTGTTTATTATTAAGTTTACATTATGTGGAACACTTGTTATACAAGTCTCTGTATAATTGCTGTTGCTATAGAAACGATATTAGAAGAAGAGCAATAATGTAAACCTTGCTGTTATAGAAAATTAAACCCCTTCTGACCAATCAGAATCGAGAATTCAACATTGCTGCGATATAAATAATCCTAAAGACACCATTACACAACCGCTTTCATTTCAACCTACAGACTCAATGACACGCCTTCTGTGGTATGCAATCTGCAGACAGATGTTACTGAATGTTTTAAGTCTATATATTGAAAATGTATTAAATGAAATAAGTTAAATATGCTTAAGAAATCTTACACTGTCTGGGTTTTCCCCACATATCTAAAGGTACAAGCTACAACATACCTCATTGTTCTACATTCCACTGTATGGTCAATGAAAATAAAGTGCATTTCTATTAAGGTTGCCATATTTTCTCACAATTTTCTACTTCACTGGTCTGGAAACAACTAACCACATGCTAACAGATCTGATTTAAATTAGAGGTCACTTGAGAGCTAAACCAGAGAGTCTCTCCAATGCTCTCTGACAACCCTTTGCATGTGTTCTTTACATCGAACCCAATCACCAATTTGATTCATTTTTAGCTGAGATATACCATATCATCCACAGTAGCATGCTAACATGGTCTGTACATCTCATATATGTATGGAATCCAAATACTGATAACATCAATGTGGTGGAAAATCCCTGGTAAATTTCCACACACACTGAATACTATTGGTGCAAATGTCTCCCTTAAACCTCACTATACTGAAATCTGAAATACACTCTTTTGTCTATATATATATATATATATATATATATATATATATATATATATATATATATATATATACACACACACACACAGGTGCATCTCAATAAATTAGAATGTCGTGGAAAAGTTCATTTATTTCAGTAATTCAACTCAAATTGTGAAACTCGTGTATAAAATAAATTCAGTGCACACAGACTGAAGTAGTTTAAGTCTTTGGTTCTTTTAATTGTGATGATTTTGGCTCACATTTAACAAAAACCCACCAATTCACTATCTCAACAAATTAGAATACTTCATAAGACCAATAAAAAAAACATTTTTAGTGAATTGTTGGCCTTCTGCAAAGTATGTTCATTTACTGTACATGTACTCAATACTTGGTAGGGGCTCCTTTTGCTTTAATTACTTCCTCAATTCGGCGTGGCATGGAGGTGATCAGTTTGTGGCACTGCTGAGGTGGTATGGAAGCCCAGATTTCTTTGACAGTGGCCTTCAGCTCATCTGCATTTTTTGGTCTCTTGTATCTCATTTTCCTCTTGACAATACCCCATAGATTCTCTATGGGGTTCAGGTCTGGTGAGTTTGCTGGCCAGTCAAGCACACCAACACCATGGTCATTTAACCAACTTTTGGTCCTTTTGGCAAAGTGGGCAGGTGCCAATCCTGCTGGAAAATGAAATCAGCATCTTCAAAATGCTGGTCAGCTGAAGGAAGCATGAAGTGCTCCAAAATTTCTTGGTAAATTGGTGCAATGACTTTGGTTTTCAAAAAACACAATGGACCAACACCAGCAGATGACATTGCACCCCAAATCATCACAGACTGTGGAAACTGAACACTGGACTTCAAGCAACTTGGGCTATGAGCTTCTCCACCCTTCCTCCAGACTCTAGGACCTTGGTTTCCAAATGAAATACAAAACTTGCTCCCATCTGAAAAGAGGATATTGGACCACTGGTCAACAGTCCAGTTCTTCTTCTCGTTAGCCCAGGTAAGATGCCTCTGATGTTGTCTGTGGTTCAGGAATGGCTTAACAAGAGGTATACGACAACTGTAGCCAAATTCCTTGGCACGTCTGTGTGTGGTGGCTCTTGATGCCTTGACCCCAGCCTCAGTCCATTCCTTGTGAAGTTCACTCAAATTCTTGAATCGATTTTGCTTGACAATCCTCATAAGGCTGCGGTTCTATCGGTTGGTTGTGCATCTTTTTCTTCCACAATTTTTCCTTCCACTCAACTTTCTGTTAACATGCTTGGATACAGCACTCTGTGAACAGCCAGCTTCTTTGGCAATGAATGTTTGTGGCTTACCTAGTGAACCAAACTGAGAGACCATTTTGAAGGCTCAGGAAACCTTTGCAGGTGTTTTGAGTTGATTAGCTGATTGGCATGTCACCATATTCTAATTTGTTGAGATAGTGAATTGGTGGGTTTTTGTTAAATGTGAGCCAAAATCATCACAATTAAAAGAACCAAAGACTTAAACTACTTCAGTCTGTGGCATTGAATTTATTTAATACACGAGTTTCACAATTGGAGTTGAATTACTGAAATAAACGAACTTTTCCACGACATTCTAATTTATTGAGATGCAGCAGGAGGAGGCACAGATAGACAGGAAGGTAGTGGGAAAAACGGACAGATGGGAGGTGGAGGGATGACTAAATAGGTAGGTGGAGCAGTGGGAAGACGGATGGATGGACAGATGGAAAGACGGTTTATCAGGAAAGAAAACTTTGTTTGGCACCCCTATGAATTCATATGAGAAAAAATATATTTGAAGTATATTCCCATTGATATTTAATTTTTTTTTAATACACCTGGGTATCTAGAAACAGAAAATTGTTCAACCATGACTTCCTGTTTCACAGGGGTATAAATATGAGGTAACACATACACAGGTGCATCTCAATAAATTAGAATGTCGTGGAAAAGTTCATTTATTTCAGTAATTCAACTCAAATTGTGAAACTCGTGTATTAAATAAATTCAATGCACACAGACTGAAGTAGTTTAAGTCTTTGGTTCTTTTAATTGTGATGATTTTGGCTCACATTTAACAAAAACCCACCAATTCACTATCTCAACAAATTAGAATATGGTGACATGCCAATCAGCTAATCAATTCAAAACACTTGCAAAGGTTTCCTGAGCCTTCAAAATGGTCTCTCAGTTTGGTTCACTAGGTAAGCCACAAACATTCATTGCCAAAGAAGCTGGCTGTTCACAGAGTGCTGTATCCAAGCATGTTAACAGAAAGTTGAGTGGAAGGAAAAAATGTGTAAGAAAAAGATGCACAACCAACCGAGAGAACCACAGCCTTATGAGGATTGTCAAGCAAAATCGATTAAAGAATTTGAGTGAACTTCACAAGGAATGGACTGAGGCTGGGGTCAAGGCATCAAGAGCCACCACACACAGACGTGTCAAGGAATTTGGCTAGAGTTGTCGTATTCCTCTTGTTAAGCCACTCCTGAACCACTGACAATGTCAGAGGCGTCTTACCTGGGCTAAGGAGAAGAAGAACTGGACTGTTGCCCAGTGGTCCAAAGTCCTCTTTTCAGATCAGAGCAAGTTTTGTATTTCATTTGGAAACCAAGGTCCTAGAGTCTGGAGGAAGGGTGGAGAAGCTCATAGCCCAAGTTGCTTGAAGTCCAGTGTTAAGTTGCCACAGTCTGTGATGATTTGGGGTGCAATGTCATCTGCTGGTGTTGGTCCATTGTGTTTTTTGAAAACCAAAGTCACTGCACCCGTTTACCAAGAAATTTTGGAGCACTTCATGCTTCCTTCTGCTGACCAGCTTTTTGAAGATGCTGATTTCATTTTCCAGCAGGATTTGGCACCTGCCCACACTGCCAAAAGCACCAAAAGTTGGTTAAATGACCATGGTGTTGGTGTGCTTGACTGGCCAGCAAACTCTCCACACCTGAACCCCATAGAGAATCTATGGGGTATTGTCAAGAGGAAAATGAGAAACAAGAGACCAAAAAATGCAGATGAGCTGAAGGCCACTGTCAAAGAAACCTGGGCTTCCATACCACCTCAGCAGTGCCACAAACTGATCACCTCCATGCCACACCGAATTGAGGCAGTAATTAAAGCAAAAGGAGCCCCTACCAAGTATTGAGTACATGAACAGTAAATGAACATACTTTCCAGAAGGCCAACAACTCACTAAAAATGTTTTTTTATTGGTCTTTTGAAGTATTCTAATTTGTTGAGATAGTGAATTGGTGGGTTTTTGTTAAATGTGAGCCAAAATCATCACAATTAAAAGAACCAAAGACTTAAACTACTTCAGTCTGTGTGCACTGAATTTATTTAATACACGAGTTTCACAATTTGAGTTGAATTACTGAAATAAATGAACTTTTCCACGACATTCTAATTTATTGAGATGCACCTGTATGTGTATATATATATATATAATATATATATATATATATATATATAATATATAATCCTGCTAGAACTGTATATGATTTTATAAACATGCTGTTTGTACCCATAAGCAATTAAATATGGCGAAGACACAAATACACAGACACATTTCAAAGTTATAAATTTATTTTCCATACACAGACCTGCTTGCTTTCACATACATACACATCTAACTTCCATGGCATTTCAGTCACCTCACTCTGTTTTTATAGAGAGTAGGTTGGCGTAAGCAATGACCGCATATATGTAGTAGAGAAATAATATTATATAACAATATTCAGTCTCAAAACCTTTAGACCTTGGATATCAGTATTTTATTGTATCATTGTACATGTAGAGTATATTGACTGAAAAACTATTTCACAAAAGGGGAACTTATGTATAGAATGTATAGAAATGTAATAAATTCCAAAAGTTAAAGGCAATAATTAATTTTTAAAGCGTTATGAGTTCCACTTTGCTTTCTGAGTCGGCGTATCTCGTTTTTGGCACGTATCGGAATGGGAAGACCTTTATCTTAGATAAAGGATGTCTTAACGTGGATACAGGAAAGAAATGGTGAAATAAGTGACAGTTAAATGAACAACATTTTAATGTTCTTTCAACCAAAAAATAAAAAATAAAATAAAAAAATATGAATGTGACTGTGGTTCTACGACTGAGTGGAGGACGGCCATGGTGATTTCCTAATATTCCTGTTTTGCTCATGTCGTTGCGGAGTACCAATGTTACAAGTCGTAACAGTGACCCCATGTGTGCGGCCTAGAAAAGGCCTCTACTGCGTCACTCTCATCCTCTTTTCCTTTTGTGTCCTCCATCTTTGCAATGTGTACTTGGCAAGGATACAAAACAAGCAGGAATACTCCACCACCACGGCAATCCAAAACAAAAGGAAATTTTGAGTCTCAAAATGTGAAGTCAAGGATGTCTATATATGGGTCAAAAACAAACAAGAAAAAAACCCAAAACAACAGATTCTGCAATAGTAACCAAATATGAATACATTATCTGTTCATTCCAAATAATGTGTTCTAAATGAATACAATATAAAGCGCTATTTGTTTTCGTTTTTTCCCAGTAATGGCATCTGTGTATATGCGAATAGATCCCATCGGAACTGGGATCCTGCTGGATGTAACAGCATGCAAAAGTCACGCAATGTAGGAGGTTTTTACTTTCATGCGATGCAGGCGCACATGTCCATTTAAGACCAGTTATGAACTGGAGTGATGTAGCTGAGGTTGAGGAACTGTCAAGAGTCAGAATTCACACACCATGCCATCATGCTCTTCTCAAAAACAAGAACAAGAAAAAGTTTAAGCCACACCAATTTAAAACCCAGATTTAAACCCAAATACAGATACCAACACTGTATATGGAGCACTAAATACTTTTTTGTTCTTGGTATTAGAACAGTCATGTGAATATTTAGTTATTTACTTAAATTACAAATTGTTCCCTTCAGAACTTTATTTCTTTCTTAATATGAACTTTTCTAAACATGTTTGAAAGCTAAATTCCGTGGAATGCTATTTAATGTTTATGCATATTAATAATTTTCTGTAAAATGAAAAGACTTGAGGCAAAAAAAAAAAAAAATCTTGTCTTTGACCCATATACTATATATAAATATGATCGTCAGATAAAGAGAAAATGAAGAATCTTCATTTTGATGAATGACGAGTCAGTGATCTTGATTCTGCTTTCTTGTCAGTTTTAGCATGTGAATGCTGTTGAATGTGAACGATGCTAAACTCCAACCATAGCCATGTGTATGAGATCACTTCCTAATCGTTGCGATTTAGTTCCTTATGATCATGATGTGAATGCTGCGTATATAAATCAGTACCTTAAGATGCATGTAAGAAATGCCTTGGAGAGGGGTACGTGACGATCCTTCAGCGGGACATTTTGAATTATAGTGTCGTTAACGTATTCGCTGCCTTCTCAAATCTTCTGTGTGGAAAACACACTAAATAGTCAGTCGGTAGGGTGGATTTAGTTTGGTTTAGCTCGTTATTTAATACATAGAAAAGGAATAATTATAGAACCAGCTAGCTCTTAAAAAATAAAATAAAATAAAATAAAAAGACCCTACGAACGAATCTCACGCATTGCTTTCCTTCGTCATCATTAGCTTGAAGTGCACATTCACTTTGTCGGCTTGTATGGTTCCTTTTTTTTTTTTTTTTTTTGCTTCTTGTTACAGAATACCAGATGTGTTATGAAGTCTAAAACATAATGGATTCCCAGGGTTGCCAGGGACACTTATTTATTTATTTTTACTACATATGCAGGTTTTTTTTTATTTTTTCCTTATTGTTTTAAAGCAAATAATTATAATGAAATCTAATTTCCAAACATTTGCAAACAAAGGGAAAGTGTAAGTGCAGACAGTGTATCCGTGATGTACAGAAACATTTCTGTTGTAAGATGTATCGCAAAGAAAGGGGGATTATGGAGAGGATAATGTCTGTACCAGGTGATTTAAAAGGTGTGTTGCAGATACTGTCTATCAGAAATGTTTCCTGATAATTTCTTGGGCAGGTCTTTGTGTGTGTGTGTGTGTGTGGTTTTTAAAATAAATTTTTTTATTAAAGATGTAGTTGGGATAGAACTTCTGCTGAGACCTGGCAACCCTGCAGATACCTGCCACTGTTGCTAGTTTACATCCTACAAATAAGTATATGTTTGTGCTACATAGTTAGCACACAGCCGAGATGCTTAACGCTGGAATAGCCGGCGATCCCGGTTACATACAGATTTGCGTAGCTGATATGAGATGGCAGCGTTATAGAAACATTTTCTAACAAATATAGCTTGAATGTCAAAGTAGCAAACGGCAAAGCTTTGTGGATTAGTGTAACAAGCTAACATTACGGTACACTGCATTATAGCTAAAGATAACATTATTGCAGATGTGGAGTTCATTAATTTCCGTGTGAATAAACTGACCAAAACTAACAGCAACCATAAGTATGTCTCCTAGTTTGCAACTATACATTATGTAGACTATATTAGGATGCTAAAACTAGCTATTCAGAAGCTTGTGTACGGAGTTTACCACAATGTGAAAAGGTTAACTGAAGTGAAGAACGTTCTCTGCTCCAGATTAGCCAAACTAGCAGCTTTTGATGCTTTCTTCTCAGGAAATAAATGTGAGTAATGGAAAGGACACCACTATCTGAGGTGATTTTTATTTAAAAACTTTTCAGAATCTGTTATCGCTGTAGCATAGCTAAGTGGACATGAGGTACAAATATTCCCACATTACTTTGCTAATCATCCATACGCTAGCTCTGTCGCAAGTGCTACCATTTATGACTAGCTAATGTTCTTAGTAGAACGTGAGCCATTTGTATTAGTATAATAGCATACACTGTTATTTCCTGTCCTAGCCTACATGCTGCTAGCATAACAGATACTGCTAAGTTAGTACATTTAGCTATCTGTAACCTTTATAGCTGGAAATTGTATTTGTTTAGCATTCCTGTGCTTTCTGTCAGGTTAAGCTGGGAAGGTTAATGCACCACTAATTAGCGTATTAGCTAGTTGAGTAAGCTAACATAGTTGAATCAGCTAACATAGTTAGCTTGTTCTCTTTTGTATTAAAATATTTTTAAGATTTCCTTCTAATTTTCTTGGAAATTGTTGACTTGTAAGAGTGATTTTTATTAAGGGCACTAGCATCCTTTTCACTTTACATACCAACAAACATGCTAATTCAATTAACCCCATGTTTCAATACAGAAGGTTTTATGTGACCTGTTTTTTTTTTTTTTTTTTTTTTTTTTTTTTGTTATTTTGTGATGAGCGATTCTTTGATATCATACCGTTATCGTAATGTTATGACATCACAGAATCCCTTCTTGTAACCGAAGATGTATCCAGGCAACCACATTATAGAACCGCGGTCCTGAGTGAGGAGAGGTGCATTGTGGGCAGGAAAGGCGGAAGGTTGGAAAATCAGACCACGTCAATCTCCCTCTCTATGCCCACGTATTTGAGAGCGTCGGCTTGACTGTACCTACGAGGGATCCAGGGATGTACTATAAGTGAATATCAATGAGATGCAGGGTTTCAATCCAGAACAAGCTTTAAAAAGTACAGATAAATACAAAAGCAAGTTAGCTTTCGTGCTTAGCCGAAGTCGGACGTCCCTCGGTAAAAGAAAGCGGTTCTGCTCAAACTGAGGCTGCTTCCACGGACATTTTGGTATTCGTCAAAAAACATGACCTTACCTTTGAATCCAACAAGAACAACATGTTGAACAGAACCATGGCACCAACACATAGCACTACTATATGGAAGTATATGGAAGAAACATTTGAAGGAACATACTCTGATGTAACTGTGTGTCAGCCAATAGGAGACTGAGGTCTGAGGCTTGGGCTTCAGTCATTTGTGCTGATCCTGACTAAGATGGAGGATGGTTGCTCACATCCAGGGCTGCTGCTTACAGATGACTTTTCAAAACTTTACAAAGCTCCCAGTGAACCTTGGCCTGCTACTCCATAAGTGTGTGTGTGTGAACAAGACGGCATCTATTTTTTTTTTCCTTTAAAAAGATTTATAATGCTAGCTTGATAACAGGAATATAGCAAGCTATAATACAGAAATGTACTAAAATGAAGTAAAATATGACTATCATAAATGGATCATTATCAGATGTGAATTTACCTATTAAAATGGAAAATTAAAAATGAATGTTGAATTTTCTCTAACCTCAGTGAGGTTTTGTTTGGGAATGTTCTCTAATCGTTTGCAAGGATTTGTTTGGGGAATTTTCTGTCATTAGCTTTTGTCTGCAATGAACTTGGGTCCCGTCTAGGCCGGCCTCGAGCTCCGTGTTCCCAGGATAGACTGCAGATCCAATGCAACCAGGATATAGCACTTACTTAAAAGGAATGAATGATTTTTTTTAAAACAATTTTTCTTGACTTCCATGTACAGTATCTCACAAAAGTGAGATATTCATACTACTTTACATTGTAGCAAAGTGTCATTTCGTCAGTGTTGAAAAGATATAATAAAATATTTACAAAAATGTGAGGGGTGTACTCACTTTTGTGAGATACTGTATGTTTTACTAAAACATTCTATTTTCAATTCTGTGCTAAGAAGAACAAGAACTGCAAGTAGTGTTCACTTATACACATCCAGTCATGTATGAAGAAAACCTCAATCGCTGGCAAACAACATGGGCTATCACAAACCAGCAACGCGTCAATGAGTTTTTCACAGGAACCAAAATGTCCCTGTAAAAGCAGCCTTCAACTCCACCTATTTTTATTCTACATTCCTCCACAAAGCAATGTCATTTCTCCTTTCATTTCTCAGGCAGCAGTAATTTTTCTGAACTACAGATTGTACACAAAATTAGTTATAAATAATATATATATATATATATACACACACAGTACTGTGCAAAAGTTTTAGGCACCCTAATTTTTCAGTACAGACTTTGTTATAGATTTTTTTTTAATTTTATGACATTATCAAGTCAGTACAAAAAACATTTTAGATTCCCAAACATTAGTTTTCTAGCACAAAATTAAATGTTACAGAAAAAATTTGTGTGTGTCATTAAAGAAAGCAGCATATTACGTAAGAGACACTTTTCAGACAAAAAACACAATGAAGGCTGCTGGGTTTTGCTGCAAAAATAAGAAGCGAGTGCGAAAGTCAAAGTCTCCAGAAGAACTGTGTCTGGTTCTGCAAGATGCTCAATAAAACTTACCAGCTCATTTCCTTATAAAACTGCACATTTTTCTGTCAAACCAAATATTGACTTTGTTTCATTCACTACTGTTTACTGCTCTTTACTGTATTTTTTTTAAAATGTAGAAACATTTAAGGCATCTTTGCTCTATAGCATTTCTTTGTGTGTGCCTAAAACTTTTGCACAGTACAGTACTGTGTATGTGTGTGTGTGTATGTATATATATATATATATATATATATATATATATATATATATATATATATATATATATATATATAAAACAAATTCTGTACTAAAAATAATAGGGTGCCTAAAACTTTTGCACAGTACTGTATATATATTCAAATGCATGTATACTACACATTTACACAAAAGTATGTGTTGTGGTCTGGGAAAACCCGCTGGACATCTCTGTCTGAATTCTGAAATTGGGTTTTGGCCAAAATTAGTTTTTTTCCTGCCTATGACATATTTTGACACATCTTTGTTGGTGTCAAAGTATCCAACGAATACCTACATTCCATAAAGAAACGGATAATTCGGTATATATTAGAAATATATATTAGAAAATGTCTAAATTTTACCATGTGAATGGTTTCCCCAAGCCACCACACGTGTGCAATGGTGTAGTTTAGTTTAATTGGAAGTAAACATCACAACAATGCAATTTTTTTTTCTGAAATGCAAATATCAATAACAATCCTTTTACAATGTTCGGCTCCGGCTCCAATCTTCTGCACGGGATACAACAATCTCTTCTCTTAGCTGGACGCGCTGGAGTGGGTGTGTTTATATTTAGAACCGAACACTTCAGGAAATACAGTGAATACAAAGAGAATACAAAACCACACATGGAACAGACTGTGAAATCGTGTCGTTTTCCTGAAGCCCTAATCAACATTACAGAATACCTGTAGTCGAAAAACAGCTCCTCTCCCTGCTGTATGGCCCGCTTGGCAAAGATCCCGATGCGGTGGTCCCCATTCACCATGACAACTGCAATTAAGTCCACCAATCAGATCTCATCAAAACGATGCCTTTTTTAAAAATAATATTCTCCACTTCATCCCTAAACTAAGAAGCCAAACTTGCCTTTAGCGTAGCAGTTGGGATTGACCGAGTGGTTGGCGAAGCGAATCTTGTTCCCTTTCCGTGTCGCGTCCACCACGAAGTCTGTCGAAGTCGAAAACAGACCCGGGAAGTGTAAGATCTCTCCATGTGGAGGCATAGATGTGTAAAACAAAGCAAGGAGGAATAGAAAACATAGCAGGTATAATATGTACCATTGTTCAGGTTGAACAGGAAGCTGGACATGTACTTGTCGTAGATTCTGCCTCTTCTGTCTGCTTCATCCTGGGAAATAAGCTGAACATACGGGAGAGAAAAAAAAATCGATTGGGAATCATAACGTGGAGTGTAAAACTGCTCTGCATAAACCTTTTCCTGTACTCATTTCTTCTGAAATTATTCTACAGCCCATTGGATATACCGTATAGGGACATCTTGGTGTAATATGATAATCTTCTAGTCACACATGGAAAGTTACCCTTTTCAAAAATCTGAACTAAAATATGAACCAGTTTATATGCAATAGTAATGGACTGAAATGAAAATTGCTGGCCAATTCAGGAAAACCATAACCAAAAAAAATAATCTTTCTTTTTAACCTAAATGAAATATTGTTAAAAGGTAATTTAGTAAAATAACAGTATTGTGACTTACAATAACAGCACAGGGCCTTGTTTTCTTTTATATGGCAACTCTTTACTTGGGTTTAAAAACAGCAATACGCCCTATAAAAATCTTATACGATACGATTCTGATACGATATGAAATCGTCCCCAATATGAACCTGAGCACTGTACTATGCAGTATTGTACAGAAATTCTTCAAAGCAAAAATAACTAATGAAAGGAAACATTTCGAGGTAAAAAAATAAAACTAGACTGTAAAAAGCAGTAAACAATGAAAGCAAATTTACGTATTTAACAAATTATTTAACAATAACGTGTTTAAAAAAGTCAAATGTGCGATATGGTGAAGATTTCTGTAAGAAGACATGTAAAGGTGTGTGTGTGTGTGTGTGTGTGTGTGTGTGTTGGATATCTGCACTGCGCTTGCCTCTCCACAGTACTCCGAGATGAACTCGTTTTTCTGAACCGGCTCCTTGATGAAAGTTCCCCATCCTGCTACATCTGATGGAGCCAGGAGCAGGTGCTGAAGAGGTCAGAGGTCATGGCTTTAAGCAAGTTCATTAAACCGCTTAAATTACACGAAAGCTTTAAACACCAAAATGAAACCTGAAAAAATGATTTACATGCTAAGAGACGATCAGATATCGATTTTATTACTGAATTTCAAGGACAATTTATTAAAGCAAGCTTAAAGATACCAAGATATGAAGATTTCACATCACAGTTTACCCATCACTGTAAAAAAAAAAAAAAAAAAAAAAGAAAAAAAAGAAAATACACTGCAGACTTTGCTATGCTCATGTGTATATGCAAATTAAACTTTATACTTTATTGTGCATTACTTCCAGCGTTCTTGTACACCTTAAACTTTGGGAAGTGGGGCCCAAGTGAGAAGTGATACAATCTATGAGGAAAAAATAAGAATAAAAAAAGAACCCCTAAAGAACTGGATATGATTTGATGCAGATTGTGTAATGAGTGATGCTTTCATGTTTTGTTTCGAGTCCATGACGTGCGTTTTGTTTACATCGCCATGTGCCTGTGTTTCGGTCTTTTACCTAATGTGGGCACCTGTTCTGAGTTCAGCCTTCAATTAGTTTATCTATTTATACCCTTCTGTTCCTTTGTCTCTTGGTAAAGTCTCATTCAGGGTGCGTTTCTGAGCCTTAGTTTCCCGTTTCCTTATTTCTTGTTGGTTTGGGACCTTACTTTTTTGTGTGTACAGATTATGGATTATCCAGGATTTGTCCCTGCTACAAATATTGATGACTGGATTTGCCTTAATATACAACATGCTATGTTTACAGTGGGGGAAAAAAGTATTTGATCCCCTGCTGATTTTGTACGTTTGCCCACTGACAAAGAAATGATCAGTCTATAATGTTAATGGTAGGTGTATTTAACAGTGAGAGACAGAATAACAACAAAAAAATCCAGAAAAACGCATTTCAAAAAAGTTATAAATTGATTTGCATTTTAATGAGGGAAATAAGTATTTGATCCCCTATCAATCAGCAAGATTTCTGGCTCCCAGGTGTCTTTTACACAGGTAATGAGCTGAGATCAGGAGCACTCTCTTAAAGGGAGTGCTCCTAATCTCAGTTTGTTACATGTATAAAAGACACCTGTCCACAGAAGCAAGCAATCAATCAGATTCCAAACTCTCCACCATGGCCAAGACCAAAGAGCTGTCCAAGGATGTCAGGGACAAGATTGTAGACCTACACAAGGCTGGAATGGGCTACAAGACCATCGCCAAGCAGCTTGGTGAGAAGGTGACAACAGTTGGTGCGATTATTCGCAAATGGAAGAAACTGTCAGTCTCCCTCGGTCTGGGGCTCCATGCAAGATCTCACCTCATGGAGTTTCAATGATCATGAGAACGGTGAGGAATCAGCCCAGAACTACACGGTAGGATCTTGTTAATGATCTCAAGGTAGCTGGGACCATAGTCACCAAGAAAACAATTGGTAACACACTACGCCGTGAAGGACTGCAATCCTGCAGCGCCCGCAAGGTCCCCCTGCTCAAGAAAGCACATGTACAGGCCTGTCTGAAGTTTGCCTGAATGATTCAGAGGAGAACTGGGAGAAAGTGTTGTGGTCAGGTGTGGTCAGATCTCTCTGGCATCAACTCAACTCGCCATGTTTGGAGGAGGAGGAATGCTGCCTATGACCTCAAGTCATAACACCATCCCCACCATCATACATGGAGGTGGGAACATTATGCTTTGGGGGTATTTTTCTGCTAAGGGGACAGGACAACTGCACCGCATCAAAGGGACGATGGACGGGGCCATGTACCGTCAAATCTTGGGTGAGAACCTCCTTCCCTCAGCCAGGGCATTGAAAATGATCTTAATGACTTGGAGAGGATCTGCAAAGAGGAGTGGGACAAAATCCCTCCTGAGATGTGTGCAAACCTGGTGGCCAACTACAAGAAACATCTGACCTCTGTGATTGTCAACAAGGGTTTTGCCACCAAGTACTAAGTCGAAGGGGTCAAATACTTATTTCCCTCATTAAAATGCAGATCAATTTATAACTTTTTTGAAATGCGTTTTTCTGGATTTTTTTGTTGTTATTCTGTCTCTCACTGTTAAAATACACCTACCATTAAAATTATAGACTGATCATTTCTTTGTCAGTGGGCAAACGTACAAAATCAGCAGGGGATCAAATACTTTTTTCCCCCCACTGTATGTACTTGTGTCCTTGTGTTCTCTAACTGCATGTTACACACATTTACTGATCTTTTACTGATTGACTACATTTGTTTTTTTGTTTTTTTTTCTTTTTCCTGAACTAAACCGGTACCTTTTTGAGTCCTCTCTGGATGCTGCAGTTCTTGCAGGAAACCTGTTTGCTGTCCCAGTGGTCCGAAGCTCCACAGGTCAAGCAGAGGTCGGGGTCGCACTCGCGCACGGCCAGGTAGCATGGACACTGCTTGGTGTTACACTGCGTCTTACAGCGGCAGCCTGGGAAACGGTTCTGGCCTGCACAAGGAAATGAAATGAAATGGAGTGAGAGACACGTTTACATTTACTCATATGGCAGAAACTCCAGGACAAAAATTTTTTAGAGTCGTTCTTTACGCATGCATGTTACATTTGCACAGTGATTTCAATGAGTCGAGGCAGAATATTTAATGCAATTTTCCCCCCGATATCATAGTCAATAATTTCACATTTACGCGGAAATATCATGAGCAGCCCAATGGCCATTTAAACCATCCCAAAATGTAACTAACGGCCAATGAAACTAGTCCAAAACTCTCTATCTAGCTATCTACTTTTAACTATCCCAAACTGTGTATTAAATTCCAAAATCATGCCTATCATTGCCAAAGTATTATATTTACAATGTAAAATCACAATCATTGGTTTTATAATGGTCTCATATTACTACACTCATTGCCATAAATAAAGTATACTAAAGTACATTCACTGATGCACAACACATACTTTCGTACAGTACAAGAAACCTATTTTCATTTCGTATAAATGTATTTCATCAGAAAACGTTACGTTACCTTATTCTTATGGATGCACTTTAATCATAACCATATACTGTATAGCCCATATAAATATCTAATAAACCACGCGCGCACTTTTTGCATTAGAAGACCCTTCGGCTTACTGTTCGACCTGCAAGCACTGATGTGATTAATTAAAAAGATGCAAAACCAATATCAACTGCTCACGGACAAAAAAACAAACCTGTTCCAGTGAGTCAGGAGTCGTCACAAACCTGGCAACCCTGTACTGAACATAATATTTAACCTCAAATGCTTTTCACAAATGCTTAAAGGAATAGTCAGAGACATGGTTCTCGTTTGAGGAACTTCACAGTTCTCTCATGTACACCCTTTAAACTTTGGGAGGTGGGGTCTAAGTAAGAAGTGATGCAATCTGCGCTGAAATAAAACCGAGAATTAAAAAAAAAAATAACAACAAAAGATTTGATTTGACTAATAACATCTAACCAAGTATCAATTTTTCATTTTATTTTCAATATGTTGCTAAGTAACGAAGTTACAGGAGTTAGAAACTGCGGATTGTTTCAGTAACTGTCCTATCGCTCATTTGTTAACGCCTCGCTTTACGGTGGAGTTGCAGAGCCACTCGTCTGTGCACATCTGCCCTCTGGTGGTGAAGAACACATCCAGTGCAGCATTTAGAGTGCTTTGGCATGGCACTGCAGGAAAACTCTGTCCATTTTGCCAACCTGTCACTGTTAGGTCCTTATGTAAAACCTTAAACCTTCATCTGCTCTGCTCTACTGTACGTAGCTTTAAAAAAAAAAAAAAAAAAGTCTCATAATATCAGGCAACCGACTTAATCCCGATATAAAAGGACACGGTGTTATTGATGTGAATAACCCCTTATCTTTCTATTTCTCTTCTGGCTGTAGGTATTTGGTTAATGAGTGCTGCTCTGACCGAGTTAAAGTTTCTGTCCTCGTCTCACCTGTCCTCATGAGAGAGTTTCTTCATTCCACAGAACGAGGAGGAATAAAAGGCTCTTTGATACAAAAGTGTGTGTGTGTGTGTGTGTGTGTGTGTGTGTGTGTGTGTGCGTGCATCCACTCACACTCTGGATCACACTGGCAGAATTTCTCGCAGAAGTTCTGGGTCATCACACACGGACACGAGCTGTCACACGGATGCTCGGGGTGGTCACATGGCTGGTAGTTGTACACCTGATTGGACGAATTATCTATATATAAAAAAACAAAAAAAAAAACAAACCTTGAACAAAACACAACCATGTGAAGAGAATCGACAAGAAATGCTGGGTTCACACACGGGGACTATCTGTAACATTACATAGGAAGGACAGACAGATATTTCCCCATAATTCCTTAATGTATATTATTATGGTATGATTGATTTGCTAGCTTAAACAGGAAGAGCTCACCTTTTTTTAACTGGATCTTGGCCCATAACCTGAATAAAACAGATACGTGATCATGATTTGTTCTGGTGCCTCATATGACATGAAATATAAATCATTTAAACATATATTCATTGTACTATACAGACTATAAGGCGTTTATCCGTATTTTACCATGCGCTTGAATTTGCACAGAAATGCAATGAATACGTCCAATCATTAAGACCAATAGATACACGACGAAAAAGATGAAACGTTTTCATTTTTATTTTGCTTGTAAATAAAAACAGCTGTCATGGCAACCAAGTGGTATAATGTACATCCTCATTATGATACGTTGCTATGCAGACGAGACACTGCTCACACGCCAGCTGCCGCCAGGCTACACTGTAGCTACATGCTTTAAAAACCAGAGGTTTCCTCGCGGGTGCTCTGGATAGTTTGAATCGGAATTGAATCCGAATTGCTGAAAGTGGATTTTCCAAAACGCACACTGAGTCACGGATAGGCGTGGCATCTTTAGGGTTTAAACTCATGATCTCCTGACAACGAATGTCCAATAAATACAATGAGATTTGTTAAAACTAATAAATGAGAATAGTTTTCTGTTCTACCGGTGTTTTCTTTTCTTCTTTTGGGGTGAGATGCCTCCATCTTCCAGAGGAACTCGATGAATCAGTACCTCTTTCATGGCAAACTCGTACACCTGAGACACACACACACATATGCAAACACGAACGTGAAGAAGAGTGATAAAAGTTTCCAAAGAAAAGCTAGCTAATGTTTGAGAAAATTCCCAAACGAAAGCTAGTTCATTCATCGATTCGTCTTCAGTAAGCGTTTTATCTTGGTCAGCATCGTGGGTTGATCCGGAGCCTATTCCGGGTACACTGGGTGCGAGGCAGGAACACACCCTGGATGGGACGCCAGTCCATTCCAGACAAAGGTTAAAGTCAGAGAAAATTCACAAATGAAAGCTAGCTAACATTAGAGAATATTTCTAAAGAAAAGAGAATGATGGAGACAATTTCCAAACAAAAGCTAATTCATCTGCATTTACCACTTTATCCTGGTAGTATCCTAGTCACGGCAGATCTCGAGCCTGTCCTGGACATTCGAAATACACCCTGTATGGGATGCCAGTCCTTTGCAGACAAAAGCTACGGTTTGAGAAAATTCCCAAACAAAACCTTGGAGAAAATTCTTAAAACAAAACCTCATTAGAGAAAATTCCCAAACGAAGGCTATGGTTGGAGAAAATTCCCAAACAAAAGCTGATTCATTTATTGATTCATCTTGAGTGAGCACCCAGAGCCTTTCCCAGGAACACTGGGTGTGAGGCAGGAATACACCCTGGAAGGGACACCAGTCTCCATTGCAGGCACAAGCTAACATTAATGAAAATTCCCAAAACAAAAGCTAAAGTTGGAGAAAATTCCCAAACAAATTTATTGATTCATCTTCAGTGAACATCAGCAACCTATCCCACGAACCTATCCAACGAACACTGGGTGTGGGGCAGGAATACAACCTGGATGGGACACCAGTCCATTGCACCCACAAGCTAATGTTAGAGAAAATTCCCAAACAAAAGCTACAGTTGGGGGGGGGGGGGGGGGGGGGATCCCCAAACCTTGCTACGGTTGGAGAAAATTCCCAAACGGATCCTAATATTGGCACAGGGCACTTAATACACTATATACTGTGATACACTGAAAACCATTATCATACTATTTATTACTTTTTATATACCAATAACCTATTTCTCTGTTTTCTGACATGTACATTGTGTGTGTGTGTGTGTGTGTGTGTACCTGTTTGCAGGTCTTGGTGCCTAGGAGGCGTGCGATGGAGCAGAAGTTGTTGTAGTACGTGCCGTGCAGAACTCTGAAGAGTGACTCGTCTGCGCCGCTCCACTGCAGAGGAGACTCGCCTTCCTCCGTCAGCTCCTCACCCTGCCTCAGCTTAGTGGGGGTGGGACACCGAGAGTTACCTTCTAACACAGACACACACACACACACACACACACACACACACACACACACACACACACACACAGAGCATTAGTACACAGCTGCCAGAGAGCTTAGGTGTGGATTTTTACCTGCTGGTGTTTTAGTTATTTAAACCTTCTGTCAACAAAATATTTGTCACCAGAGGGTTCATTTAAAAATCAATGAAGCTGAAACAAAAATGTGAATAGTGGAGGATTTTGACAGGCTTATCTGGATTTGGTCTTCTGTTTAACTTTATGCAGTAAATTACACAGATGTGAAATTAATTCACTCTCACATCAAGAAAAAAACAGAACTGGGTTATGTTTTGCTATGTTTTTTTTTTTTTCCCCTCAGACACTCCAGATGTTTTCATCTGTCTAGACAGATGCTGCTTCTTAAAAGTTGACAAGCCTCTGCAAGGAAGACGTGAGTGTGTGTGTGTGTGTGTGTGTGTGTGTGTGTGTACATGTACCAGAGGAACTTGTGGTCTCATGGTCACTCTCTCCATCCTTCCTCTCCTCGGCTGAACCCGATGGGGCGGGGCCTGTTGAGCTGGAGGGGCGTGGCTGACGCCGGCGCCGACGAGACCTCCGTGACCTCATCATGTACTGATCGGCAAACTCTTTCGCTCCTTTCTACATATATTCAGAGAGAGGAAGACGGTAGGTCATTGATGATGTGGGTGGAGTTTGGGTAAGGTTAGTGAATGCTGATTGGTTGTAACCTGTAGCAGGAAGCAGTCTAATCCGCAGGGCTCCGTCTCCTTCCGGATCTCTTTAGTCTTCCTCTTATAGACGTTTGGGGAGGCGTGGAATGCTGTGTACGTACACACACACACACACACACACACACACACACACACGCATATCAATACATGATCTCTACATGGAATAGATTAGGTTTTGGGTAAAGATAATCATAGAAAAGCAAAGAAGGTTAAAAAACAGGGTCATGATTGTTACATAATCACCTGAGTGAAGTTATTTGAGTCGACCGTGATTATCTCACGTAGCTATTAGATTTTACAGTCATATGTTAACTCCATAACAAATATGTGAATTAGATACATTGGCTTGAGGCAAATACTCAATACACAAAACTCCCTGGTACACAAATAAACTCCCTGATACACAAATAAACCATCTGATACACAAAACTTCCTGATACACAAATAAACTCCCTGATACACAAACAAACTTCCTGATATACAAGTAAACTTCCTGATACACAAATAAACTTCCTGATACACAAATAAACGTTAAACTTTAAACCAAAAATGCTAAATAAACTACTCATAGAAAACTTCACCATATCGATGATTATGCATTTTTCTTTAGTAAATAACATTTTTAAATCCTTTCAGAAACCATAATTTTATTAGAAGGAGCCCGTGATCTGAATTACAGCTGGAACTACTGTCTGAGCTGCTGTTAGAAAATTAATCAACACCTTCTGACCACTCAGATTTGAGAACTGGACAGTGCTGTGGTATAACAGAGAGAGGGAGAGAGAGAGACAGATTTCTCACGGTGTAGGAAGCAGTCGTATTTGAAGCAGCGGCGGCAGAAGAGTGTGTGGAAGGAGTGCAGACTCTGTTCTCGCTGCACAGACTTGGCGAAGGGGCCGTCCATGTTGGGTGTGCAGAGAGGAGGAAGCTTGACTGCACTTGCAGGCTCCAGCAGGTCCTTATACCTGACACAGAAGGAGAAAGAGAGACTTGGCTCTTAATTTTTTTAATTTATTTACTTTTGGTAACAGGCACAGGAAAGAGATGAATGTGCCTACTTCTCCTTGAGCTCCTCCGTCGTGCCTTTGTAAGGGAACATGGATGCAATGGCAGTGAAGATCTTGTCATGAGGGATTTTCTTACTGAGAGACAGCTCAGTGCCTAGAGGAGCAAAAGAGGAAAAACTTCAGGAGGTGCTTTATCCTGGTGAAGGTCACGGTAGATCCCAGGAACACTGGGTGTGATGCGGGAATAACAACCTGGATGAAGTGCCAGTGCATCACAGGGCAACATGCACACATATTTACACACTCATTCACACCTATAGGCAGTTTATCTTATCCAATCCACACTGGGAAGTGGGAGGAAACTGGAGAACCCCGAGGAAACCTTCACAGACACAGGGAGAACATGTGATGGTAAGCTCAGAGGACCTTGGAACTGCCCGCTGTGTCACTGTGCCACCTCAAACCCCCTCAAATCAGTCCCATCTGATGTGTGTGTGTGTGTGTGTGTGTGTGTGTGTGTGTTATAGTGTAGCAGTGGTCAGTATAACCCAATGCTGCAAAGACAAACAGGTTTATCTTCATTTAACAGAGAACAGGGTCATTCACAGAACACACACACACACACACACACACACACACACACACACACACACAGATAAATCCAGCTGTCTGTCAGTCAATTATCTCACCCTCAGCGACTCTCCTGCGCTTCCTCTTAAAGGTCAGAGATCCGGCCTTGTTCTCCGCCAAACTCTCTCCTGCACTCTTCCTCAGGCATCGCTCCTTCTCCTCCTCTTCCTCTTCCTCCTTCTCTTCTTCCTCCTCCGTGCTCTCCTCCTCTTCCTCGTCCTGATCCGAATACTGACTGAGCGCCTCCACTAGCTCCTTAAAGATCTCATCGTTTATGAAGCCTCTGTCTGCAGGAACACACACACACACACACACACACACACACACACACACACACACACACACACTAAATGCTTTTATTCAGATTTAGAGAAAAAGCAACAGAATTTTAAGAAATATTTTAAAGAATATTTTATACAGTGCTGTGAAAAAGTATTTCTTCTGTTTTTGTGTATATCTCATACTAAACTGTTTCAGAAATTGAAAATAAAATCTAAGCTAAAACACAAAATACAGTTTTTAAATGATAATGTTACTTATTGACGCAAAAAAAAGTTATTTAATACCAACTGGGCCTGTGTGAAAATGTATTTGCCCCCATAGTTACTAATTCCCCAAATCTAGGAAACTGCATTCATAATGGGGTTCAGCTGAACTAGACACAACCAGGCCTTAAATAGAACTTTTTCAACAGCATGAAGTTGGTTAAAAGGTCTTACCCAGTAGCACACTATGCCAAAACTGAAAGGAATTCCAGAAATGATGAGGAGGAAGGTGATTGAAATACATCAGTCTGGGAAGGGTTACAAAGCTATTTCAAAGGCTCTGGGACTTCAAAGGACCACAGTGAGAGCCATTATCTCCAAATGGAAAAACTCGGCACAGTAGTGAACCTTCCCAGAAGATGCCGACCTTCCAAAATTCCTCCAAGAGCACAGCAACTACTCATCCAGGAACTCACAAAAGAGCCGAGGACAAGATCAAAGGACCTACAGGCCTCTCTTGCATCAATAAAGGTCACTGTTCATGACTCCACTATCAGAAAGACACTGGGCAAAAATGGCATCCATGGAAGCGTGGTGAGGTGAAAACCACTGCTGACCCAGAAGAACATTAAAGCTTTTCTGAATTTTGCCAAAACACACCTTGATGATCCTCAAAACTTTTGGGAGAATGTTCTGTGGACTGACGAGTCGAAAGTGGAACTGTTTGGAAGACATCTGGCATAAACCAAACACAGAATTCAACAAAAAGAACGTCATACCTATGGTCAAGCATGGTGGTGGAAGTGTGATGGTGTGGGGATGCTTTGGTGCTTCGGGGCCTGGACAACTTGCAACAATTGAGGGAAACATGAATTCTGCTCTCTACCAGAAAGTCCTAAAGGAGAATGTCTGGTCTTCAGTCCGTAAGTTGAAACTCAGGCGCAACTGGATTATGCAACAAGACAATGATCCAAAGCTTAGGAGTAAATCCTAGTCCTAGAAGTAAATGAAAGACTGATCTCCAGTTATCGGAAGTTGCAGTTATTGCTGCTAAAGGTGGCACAACCGGATTTTAAGTTTAAGAGGGCAATTAGTTTTTCATATTGGTGATAGGTGTTGGAGAAATTTTTTTTTGCTTCAATAAATAAATAAATAAATAAATAAATAAAAACTGTATTGTGTGTTCACTCAGGCTGCCTTTGTTTTATGTTGTATTTCGTTCGAAGATCTAAAACTATTTTGTATGAGAGGTACACAAAAACAGAAGAGACATTTTTTCACAGCACTGTATCTTATAGAAGGAATTTGCAGCATGGCATGTCTAAGGCATGTACACATGGTATAGCAGATCATTATAATAGTGCAAACAGTAATTATTTATATTTATACAGTACCTCCACCACTAGACACTGGAGGCAATATGTTTTCGGGTTGTCCGTGTGTCCAGCCGAGATTCTCATTAGCACAATATCTCAAGAACGACTGGTTGAATGCGCTCTGATTGGTTGCACTAAATTCAATCAGAGGGTTTTAGAAGTGCGAAAATAGCAGCAATTTTTTTGCCAATGAATCTTTTATAGTGCAAGTTTTTAACAGCAAATTTTCCTTTTAAACAGAAATGTGTAATTAAGTTAATTTTAACATGGAAGGCCTAAGAGGACATGCATTATTCCATCTATCCATCCATTTTCTGTACTGCTTATCCTACACAGGGCCGTGGGGGAGTCTGGAGCCTATCCTAGGGAACAGGACACCCTGGACTGGGTGCCAATCCATCACAGGGCATGATTGCACACACAATTTGGAAATGCCAATCATGTCTTTTGACTGGTAAAGGAAACCAGAGTACCTGGAGGAAACCCCTGAAGCACGGGGAGAACATGCAAACTCCACACAAACAGGGCGGAGGCGGGAATCGAACCCCCAACCCTGGCGGTGCGAGGCAAGCGTGCTATCCACTAAGCCACCATGCCCCGCCACCACACGTTGTTATTTTTTATCGTGATCTCGACATAACAAAAAGCTTAAAAGCATTTAAATGGCATTTTTCAAACATCGTTCTGCAGCCATGTAGACATCCCGGTCCATCAAGTTGGCTGGCAGTGATACTGACTATACATTCAGGGTCGCTATATTGTCTTCGACGATAAAGTTGTAGACCCGACAGCCTCCTTCTCAAGTGTCGGACACTAATGTGGAAGTCGTCAATCACTGACAGACATAGAGCTGTTTCAGCTTGAGTGAGTCCCTGATTAAAGTACAAACAAATTTGTTCACCCATGATGCTGCGGGATTGCACTAAGCTTTTGCTTCCTCCAGAAGAATAAAAACAACGTGTTATGTCAAGTTGTGATCACGAGAAAACAACTGTATGTTATGTGGAGATCACGAGACAATTCAATCGTGATCATGAGACAACAAGAAAGAAGGGAAAAAAAATGCATGGCCTCTTAGGACTTCGTATTTTAACACTTTTGGCTTTTATTACATAACCTGTGCTTTACATGAGGCTCGGCTCATCCGAGACAGATTAGTACACACACTTCCACTTGTCTATAGGCATAATACAATGCTAACATACAGTAGTTTTAGCCTATTTATACACCTTTACTGAAAACACTGAATGTTTTTGCAGAATGAATTGTGTCTCGGTGTAGAACTGAAAAAGTTCACATTTTGTGCAAAACTACAGGCTTATGAAGTCAATCAACAAGGATCCATAAGAGCATGAATAGCATAAGAGCATGAATTAGCTGTGTGTGTGTGTTTGTTTACCTCTATCCCCATGGACTCCATCATAGTTATCTATGAGCTCCTCAAGAAAAGCTTCGTCCTGCTCCAGTACCTCATCACCCATATAAGGGATGTTGTGCAGAAATGTCTCGTCCTCCACCTGAGAGAGAGAGAGAGAGAGATTTGTACAGTATATCTGTGCATCACACTGAAATAATAGGACCGAGAATGTGCATCATCTGTGTGTGTGTGTGTGTGTGTGTGTTTTGGCCCTTTAAGTGTGTGGGTGTCTGGAACGTGTAATGTATTTGTGTGAGTCATTAAAAGGGTAAGTATTTGGATTATGTATGTGTGTGTGTATGTGCATTTTGAGAAGTGTGTAAGAGTGGGTGTAAACGTGTTGGGTGTATCTTGGAAAACCCGCGAGTGTGAGTGTTTCTGTGTGTGTGTGTGTTGATGTATGAATGTGTGTGTAAAGGGATTTATGTGCATCAGTGAGTGTGTGTTTGTGTTCGCTTGGAAAAAAGTGGGTTTTTGGAGTGTGTATGTGAATGTGTGTGTGTGTGTGTGTGTGTGTGTGTGTGTGGATGTATTGCTGTACCATGAATGTGAATGTGTGTGTTAAGGGGTTTGTGTGGATGAGTGAGTGTGTGTGGTTGTGTTAGCTTGGAAAAAAGTGGGTTTTTGGAGTGTGTATGTGAATGTGTGTGTGTGTGTGTGTGTGTATGTATTGCTGTACCATGAATGTGAATGTGTATGTAAAGGGATTTATGTGCATCAGTGAGTGTGTGTGTTTGTGTTCGCTTGGAAGAAAGTGGGTTCTTAGAGTGTGTATGTGAAAGTGTGTGTGTATTTGTGTGTGTGTATGAGGTGTAGGTGTTTTAAAAGCTCCTTTATCCGAGAGCTGACCTATTTTCACAAACGACCATCTCATTTCTCTCTCTCTCTTTCTCACTCACACACACACACACACACACACACACACACAGTATCTCTCACTCTCTCTCTCTTTCTCATTTTATCTGACCAGGTTGTGTCTGTAAAGATTTGTGTGTGTGTGTGTGTGTGTGTGTGTATTGTCACATGCCACATGCACTACCATGAAGTTCTGCTGCAAGGGGGACCAAGAGTACATGAATGGTATCCCGGCAACGGTTGTCAGGGGTCTCATGGCAACTGCCTGGCTGGGGAACGATGGAAAGCCAAACTCCACCATGCACTGTTGCAGAGACAGAGTGGACAAACACACACACACACACACACACACACACACACACCAATTCTTTAGTAGTAGTAGAATTTAAAGCAGAGTACAGCCAGTAACTGAGAGAAATGAAAAGATATTTGTCACATGATCACATTATGGGATGTACAGAGACAGTAAACACTGGATCACATAGAGTAAGATGCCTTGACAAGTAATATTTTTGCTAAAAAAAAAAAAAAAAAAAAAAGTTTTGATGCGGTGTTTATCATCACCGTGACCTCTGACACTCCCACACACCACCACCAGAAGTCGCTCTCACAGGGAGAACCAACTACGCTACTCCCCATGGACACGTCACATTTCCCACAGCATATTTTTCTTAGATCCTTGAGAATATTTTTTTTTATATAGTTAATGGTTATTATCTTTTATAAAGTGGTTTTATGTGGAGACTAAAATTAAAGGTGTCAGAAAAAAGGTTCTTTAGCATGATGCCATAGCAGAACCGATCTGGTTTCCTAAAGTTTGACGGAGCTATTATACAGGGAACTAAAAAAAAAAAAGTATTCTTACAAAAGGGAAGCTATGTGAAATTGTTTTTTTTTTTTTTTTGGGGGGGGGCATTTTTGTGATCGTTGTAGCCAAAAATGCTTGACTTTTTTTTTCAAAATTTGTGATGCAATTTGCATCTTTGAGTTTTTTTTTTTTTTGTGGAAAATTACTTGAATTGTACGGAATAGTTTTGCACGGTCTTTCGCAGTGATGTTTGTTGGTAAATGAGTCCTTTTCGCTTTCCTCGTGTTCAACATACGTGTATCAGAGAGGGCTTTGGTTGAATGGACGGTGCGATGACGTCACATGACGCGTCTTGGCCCAAATCTGTGGAAAATCTGCGGTCATTTTGAAAAATCGCGAGCTCCTCTGAACATTGCGGAGTTTTGTTGATTTTGCGATTGCAAAATCGCGAAATCCTGGAGGGACTGATTTTTTCTTTTTGTAGGGTTCTGTACTGAAGGTTTCCTCCAGAAAGTCAAACAGAAGAACCATCAAGATGGAATCAGTTTTAAGCTTAGTTTAGTGTACACTATAGTTATCGTGTCATTAACTATTAATATCTATACAGTTATTTTGTCACCATCTTGTGTGTTTTTTTTTTTTTTTTTTTTTTGTCTGCTTTGATGTATGAAAAATTATACGATTTGATGATTTGTAGCAATATGACGAGCGCGATACATTGCAAGATAGACATTCAGTTCTCTTTAAAATATAAATTAGCCCTATAGCGCCAGTGAAACACTACAGAAACACACAGCTGAGCGGCTGGAGAAAATGGAAATTTGTGTCAATTTGAATTCACACACACTGAACTGTTTACTTAAGGCTGTGGTTCTCAAAGATGTGTTCAGGACAAGGACATGATAAATGTGGAGATAACTGTTAAATACTATGCTGTAGTTATTATTTTAGTTAGTTACTGTAGTAATAAACCTAATTGACTCGTTTCCTAATTTAAAACACAATAAATTAAATTAAATGTAGACGAAATTTTAATAAAACTAAAGAAAAGCTATAATAGTAAATGTTTTGAATCTATATTAACACTGTGTAACCGGTTTAGAACTTTCTATAGATAGGGATAGAGAAAAAAAAAACACAGTAATAGTGTCAATAAATAAATATGATGGTACACATTTCCGCATACCACAGCCCAGATGAGTTCTCGAATCTGATTGGTCAGATGGTTTGAATTATTTTCGTATAACAGCACGGCTCGGACAGTTGTTCCAGCTGTAATATAGGGTTATATTAATGCACTTGTTCCAAAACGCTCGTTTCTATAGTAACAGCTTATACATAGGGTCTTGTACGGGGGACACGCCACATAACCTAATTTATGGTGAAATGGTGTTGTGGTCAAGATGGAGTTGATCATATTGATTATTATTTATCTACAAAAGAGATCCTCTGTTTTAAGCTGCTTTAGGACCTCACTTGTAATCGGTTTCTCTTTCTTTCTTGGATTCTAGGACTGTTTTTGTTTTTGTATCCGTGTTTTCCT
Source organism: Cranoglanis bouderius (assembly GCA_023630585.1). Taxonomy (NCBI): domain Eukaryota; kingdom Metazoa; phylum Chordata; class Actinopteri; order Siluriformes; family Cranoglanididae; genus Cranoglanis; species Cranoglanis bouderius. Next base: position 16,838,797 of record CM042554.1, read on the forward strand.
TATACCTTCTTGCTGGCCACTGAGCCACTCAGTGTGGACAGGGGCATGGACTGGATCCTGAGCTTAGACCACTCCTCATTTAACAGGTCGGTCCTTCCCTCAATCTTACGCCTGTTTGACAGGAACAGAGCCTGAAACACACACACACACACACACACACACACACACACACACACACACACACACACACACACACACACACCTAATGATCCAGTTTACAGACTCTAATCCAAGCAGCTTACGCACTAAATGAGCAGGTGACGACTGATGAAGCAGAAATACCAGCTAAGACATTACTGATCACTGAGAGAGAGACAGAAAGGAAATGAGGACAAAGGTTCGGGGAAGACAGATCTGTTCTAGACAAAGTAAATCCCTCGGTAAGGATCCTGACAGTAAGAGGTGCTGATTGTGTGTGTGTATGATTGTGCGCAGGCATCCTCACCTTCACCTCCTCGGCCTTGCGGAAGCGCTTCAGTTGCCTGAGCCTCATGTACTCAGACTTGACCCTCTTCCTCCACTTCATCAGGCTGCCTGGGGCTTTAGTGGGACAGAAGCGAGCACCGGATGCCTCCTCCATCACCTCCATCGCCTAAAACACCTCAAACACAGGAGGCCACACTCAACACACACCTTCAGACTTTCATAACCGATCCCTAAAAGAAATAAAATCCTTATAATTGAAGATTTATGCAGGATTCCACATTGTTTTTTTTTTTTTTTTGTAGGAGTTCAGGAATAAAAAGCTGAATAGCTCTAATAAATAGCCGAATTATGATTGTACACATTTATACAGTATAACGATCCTAATATTTGTATAGTTGGATTATTGTTCATAAAATAAATCTGCACAAGGCATTTACAGTGTTCATTCATTCATCGTTAGTAACTGCCTGGTCAGGGTGGTGGTGATTTTAAATGAGGCTACTAGTTTGTTTACATCTTGGGAAATAGGACCCTCCTAACTGAATTCGTCTGAAAATATTGTAGGCAGGTACAAACTGGAACTGTCAGACTGAATTTACAGACGGTGCGGTCATTTCTACCTCATATGTAATAATTAAAAACCCTTTATATCCAAATACACACACGGGTATTTAGAGCACTGAATAGATATGGGTACAGATAAAGATACTGGAATTGTGTTACTCCCCTAGGGGGCTGTGTGTGTGTGTGTGTGTGTGTGTGTGGTAGGAGGATTTCTACTTTTTAGTTAAAAAAAAAAGTAGAGTTTTCTTTGTTTTCACAGTACTTTTATAGCCACTGAGTCACCTCACGGTATTGCAGCGGTGATAAAGATCCCAGCAGAAGCTTTTCCAGCTTTTCAGAAGCTTTCCCGCACTTGCAATGACTCACCCAGACCGACACACACACACACACACACACACACACACACACACACACACCTCAGACAGAGGGGCCTCACAAATCTCACACATGACTCAAACTTTGTCACTGAAAAGCATCCACGATTGGCTGATTCCCTGTAGCATGTTCGCGCGCGCGCCCCCTGCTGGACGCAAAACAGAACTGACGCTCACCATTTTTAAAAGGATTTAAATCCCTTCCTCGTTTTCTCGTCATTTCCGGAAATAAACGGAATGTTTTAAACGTTGATCTCTGCTGAATCACAGCGCTTTTATCTCACTCCGAAACGAACGCCTGTAAACTGTTAGGCTAAAATCGCTAACGGAGGGCGTCATCCAGGGCCGCGCGTGACACGCTGTCTGCGAGAGGAGCACGCGCTGCTCGCTGGAAGTGGGCGTGTCCACCGTGCTCGCGTGAGGCCATAGCGAAACGGCACGGAGAAGTGCGTAGGTCACACTTTTGCACATTTCGCAGCCTTTCGCTTCTCCACACAAGCACCAAAGTCTAATAAATGTGAAGGTTAAAAATTTCTGGAGGACATAAAAGATCAATAAAGAGGCTCGAGGCTTCTATATACCGTGGGCGCGTGGATGCAGCGCTCGCTGGCATGCGAACTGGCATTAGGCTGGAAATACTTCCATCAGCATGACAACTCCGTCACACAGAAAACGTCTGGATTTCCAGCGCGAGAATAAATAAGAACGCAGCGAAAACACCCTCGCGCGCGTGCAGATTAACCGTCGCAGTTACACACACCGTTACCTACCTTCACTCCAGCGGCTCACGCGCAGAACTCCGCGTTCCCCCTCTCTGAAAAACAGCAGCAAAGGCGTCCCAGCAGCGAAAACACGGACAGCTATCCCACGGAAACCTTCCGGTACTGCCGAGTGCGCGCGACAACTCATCGGGCCTCCGCGAGCATGCCGAGGCTGTTAGTTACACAATTTGGAGCTGCGCACTTCGCCTGACTCGGACCGAGCTCGGGGTGACGTGTTTATTAGCAGCGTCGTCGAGCGCGGAGGGATAAAAACACCCCCTACAGTACCGAATACTACACAGCCTGATTAAATACTACACATCATGATTAAATAATGCACAACATGATACTATACAACTTTATTAAATACTACATAGCCTAAATAAATACTACACACCATGATTAAATAATACACATGATACTATACAACTTTATTAAATACTGCACAGCCTGAATAAATACTACACAGTGTGATACTATACAACTTTATTAAATACTGCACATCATTAAATACTTAACAACCCGATCAAATACTACATATCATGATTAAATAATACACATGATACTATACAACATTATTAAATACTACACAGCCTGATTAAATACTACACAGTGTGATACTATACAACTTTATTAAATACTGCACATCATTAAATACTTTACAACCCGATCAAATACTACATATCATGATTAAATAATACACATGATACTATACAACATTATTAAATACTACACAGCCTGATTAAATACTACACAGTGTGATACTATACAACTTTATTAAATACTGCACATCATTAAATACTTTACAACCCGATCAAATACTACATATCATGATTAAATAATACACATGATACTATACAACTTTATTAAATACTACACAGCCTGATTAAATACTACACAACATACTACACATCATGATTAAATACTACACAGCATACTATACAACTTTATGAAATACTACACAGTCTGATTAAATACTACAAAACATATTATACATCTTTATTAAATACTACACAGTGTGATACTATACAACTTTATTAAATACTACACATCATTATTAAATACTTAACAACCCGATCAAATACTACACATCATGATTAAATACTACACAGCAAGATTAAATACTACACAACATACTATACAACTTTATTAAATACTACAGAGTCTGATTAAATACTACATATTATTATTAAATACTAAACAAGCTGATTAAATACTACACAACATACTAAACAACTTTATTAAATACTACACAGCCTGATTAAATAGCAAACACGATACTATAGAACTTTGATAAATACTATGCAGCCTGATTAAATACTACACAACACGATACTATGGAACTTTATTAAATACTACACATCCTCATTAGATACTACACATGATGCTATACAACTTCATTAAATATTACACAGCCTTATTAAATACTACACATCCTGATTAAATACTACTCAACCTTATTAAATATTACACAGCCTGATTAAATATCACACAGCCTTATAAAACACTAATACTACATTAAATACTACACACCATGATACTATACAACCTTATAAAGTACTACACAGCCTAATTAAATACTACATAACATAACATAGAGCCTGATTAAATACCTCACAGCTGGATTAAATACTACAGATAGATAGATAGATAGATAGATAGATAGATAGATAGATAGATAGATAGATAGAGTGGGGGGGAAAAGTATTTGACCCCTGCTGATTTTGTACGTTTGCCCACTGACACAGAAATTATCAGTCTATGATTTTAATGGTAGGTGTATTTTAACAGTGAGAGACAGAATAACAACAAAAAAATTCAGAAAAACACATTTCAAAAAAGTTATAAATTGATTTGAATTTTAATGAGGGAAATAATTATTTGACCCCTTCGACTTAGTACTTGGTGGCAAAACCCTCGTTGGCAATCACAGAGGTCAGACGTTTCTTGTAGTTGGCCACCAGGTTTGCACACATCTCAGGAGGGATTTTGTCCCACTCCTTTTTGCAGATCCCCTCCAAGTCATTAAGGTCATTTTCAATGCCCTGGCTGAGGGAAGGAGGTTCTCACCCAAGATTTGACGGTACATGGCCCCGTCCATCGTCCCTTTGATGTGGTGCAGTTGTCCTGGCCATAATGTTCCCACCTCCATGTTTGACGGTGGGAATGGTGTTATGACTTGAGGTCATAGGCAGCATTCCTCCTCCTCCAAACATGGCGAGTTGAGTTGATGCCAAAGAGATCTGACCACACCTGACCACAACACTTTCACCCAGTTCTCCTCTGAATCATTCAGGCAAACTTCAGACAGGCCTGTACATGTGCTTTCTTGAGCAGGGGGACTTTGCGGGGGCTGCAGGATTTCAGTCCTTCACAGCGTAGTGTGTTACCAATTGTTTTCTTGGTGACTATGGTCCCAGCTACCTTGAGATCATTAACAAGATCCTCCCGTGTAGTTCTGGGCTGATTCCTCACCGTTCTCATGATCATTGAAACTCCACGAGGTGAGATCTTGCATGGAGCCCCAGACCGAGGGAGACTGACAGTTTCTTCCATTTGCGAATAATCGCACCAACTGTTGTCACCTTCTCACCAAGCTGCTTGGCGATGGTCTTGTAGCCCATTCCAGCCTTGTGTAGGTCTACAATCTTGTCCCTGACATCCGTGGACAGCTCTTTGGTCTTGGCCATGGTGGAGAGTTTGGAATCTGATTGATTGATTGCTTCTGTGGACAGGTGTCTTTTATACAGGTAACAAACTGAGATTAGGAACACTCCCTTTAAGAGAGTGCTCCTAATCTCAGCTCATTACCTGTGTAAAAGACACCTGGGAGCCAGAAATCTTGCTGATTGATAGGGGATCAAATACTTATTTCACTCATTAAAATGCAAATCAATTTATAACTTTTTTGAAATGCTCTTTTTCTGGATTTTTTTGTTGTTATTCTGTCTCTCACTGTTAAAATACACCTACCATTAAAATCATAGACTGATCATTTCTTTGTCAGTGGGCAAACGTACAAAATCAGCAGGGGATCAAATACTTTTCCCCCCACTGTATATAGATTTCCTTTATGTGGGAGTCAACTGAATACAATAATTAATTAACCACAGACAGACAGATAGACAGACAGATACAGTGACTGCCACTAATATTGCCCCCCTTGGTAAATATGAGCAGAGAAGGCTGTGAAAAATTGTCTTTATTGTTTAACCTTTAGATCTTTTGTTTAAAAAAAAATCACAAAAATACTCTGCTCTCGTAGATATCAGACAATTGCAAACACAGCACAGGTTTATCCAAAAAAAACCCAACTTTGTTAAATATAGGTGTGCAACAATTATTGGCACCCTTTTAGTCAATACTTTGTGCTACCTCCCTTTTCCAAGGTAACAGCTCTGAGTCTTCTCCTATAATGCCTGATGAGGTTGGAGAATACATGGCAAGGGATCTGAGACCATTCCTCCATACAGAATCTCTCCAGATCCTTCAAATTTCGAGGTCCATGCTGGTGGACTCTCCTCTTCAGTTCACCCCACAGGTTTTCTATGGGTTTCAAGTCAGGGGACTGGGATGGCCATGGCAGGAACTTGATTTTGTGGTCAGTAAACCATTTTTGTGTTGATTTTGATGTATGTTTGGCAGAAAACATTAAAACCCACAAAAAATAAAGAGCCACCACCATATTTATCCGTGGGCATGAGGTACTTTTCGATATGGCAACCTCTCTGGTGTTTATTGCCAAAAAGCTCTATTTGGGTTTCATCTGACCATAGAACCCGATCCCATTTGAAGTTCCAGTAGTGTCTGGCAAACTGAAGACGCTTGAGTTTGTTTTTGGATGAGAGTAGAGGCTTTTTTCTTGAAACCCTTCCAAACATCTTGTGGTGATGTAGGTGACTTCGGATTGTAGTTTTGGAGACTTTCTGACCCCAAGACGCAACTAACTTCTGCAATTCTCCAGCTGTGATCCTTGGAGATTTTTTGGCCACTCGAACCATCCTCTTCACAGTGCGTTGAGACAATATAGACACACGTCCAATTCCAGGTTGATTCATAACACTTCCAGTTGACTGGAACTTCTTAATTATTGCCCTGATGGTGGAAATGGGCATTTTCAATGCTTGTGCTATTTTCTTATAGCCACTTCCCATTTTGTGAAGCTCAACAACCTTTTGCTGCACATCACAGCTATATTCCTTGGCCTTACCCATTGTTATGAATGACTAAGAAAATCTGCCCTGTGTGTTACCTCATATTTATACCCCTGTGAAACTAGAAGTCATGGTTGAACAATTTCCTGTTCCTAGTCACCCAGGTGTACTAAAAGAAATGTAAAAGATCATTGGGAATATACTTCAAATATACTTTTCTTATATGAATTCATAGGGGTGCCAGTAATCGTTGTACACCTATATTTAACAAAGATATTTTTGATAAACCTGTTTTGTTTGCAGTTGCGCCAATATTAGTGGAGGGCGCTGTAGATACTGCACAACCTGATTAAATACTACATGACATGATCGAGTACTACACAGTCTGATTAAATATTCCACAACTTGATTAAATGCTACACAGCCAAATAAAACATTACACAACCTGATCAAATACTACACAGTCTAATTAAATATTACATAACCTGAGTAAATACTACATGGCATAATTAAATACTCAATCAGATCTTTGTAAATAACTATTAAACTTTGTTATTATTATTATTATTACAACTATTAAGCGTAAAATGTCTAAAAATATCCCACCCTGTCTAGGACTTTATTAAAGGTGATTTTGCGTCATCACTGGTGAGATCCGGAGCGTTAGATAGATGACCTGGTTGCTTGAAGGAGCGGTAGCACGCGCTCCTGGCCACTGTTTCCGTTCCCACAATTCCTGTAACCGTTACTCAGACAACCGAACAACAAACACAGCTCTATTCACCTGCTTCCTCCGCGTGCTCAGCTGTGGTGCACTCGGTGCACTCGACTGATGGCTAGCTAACGCTGTGGCTAGCCGCGTCTGTCTCGCGGTACTGAAAGGAAAACAGTGATGATGACGTCAAAGTAAGTTCCGATTACAGAGGTTCAGCTGTACCCGAGTGCTCGCGCGCTAATCGGTTAACACACCTATGCACTGAGTGCACTAGCTAGTAACCCAGTGGACGGAATGGGACATAGCCTCCTAGTTGAGGCATTTTCCCCGCGTGCTGCTTGCTTCTCTCGCTCGAGGCGAGACAGAGGGCGCGAGCGCTGCGGAACTGCCCCGCTGTTGACTCACAGCGAGCGCGAGAGCACGGCTGGAATGACGTAGAGTCTTGAGCATCCAAGTTTATACTTAGAGGCAAACGTCCATTCATTCATTCCAAAGAACTTGGCTGCACATGATTATGTACATCTCGACACCCTAAACACGTTAGAAACCCTCATAGAATTTGTAATGGTTTTAATGGTTCTAATGGGAATTGTATTAGTTCTAATGGAAACTGTAATGGTCCCTGTGGGTCTCTACTGGTAATTTGGTGCTTTCTATTAGTGGCATGTTATGTGTAGTGGATATCATTAAGGACCAATAATGGTAATGGTTTTAATGGTTAGCTGATGGTTTGTAATGGTATTTGTAGTGGAAACCATTAGAATTTCTGTGATGATTTCTATCGTTTTTTTTTTTTTTGTTTTTGTTTTTTTTCCAGCAGGGTGTACACTCGTTCATACAGTTATCCAATCAGCCAATCATGTGGCAGCAGTGCAACACACAAAATCAGACGCAGGCCAAGATCTCCACTTAACATACACATCAAACATCAGAATGGAGATAAAATGCCATCTCATGGTTGCCGTTGCATGGTTGTTGGTGCCAGATGGGCTGGTTTGAGTATTTCAGAAATCTGTGGAGGTGAATGGCCAGACTGGTCTGAGCTCACAGGAAGGCAATGGTAACTCAAATAACCACTCTTTACAACCGTGGTGAGCAGAAAAGCATCTCACAACACGTAAACCTTGAGGTGGATGGGCTACAACAGCAGAAGACCACATCGGGTTCCGCTTCTTTCAGCCAAGAATAGGAATCTGAGGCTACAGTGAGGATAAAGTGCTTACTGTAGATGAATAAAAGAAGATTTAATGTAGATTTAATTTTTACATTTTTAAGTTCCTTCTTCAAGATGCGCTGAGCAGGTTTCCTCCACCAGGTGGCAGCATGATGTCATTTTTGAAGCTCGCCAAGCGCATCAAATCCCCATGGTGTAACACCACATTCAACCCACCCTCATCGACTTCATTTCCTCTCTTAACCGGGGCCAACTGGTGACTCAGACATTTTGGGAGAACAGAAAGTAAATGACAGTCAATAACAGAATTATAAAACTATAATCACTGCTCATGTTTGGTACAACTTTGTACTTAGAAAAAAGTGATCCATAGCAATATATTTGATAAGAAATCCTATTAGATGAAAAAAACAACAAATTTAAAATCCTTAAGGGATTATTTCCTGTTTTTCCATGATTATTTCCGGTTTTGTACTATATTCTGATTTTATGAGTAATGGATACATGATTTATTCATTTTAAGATCAATACAATTTCATGTGATTTATGTAACTGTCTTTGCTCACTTCTGATGTACACGTGTCTGTTCCTTGGGTCATAATATTCTGTCGTTGCCAATGTTTTTCCTCTATCTTAGCCTTGGACATTATCTATAGGATCTGGCATACGCCCTCTTGCACATACACATCAGTATAAAAAGCCTGCAGTGTCCAATTTTGTTTACACTATAGAATGCCCAGGTTGTATTTGTGCACACAATAAACCATCTTTTTTTAAATTTTTTTTTATTTTTTATAACCTGGCTCTTGGTCTCCTGATTCTTCAGTCAACTTATTTCTAATGAAACTGCAGTGTTTAGATGGTCAACCAGATTTACAACTGGTTCTATGTAGAACCCTTACCCTATAACTTTTCCCGAACGTCACATACGTTTCTCATATAGTTTTCATCTCACATAGTATACGATCACTTGGGAAAAAATGTGAACGTGCATTTCGACAGGTTATGCTGGGAAACTGCACATGTGCACTCACATAAACACACGTGACGTCATGTGAATAATATATAATATAACAAAGTAAAAACACATGTACTGCATGTAAAAAAATTAAAACCATGTGAAAGTATCACATGAAAAGTCACCATGTGGAAAAAAATGAGAAATATAACCTGTGGAAAACCCACATGTGTAAAATTACCCTGTGAAGTGTGTGTGTGTGTGTGTGTGTGTGTGAAACCTTTATGGAAAGTTACATATACTTTTGCGAAGAGTGTGCTTACAGGTGCTGAGGTTGAGTTAACAAGCTGTAACATAGAATTTACCCTGAAAAATATTCAGTAAGCCAGAATTCAGTGGTCAATGCATTTTTCACACATGCAGAAAAATAATAGTAAATACTATGTATATTGTTATACGTATATTACCAAATTATAATTATAGATATAATCAATACAGAAGACACCTTGAAAATATCATCTTTTTTCCCCTGCATGCCTGAGCAGAGGAGTCACAGGAGTCTCTATAAAGGGATTCAGTGGGCGTTCTGCCAACAATTTTTGCGTCAGTCGCCTGATCCAAGTATTTTAAAGACGGCTCCCGGTGAGCCAGGTGTGTTTCTCATATCAGCACGTCCTTGACACACACTCAGCATCTGGCTCGTCTTTTGCAAAGATGATTTCAGTCTTCCGCCAAGCTTGACTGTCACCATCTCACTCATATCTGAGGCAAATTGCTGCGGGATAAAAGCAATAAAACACGTATTCCTCTTGTTGGATATACTGTTTTTGGAAAATGATCCACTTCAGAGTGGTACCAGTAGCTTCCACTTAGTGTCAGGATGTGTCATTGATTATTTTCATATAACAGCACACCCACAAGTGGTTGATTAAGCTTTAGGTTTTAATTACTACACTACATACGTTACTTGCATACAATTTGTTTTGATTCTGATTGTACAAATCGTTACAAGTAACATCATTTTTTTTTTTTTTTTTTAAACATCAACATGGCTATGTTTTATTCAATGGTTAAAGGGACCGACTTGGGCTCACAGGAGGACATGCTGCTTCCAACATGTGCTCCAAAGCTGTTTAGCTTGTATTATCAATGACAATGCACAGGCACTGGCAAAAAAAAAAAAAAAAAGTTTGGATCATTCCTTAAGATCTCTTTTTAATGGTGTTGGAATACACAGCATGTATTTGCTATGTGGAGTCTTTTCAAGAAAACCTCAGATCTTTTAAGAACACTTAAACATGCAGAAACACCATTAATCAATTACGCAAGTCATTTCCAAGGATGCTTATACACTACTATTAGTTTATATACACTATTATATACAGCTTATATACACCTATTAGTCTGTTTACCAAGTCTGAATCAGAGCAAAATTAAAACTTTTGGTTTGTTTGGTATATGGCTTGGTTTGGCTTATCCTACACAGGCTCGTGGGGGAGCCTGGAGCCTATCCCAGGGAACTCGAGGCACGAGGCAGGGGACACCCTGGACGGGGTGCCAACCCATCGCAGGGTACAATCGCACACACACTCACACACCCATTCACACACTACAGACAATTTTAGAGATGCCAATCAGCCTACAACGAATGTCTTTGGAACGGGGGAAGGAAACCCGAGTACCCGGAGGAAACCCCCGAAGCAGTGGAAGAACATGCAAACTCCGCACACACAGGGTGGAGGCGGGAATCAAACCTCCAACCCCAGAGGTGTGAAGCAAACGTGCTAACCGCTAAGGTTTGGCTTCATATTATACATAATTAAACAGACCAAAAAAAAAAAGGAAAAAGAAAAAAAAAAAAAGGTCTGAGGGGTGTATAGGGCTGAAAACCATTGGCCAGAAATAACAGGAAAAAACCTTTACCATGTGCAGACAGTAATCACAAAAAGCACCTGAACATGGGTTAGATTAGATAATTAAACCATTATGTGTATCAAATCCAGCTTTTCTGTGCAGTGTTCCAGAGAACACAACATTTCTGCAGCTCTCCTCGCAGCTCAGGTTATCAGCTCATGTTTACAAAAAAAAAAAAAGAAGCTCCAACCCAAAACACATGGCACATTTGGTTCACTTCCTGCAGTCGAGTCGATTCACATTCGAATCAAATTGTCATTGTTAGAAAAACAATTAGACGCTCTTGGGCCGGTTGTTTTGGTCTGCACCTGAGTGTAATTGCTGTGTTCTCCATCCAACTCAAGTCTCTAAGCAGCTCTAAGCTGCTACTCAAGTACAGAATGTAAAATCATGCAAAGGTCAGTTGAATCAAATCCAAATCAAGTGTCAAATCATGCATAAGGTTGTGATTTCAAATCCTGGCACCATCAACCTGCCACTTTTGGGCCCTTGAGCAAGAACCCTCAACTGCTCAGTTGTATCCTGTCTCAATTGTAAATGGTGTGGATTAAGGCATCAACCAAATAAGGTAAATGTAAAAGCAAAGCTCTTGACCTTCACTGATGTTAAATTCTTTCCCCCATACCAGTAGTAGCTCAGCTGGAATGTTGTGAGTTCAAATCCCAGGAAAACCACTGTTGGTTCCTCAGGCAAGAACCTTCACCCTCAATTGCTCAGCTAAGCAAATTAATACATATAAATGTAGAAGCAATACAGAGAAGACTCTTTGCTCTTATTCCAAGCTTGATTTATCGGCGCAAAAAAATGTGTTCCTCTTTACATATTCCCAATATGCCTCTAAACTTCTCCTGGAACCGTTCCAAATGGTTTCCCATCACTCCGACCATCCATACACGCTGCATAAACAACATCATGTTTCCATTTTCTGTAGCTTTCAGAAGGAGGTCCAAATGTGTGTGGGTTTGAACGATGGGAAAACGATTTAATCAAAACTGCCTTGTTGTATAAATAGAAGATTTAATAAATTGGCTCCTCCAAGTATTTATTTGCAGATCTGTTGTGCAGATATTTATTTTGGAGTGGAGTAGGTCTTTGTGTGGACTTCACATTATGCAATTTTTGGGAATTGTGGAATAGACCTTGGGAGGTTTGTGTGGAAATCTTGGCTGATTTGATGTGTGCAGGTGTTTTTGAGTCTTGGGGGGAGAGGGGGGGTGTATAATGATGGCACTTGACGATGGACGGAGGTTTGAACAGTTAATGAATCTCGAAGGCTGCTCTATGATTCATGTCAAGTTTATCCTGGATTGTATAACAAGAGCGAGTGTAATCAGGAAGATAAGGCATAAGACGGAGAGCTTATCTGTCAGATGTTTGGCTTTTTGCGTAATGTAAACCAAGTATGTAGGCTTTGGCTGTTGCGATGGAGTATAATCTGTCAGGGCTAAGCAGAGATTTCCCTGCTCAGGCTTATGAGTGATATCAGCATCTTTAGACTTAAAAAAAAAGAAAAAAAAAACCCACCACCACATGTTCAGAGTGCTACATGCACATTTCAGCCAGAATCAAAACCAAAATCATCATCTCTATAATCTACCATACAGTACCATCTGTACTTGGTAACAGAACTAAAACCCTGACACAGTATCTTGTTTGCAAATCGCATTAAACCTCACGCTTTGGTCTCTGTAACTCAATCTGCCATCGCATCCAGAAACAAAGCAGTGCTGGAACACCAAAAAAAAAAAAAAAAACATCCTGGATGAAATGTGGAAATCATTTGGCTGACATCAATATGCAGGGCCTGAGCCCAGTAGAGAGAAGGGAATTGCTTGATGACGTATGTATCAGTGTGTGTGTGTGGCTTTTATTCGATGCTTTGCCCCAGGGGAACAACTTTTGCTTCTTCTTGCACCATCAGCACCGTGCTGTGCAAGTTTGCCAGTGGTCAGACTCGCACTGTACATGCGTCAGTGGAAGGCCTCACACTGAACATGCGTCAATAACAGAGCAAGATGTTCCTCAGAGGGGGGTGAGGATTTGTCATCTCTCTATCTTTCTTTTTGAAACAAATTTGGCGTTCTGCTTCCAGAACCCCCAGTGTGGTCCCATCAGGTTGGAGTAGCCTCTCTCTTTCTCTTTCTCTCTCTCAGGATTATTACCTAACATTGTACCTAAGTGTGCACGAACAGTGTGTTGAGCCATTAAAAACACAGAACAATGGTTGAGACACCATCCTGAATCTCACTGTGTTTTCCCCAGTGTAGAATTACAAGCTGTTTCTGCAGTTCTGTGCTATTTTTCAAGACATATTTTTGTAGATATACCAATTAAAGTTCTGCACCAGCAGCCAAAAATGCTGTAAGTTCAAATCCCAGGAATTCCAGGAATCCCAGGAATACTTAAACATTTTTCAACCCAATCTCTATCCACTACAGCTGTAGATCATATGCGATTAACACAGGCAAGAATTTCAACACATTTTCTGAGAAAAGAATGAAGTCTACGGGTAAAATACATGACTACATTTACATTTATGGCATTTGGCAAACACCCTTCTCCAGAGAGACTTACAGAAGTGCTTTGAAATCTCTATCAATAAATACATCTTTCTACTGGTTCACAAAGTCAGGGACTAAGAGTACTATCAGTCTAAAAACCCTGTTAGGGAGGTAGTAAAGTATGAAAAACACACAAGAATTTTCTTTTATAACACAAATTCAAAACTAAAACCACTATATTACCAGGTAACAAAGACAAATGTCTGTAACAAAGAAATAAGATGTTTGTATGTATGAGTTGAGGCAGGACATTGCATAAAATCAGCATGCACTTTGGTGAAGTAAATCCAATAATCATTATCATGGTCCATAGCACATGCCAGATCACAGGGAGGCAGGGCCCTTACAGAAGTAACTATGAATATAAATAATGAGAACAAAGGAAACAAAGGCTCATTAATGCACATTAACAATGACCAGACTTAACAATGAACTAAAGACACAAGAGGTCACATAAAGGCAACCTAATCAAGAACTAATACGAAACAGGTGCAGGCAATCAGGTAATAAGCAAATGATGAAACTTGGGGTGGAGACAGGACCAAAACAGTAACCAACACAAACTTAAACACATAGTGCTTGTCACCTTGGGAACTGCAATATGAAGTCAGAATCCTTGACACAACACTTATGCTTACAGTTTTCCAAAGGTTTTGTGGTATCCATGCATCAAATCCACACACTATTTTGGAAAACCCATCTATCATCCATTCATTTATCTTCAGTACCCTGGCAATGGTGGCTCTGGAGTCTATCCTCGGAAAACTGTGTGCGAGGTGGGAACACACCCTGGATAAGATGGCAGTACATTACAGCACACCATGCATACACACGTTCACACAGTCATCAATCCACTAAGCAGCATGCTTTTGGGAAGTGTGAGAAAACTGGAGAACCCAGAGAACAGAGAAAACCCCACACATACTTTAACCCAAGCTCAGGATCGAACTGTGGACCCTGGAGCTGTGAGTGCTACCTGATGCACTGCCCATGTAAGTAATTCATAACCACAAATCTTCCCTCTGAAAAGGTAGCCCGTGTCTTAAAGGACTAATTATCCATTTCTAGAGCTTAACTTACAAATCTTCACACAAATCGTCAGTGACAAAATTCAGCAAATGCCCTTAGACCTCCATTTTAAGTAAGTCTTTTAAAAACAGGTCTTCTGTTTTCTTCTTTTTTCAGCACAGGGAAATGTTCAAATTGGCCATATGCTGCAGAAACAGTTGATAGAAATAAGGTTGGAGTAATCATTTAAGCCTTGATTGCCCAGCTCTCTGCCTCACTTGGATACAAATCTGGGATATTAATAATAAACGTCAAATTGACACTCTTGAATGTTTGTTTTTTTGTCTTTACTTTCCATTGAAGCATCTTTCAGGACTTTTGCTAGTTCTTGCTAAACCTCACTGTGGCTTTTCTGTTTTTTCAGTGTAAATGCATCTTGCCCTCTGTAAACAGTACCTTATCTTTGCTCTGAGGACATTGTTGGTATTTTCAGTGACAGTTGTTTTACTTTTTATTCCCCCATCTCCGGCCATTTATCCTTGAGCGCCTGTATCATTCATCATTGGGTTTTTGTTTTTGCTGCAACATAATCACAATTGTTGATTTTGCTATTCCCAACATCTGCCTTATGGTTCTGGATTGAATCGCCTTCTTTCAACATTGAAACTGCAAGCAAAACCAGCTCTCATGTTTTCTACAATGAACTATTTGGAGAGAGACCTGGATTTCTCCATTAATAGTTGTTAAAATGTGACCTTTCCACTGCTCACCGATCTGGTCATTGCTATGACTGGGTGATAGATAAGGATAGCATGATATATCACACAATGATGAACATTTCTGAGAAGATTTTGGTTGTTTCAGTTACTTCGGGCAATGCTGTATCAATAATATACAATTTTAATTTTACTTACTCTTCAACAGAATGCTGTTCAAGTGCAATATGACATGATGATAATGGGATTTCACAGGAACTCAGAGGTGGTTATTAGAGTTCATAAGTGTATGGTTGTGAAATGTATTTAGTGGCTAGCAAAGAGTGTGTTCCTCTTGAAGAACTTTGATGAACTATGCAGGGTTGTACTAGTTCCTGTTTTTGCCTGTGTTGGTTGCATTCTTACTTGTTCATCTCTTAATCTTCTGAGTTACAATGTATGTCTGAATGACTGAATATAAACTCCCACATGGAACAGCTGTTTCATCCACTTCCTTAACAGATCTTATAGGTTGGTAAATTGTTTCCTTGATATTCTGGCCTCCCTGAATTCACAGTCAAGATCACCATTTGTGTAGGATTTATACACCGATGTTAATAACATAAAATCCTTAAAGAAGCAAGAAAGAACCATTGGGTGAACGCTAAACAGCTGCAGTCATGTCATCAGCTGAGTGTTGTTCATGGGACGCAAATGCTGAGATGAACATTGCCACCAGTCTATAGTTTGGTAAAGACCAACCAGAACCACTTCTCAAGCTGTGTTCTATGGACACCTGAGATATAAACTGACCTTTCTGGTAAAGGTGTATGCAAACTAAAAAGCGTCCTGGTGTGAAGCATGGTGGAGGTAGTACAATGGAAAAGGGTGACGCTGTCTCAGTCTTAATGGTTTGCAATCATTATACAACTGATAGAGGGACATCAGGCCATATGTGTATGATTTTAATACTGAAGATGGACTGGTTCATGTGGGTCAAAATTACAATGATCTAAGACAGATGAGTAAATCTTCAATAAAAGAATTTGTAACCAAATACTGTTAAATAACTTTAACTTTAACTGTTTGTATTAATATATGGGCTTTCATAGAGTCATGAAGACTACACAGAAAAAAAAGTTCAATTATTGTAAAGTAGCAACACACAAACCTGGTCTTGTGCTAAATGTGAAAGAGTTTGAACGATGATGGTGTTGTTGGGTATTTTTGTTGGATTTTATATGAAGGAAGTATGATTGGAAATCACTCACTGCTGCTGAAGTTGGCCCCACATGGACAGCCTGAAGATCATTCAGATTACTGAATTACTTACCACTTAAAAACCATAAAGATGGGTAAGGACCACAATTCAGATAAACAGTTAAGCTATGATAGCGTAGGACTACAATTGCTATGATAGCTTTAGGACTGCATTTGCCACAAACAGTTTTGCACTCAAGTCTCCATCAGTGAACAGTGGATAAGTTCAGCAAAACAGACTTCATGTGAAAACTGTAATGAATTTCCTGGTTACACAATTGCACTTTTTGACCATGTAGTTAGAAGGTACTGTCCGGTGTCACTGAGATAAGGATGGGTTCCTTTTTGAGTCTGATTCCTCTCAAGGTTTCTTCCTCATGTCGTCTCGGGGAGTTTTTCCTTGCCACCGTCACCACTGGCTTGCTCATTAGGGATAAATTCATACATTTAAAATTGATATCTTGAATGTATTTATTTCTGTAAAGCTGCTTTGTGACAATGCCCACTGTTAAAAGCACTATACAAATAAAACAGAATTTAACTGAAGTAATAAGGAAAGAAACAACTGCTACTGCCACCCTACTTTTACTGCCACCAAACTTTTAAGATGCATTCCCACAAGCAAACCTTCAAATAACCTTAACGTACAGTGTGGTCTAAAAGTCTGAGAGCACTAGTGAAAATGCTTGTTTGGCATTTTCAATTTAACACAAAGGTTTTATTTACAAATGATATCATCAGCAACAACCTGAGTGAAAAGTAGACTCTTAAAAATATTTACATGAATTTCTTTGTATTTGGTACGTCCCCTTTTTGCTTTTTGCAGCATGCACTCGAGCTGACATAGAGAACCTGGTGATCCATGTTGAGATCAAATCCATTGCCGTGTTGTCTGAACACCAATAGAAGGGATAAGAGTCATGTAAAATCTGACCTTTTGTACAAAGCAGTTAACATGGTTAATATCACAAATTTTCTTAAATTTAAATAGTGACCTAGAAATTCTTAGCAACATCTTGAATATCGAATAATCAAGATTTTTCACACGATTTTCACAGAATTTTCTAAAACGTTCTGTTTATTTTCAGTTTTAAATAAATTTAAAAAATACGTCTAAGTGTCTAAATGTGTCAATATGGTCTAAGACTTTTGGACCCCACCTTGCATATTAATTGAGTTATGAATTATACTGAATTGGTTAGAAAATGCTGTAAAACATATTTTCATAAGTTGGCGTACATCAATTCTTATTTACTTTTTTATTCAGATTCATAAAACTCTGTCACACCCATCTCTATAAACAACTATCGGCTTTCAGCATAACCCCGACCTTCTAATTGCCGGCCATGCCTTTCACCCACCTGTTCCTCCATGACCAAGAACATGCTAGAAACCTCTTGAACCAGTGTATTCCAATTTAACACATCATGGTTGATTGCCAGGATATCGCCTACTGTCTTCTTCCTGTTTGGATTTTTTTGCTTAGTGCTCTACTGTTTTTTTTGTTTGAATTGGACCGTATTTATTTATTTATTCATTTAATTAGTTATTTCCCATTGCATCTCTTCTGCATACACCAGCTCACTGACACCCACAATTGGCTAGGGTTGCTGTAATTAACAGGGGAGAGAGAAAAGTCATCACTTCACCTAGAGAGCTTGGCCAATGTTGCTCTCTTGGTTCCCGGCCACGGATGGCTGTGGCATCATCAAGATATGAAGTTGCATTCTCCTGGCAATAGGGTAAGCGCTCAGAAGCATGGACTTGGTCTGTATTTTGCATCCACATTTCTTTTGTAGACTCAAGGTTTGCAAAAAGCTATGAAAATATGGCTTGGTAAGATGGAAATATAAAAAAATGAGCTTCTCACACTGGTAGTCTCATTAAAATAAATGTTTTAGTCCTTCAGAAAATATTGGATGAAAATAAGAGGAACAACTTGTACAGTGCCAATATATAGAGAGACAGAGTGAAGCTGTAAAATGAAGCTCTTCCCACTGTGAAGATCATCAGGTTCAAAATGTTCCTGCAGGAACTTTTTTCTCTTGAAGGACATTTCACGTCAAGCTGATTTTCCTAATCTCTAAAACCACAGCAACCTCGAAAGCAACCAAGCAGTGTTATTACACATACCTTCGGAACTATTTTATCCTTTCACTGAACCTTCGCTGGACCATTTGCGAAACAGGTGCTGACCTTAATGCTGTGACATTCTAGTCAAAATAAGCCAGTCACTTCAATGTGGGTTTGAGGTTACTGAAATTGGTTCCATTGGAGCGACCAGTGTTGGCTTTGGAGGAGATCTGAGAGACGGAAAAGAAAGAATGAGGGAGACAAACAATGATAGAGTGAGAGTGGGAGTGGGTCCTGACAGACAGAGAGACAGAATGAGAGAGAGAGAGAGAGAGAGAGAGAGAGAGAGAGAGAGAACGAGAGAGAGAGGTGGTCTACACAACAGCAGCCCGCCCTATCTGTGGCTTCTGTCCCATTGTGTAAGTCCACCACCCCTTTAAGGAAATGAGCACATCCTGTTGTTTTAGTCGAGTCTTCCTGCATAAAGGTTCCTACATGTGATCAGTGTTCACTGAGACACACACAGAGCTCGCAGTGGACTAAAGGACTATGTCTCCTCACGTGTCCTCACCTCGATTAAGGCCAAAATGGAGTCCCTCTTTTTGGGGTAAGTACTGCCAATGCACCGCCTCCAGGTTTCTGATCTTTTTATATAACCAGATACAAATTCTCTGAAATTGAGCTATGGATAGAGTATATACTGTAACTCTAGAGACATTGATAATGCACTTTCAGAAATAAAGGTACCAAACTGTACTTTTCCTTGTCGTTGGGGTACCATCAATCTTTTTGGTCTTTTGTAGCTTTAGAACGTATCTTTCACTTTTAAAAAGAACTCAAGGTAAATTCAGGACCTTCAGGTCCACTAATATAGCTTTACAGGGGTGTCAAATTCATTTTACGTAACATGCCACATTACACTTAGAACAATGCCAAGTGGGTTGGGGAAAAAAAAAAAAAAGTTTAGTAGACCAATAACAATAACACATTAACACCTCCTCTTAAATGTGTTCATTTATCGAGATTTACAATATCTGAAATGTCAAATTTGTGATTGCATAAGTATTCACACCTAAAATAGTTCTTTTACAAAGAGTTCTGGTTACAGCGATACATTTTGTGTGTGTTAATAAAGAATTTAATCATTAGCACATTTTTATTCCCCCTAGTTGAATAACACAGACGAGCGCATTAAAAAAAAAATTTCAATTCAATTATGGGTCACAAGGCCAAGTTAGAACATGGATTCTAAGTTCATTTGGTCCGCCAGATTACAAACTTTAGTGGGCCGGATCTGGCTCAGAGCCATATTTTTCAATTAAAGGTACAGTCCCATGCTAAAATATACATACTAAAGATACAAAAGCTGTCTTATTGATAGTACAATACAGTTTGGTACCTTTATTTCTGACAGTGTGGTCATGAGGGACATTTTTTCCTTTGGTCTACGTGGCTATTTCCTTTGTACAAGTTGTTCAGCATGCAGGTAATCAGGCACAACTCTAAAGAAGACAGTTCAGGAAATGTGCCAGTTGAACAGGACAAAGAAAGGATGCACTCCTGCCATCACCAGTTATCTCTCTTCTTCTCCCTTCCTCTGTGTGATGGTTATGAAGGAGAAAAAGTGTGTGTGTAAACATCCAAGAAGTCCTTAAAAAGACATCGGGATGAGAAACCCATTTTGTTGGTCACCACCTCAGCTTCGAGAGCAGAAGTTTGTATCCCCCATGTTTCTTTGCCTGTAAAAAAAAAAAAGAAAAAAAGTACAGTATCTGACAACATCCAAAAGGACACTCTGAGGAAACCTGAAAGGTTTTATGGTATCACAATGGGTTCCAAGTAGAACTTTTAAAGAACCAGTCGAAGAGACCTTTTTTGTTTGCATTATTGCATTATCATTTGATTCATTTTGATTCAGTATGAATGTCAATGTGTTTCTTTAACCCCATGCTTCCTCTCTTCTCGCAGTCGCCTGCATGGTTTTGATGTTCGGTCGGCTGCAGGCACTCGTTCCAAGTGAAGCCACTCCTCCCAAACGCTCAGAAGAACAGCGCGGTGAGATTTCTTTAGCTAGGCCTATAACTTTAGAACACTGTGGACTGAACCACTGCTTAAAGTGTATTTGATGCACTGTAAATGATACCAGAGGTGAGAAGTAACAAAGTAATTCATTTGTACTTTCAATAGTTCAAATTCAGTATTTTCAAATACAGATCAGTTACTCTACAATTGACTTAAAAAAAAAAAAAAAACGTCATGAGATAACTTTTTTTGCAAGGCGGCTTAAAAAAACCCTAAAATTTACTACATGTCGTAGGATGAGGCGGGATAAATGATAGACAGCACATTCTACCCTGCGGTAGATGGACCAGAGTTCACCCTTACATTCTATTGGTTCACAAAACCAAGGATCGCAAGTCCAGACATTAAAATTCACCTACATAAAATCGTCACAAATGTGTCTTTCATGTCCCGTGTCCTTTCCCCTTCAGTGAATTAAATGATATTTCCACTGGGAGAGATTTTCAATCATTCTGACCACTGCTTTGTCTGAAATAACAAGAAAGCATACAGTAGTTTTCAGGTGTCTCCCATATAGCCATTTCAAGGGGTAAAAAATTGTCAATTCTATGGATAAATCGTAGATGTTAGTCCTTCTGAATTTGCAGCTGTTTGTATATGTACGAGAAAGCACAATATATTACACCAGAAAAGGGGGAGGGAGAACAGAAAACAAACAAAGAAACAACAACAACAAAAAACAACGAAGAAAACGAAGATTCTCAAGAACTTAAGAAGTTTATACTTTTCTTTAAAAAAAAAAAAAAAAACACCACAACATCAATCGTTATAAATATCTGTCCTTAGCTACGGTTTGTATTTACTAAGCTAGTTTGTATCATGACAGCTAGCTACTAGAATGCAAGCTAGTTTTGTTTTATCATCAGAGTTATTAACAAGTGTTAGCTAGCTTGTGTTCGTCGTTACTTGGCGAAAGGCGACTAATTTGCAAACAACAACCGAAATCAGTGTGTGGTTTAATACGCAAACCCCTCATTTCTGATTTTTTGCTTATACTTTTACTTTCATACTTACTGTATGTCAACGTACTAGAAAATATTTATACATGGATTTTTTTATTTTTTTTTTACTTGAGTAAGAAATGTTGGACTTCTATGACCTCAGCATGACACATAAACTATGATTCTTTTTCTATCTCTCCTCTCTCTGTGTGTGTGTACTTCAGGTCTGGGCAACACCCCCCTTTTCCCAGGAGTCCCGACCACACCGTTAACCACAACAAGTGAGAGAGCCTGTAACACACAGCTGTCAAAACACACTGCACTAGCCTGATACGACATCAAGGGCTTTGGCTCACGTTTAGCCCGTCACGTCTGACTGAGTCATGCCACATTTCTGGGGCCGGTTTTAGTGCTTCTGACATGTTTCCCAGGCCATCTCACACGTTCTTTGTTGCAATGTCGGCAAAATTAACCAAAGGTACAACTATATCATAGAAAAGAATAAATATTGATATAAAAAAAAAAACAGGGATATAAACCTGACTGAAGGCTTGTGATGGCCCTGAAGATCAGCTTACACAACTGACTGGTCCCAGGGGTCTGCAGACGCCCCACAAAGCAATTAATATCTTATACTTGATGCTTGTTTTGGGTTCAAAGGTCAGGAAGTTTGTGTATCTTAGACATGCTATGGTGTGATCGGATAAGGATATGGATTATTTTCTACACAGACAGCTTATGGGAATATTTCTACTTGTTGTAAATCAGTAATATAGTTCTTGCAACAGTTAACTA
This sequence comes from Cranoglanis bouderius, assembly GCA_023630585.1. Lineage (NCBI taxonomy): Eukaryota > Metazoa > Chordata > Actinopteri > Siluriformes > Cranoglanididae > Cranoglanis > Cranoglanis bouderius. The sequence goes on from CM042554.1 coordinate 16,861,252, forward strand.
GGGACATAGTGACTAAATAACCCAGCTGTGGGTTAAAATTTGCTTTAATAGATCACTAGATGTGTTCTAGCTATTCATTTACCCAGAGATTGTTCCTGTGCTGTAGGGCATCAGTGATATAAACCAGATTTCTTCTTTGAGTTGAAACCCGTAAGCTAAAACACAGTACATATTACTGCCTCCACATGCTTCAGGAGTTAATGTAAATATGAGTTATGGGCTTGAACAGCTCACTACATTCGTAAACAGGTCTCCAGAGGAAAGCAATAAGACTCGTTTCAGGTACTGGATAGTGTCATTTTTCAAGTTGGTTTAGATTAACCCCATAAATTTGTGAAGTGTGAGTCAATAGAAAGCAAGAGGGATGACTGTAGTCTTTTCTTTCTGAAAATAAATAAATAAATAGAGGAACTGTTTAATGTAGTAGCAGAGACTGTATAAGTAGACACAGTCCACTGATTAAAATATGAATAGGTTAGCACATAACACTTATCCAGTCCCACCTGTATAATACAAATTGCCAATTGTGTGTTAGATTCTTAGACTGATGCATGCATAGCTATTGGACACTATGTGTTCTTGGAGAAACATGAAAAAAAACCATTATGATTTATGCTAAAGCCCAAACATTTCTTACACCATTTTTGTCAGAGTTTAATAGCCATTTCAAGAATCATTGCCAAGATGGTCATCGAGTAGACAGACTTTACTAAAAGAATTTTGGTAGTGCTGGCACCTAACTTTTACCTTGATATTTTCTTGAAATAGCTGCAAAAAACTAGCTACAGTCCCCTCTGAAAGTATTAGAAGGGCAAGGCCAATACTTTTGTTTTGCACTGAAGACATTTGGGTTTGAGATCAAAAGATGGCTTGCTTTTCTCCCATAGACAGCTTTCTGGTCTTCATGTTGGTTTATCCTTTTTAACAACAAATGCAGTATTGACACGCAAAACTCAGGGCTCAAACCAAGAGTAGATATTCAGAGCTATTAAGTGTTTAAACAGTCACTTTAACAGGGCACACCTGGCCAACAAGAAACACCTGTCAGTCACATGTTCCAATATTTTTGATCAACAAACGGCTCAAACAAAAGGTGACATGTTCGAAGTTGTTTAACACAACCTAGATTTAAATATCTGGAAATGAAAGCTGCAATTCTGATCTATTGTCTCATATTCATCTTTTGATCTCAAACCCAAATGTCTTCAGTGTATAGCAAAAAAAAAAAAGCAAAAGAATTGGGCTTACTGTTCCAATACTTTCAGAGAGGACTATTGCTAACTTTAGGTGTTCAAGGAATCCTATTATAAAACCACCACTGTTTCCTATCTATAAATGAATTTTTGAATTAGTGTAGAACAAGTACTTACAGACAACACTAAAACATAAGGAACAGGTATATAATGATAAAAAACATATATATTCAATATTAATAACATCAAAGGGATACTAACAAATTATTTAGTACAGTAGTATGCAGTTTGGGACACAGCCCAGGTATTCATGATGTGTCATGGTTTTCCTGGTAGCATGATAGAATTATCTATTATAGAGTTATGAAGCTAGAATAACTTTATTGCGCACATCAGTGTGACGGTCACCCGTTACTGAGTACCAGGTAAAGGAACAAAACGTCTCAGCTGTAGTGTGTTTCTGTGTTGGCTCATATCTGTCTGCATCAGAGATGTCTCGGCTTATCTCCGAGGCTGGTAGAACTAGCCTGCTGACACCAGAATGAGCAGAAGCTCCAAATAACTCACTCTTGCCAGATACAACCAAGTTTGAAATACAACAAGATTGTGAAACACATAAACACCTTCTGTTAGCCACTAGCCAGCTATCAGGAGTTCTCTATCTTTACAACTGGGTAAAGACACAAATTACACAATGAGGATAAATCACATGACTATCATTCAGTAGCTTCTGGCCAATTAGTGAATAAATAAAGAATCTATCACTCCTGAATCCATTTGTTTTCTCTCGCATAGTATCATACTGACTCTGACTTCCATTTGGTTTGTGTATTCTCTCCTCATGTCCTTACTCGTTCTCTCTGCTGACTGGCTGCCTGTCACGATGAAGTTGGTCTTCTTTCATGCCTAACATTGGTGTGAAGACGCTTGACATATCTGAACTGGCGTAGGACGTGTGTGTACGACTTTCCTGCCAATTCTGCCCCAAGGCATTGTGAGAGGAGATGAAGTTTAGAAAAGAACATAACAGAACACTAGAGAACAAAACAGTCTACAGCTGTGTTTGGTTAAACACATCAACTTAGCTTTTTTTTTTAATATTCTAAAAGTTTAAAGGTTGGTAAACATGACACTAACATAATTTATCTGAGTTTACCTTCTGCTACATCGTCGGATGAGAATACTATACATAAGAAATATACACTCTTAAAAAATAAAGAGTATTTGATAATAATTAAAAGTTCCTTAACTCTACAACATGGTATAGTAAAGCTTCCAAGAAAATCTAGCTTGGTTTAATGACCAAAACACAGGCTGATCTGGCCAAACTGGTAGACCATCTTTACCAGCTGGTCGTTTATTTCCCACTGTTGTTACCCGGATGATCAACGACTGTTTTTATGTTTTGTGATAGTTGTGTATGAGTCCCTTGTTTGTCCTGAGCAGTTAAACTCTTAACGTATCGTGTTGCCTACTTAAGCATCAGTGAATCACCTTTTGTAATAGCTGTGTACGAGTCCCTCAGTGTGAAAAGATGGATCTCAACATCATATAGTCACTGTTGGAAAGGGGTCAAATATGCAGAAGATGCTGGAAAAGCAAAGAATGTACAGGACCTGGAGGATTTTTCTGAAGAACAGCGGGCGGTTTTAACTGCTCAGGACGAACAAGGGCCTCATGAACAACTATCACAAAACATAAAAACAGTCGTTGATCTTCCAGGTCACAACACACACAGTATTAAGAATCGAGCGTATGTAAACTTTTAAACTGGTTCATTTGTGTAAATTCAGTTATTATCGTGTCTTGTGGACTATATGTAAACATCTGTTATGTGAAATATATTATTCAGGGCAAGACTGAATAAACAACAATTTTTTTTTTAATTATGAACATTTTGCAGATTCTGCAAGCCGTATGTAAACTTATGACCTCGACTGTAGCTCTAATTCAGAAACTGTTTTTGTTTTAGCAGCACTCACCAGTTGGCAATGATGATCTACCAGTTTGACCAGCATGTGTTTCGGTAGCTATTCAGACCAAAGCTGTATGATTTTCAGCCTGATTTTGCTGGTGTAATAAAAATTGCACATCGTAAACGAATTCTTTGGTCTTAGAATGCATAATCTGACACACTCACCAATTTAGAGACGATTGCGCTTGTGCGAACCGGTTTTCCGCACGATCACGCCGATTGATGATGTAATTTTCATTAATCGCAGGTCTATCTTTAGAGGATCTTCATCATATAATCTGACATGCAGAACACGTTGTCTGTTATAGAATTTCGCCAAGTTTTAATTGGGATCCACTGTGTTGTTCTCTACTGTGATGAGTAATCATCGAAAAAGTTTCTAAGTCACCAAGAATCCAAAGTACACTTGAACAGCCATCTTTTTTCTCAGGAGTGTACTCCACCATGGGTGGCACCGAGATGGCACCCTGTGTTGACCTGTATTTAGAGCAGTTGGAGATTTGGGATGGGGTCTTTGTTTAAAAAAACTGCTCCCTTAAAGAGAACAGAACAGCTGGTGGACTTTTGGTCAGGATTCCCGGACCTCAGCTAGTTTAATACGAGCCGTTTTATTCGTTTATCCGTTTCATCACGGTCCTAAATATTTACTCGTGTTTCCTACTCGGCAACAGATGCGAACCGAAATAAATCTGAGAGGCACAGTGAGTGGCCTGTGAGAAAATACAGCGGAGGGTTGAGGTGGGGGGGTTAAAGGGGTTTCAGATGTGTGTGTGTGAGAGAGAGAGAGAGAGAGAGAGAGAGAGAGAGAGAGAGAGAGAGAGAGAGAGAGAGAGAGAGAGAGAAGTGTTGTGAGTGACACAGAGAGAGACAAGCAGGAGGAAACAGAAAGAGATTGAAGTCGGGTGAGAGAGAAAGACACATGAGAGAGAGAGACAGACAGACAGACAGACAGAGACAGAGGCAGGAGGAAAGAGAGAGTGAGACAGCAAGGCAATGAAAGAGAGAGACAGACAGATGCAGAGACAGAGAGAGAGTCAGAGAGAGAGAGGCAGAAGGAGGGAGAGAGAGACAGAGAGAGAGAGGTGGGGTGAGACACAGAGACAGACACATGAGAGAGAGAAAGACAGAGTCGGGGGAGACAGACAGACAGACAAGAGAGAGGGAAGCAGGAGGTAAGAGAGAGACAGAGAAAAAGTGTGTGTGTGTGAGAGAGAGAGAGAGAGAGAGAGACAGAGAGCGAGGCTAAGAGTGAGAGAGAGAGAGGGACAGAAGGTGAGAGAGACAAACACAGACAGACAAATTGTCAGAGAGAAAAAAAGACAGAAAAAATGAAAGAGAGAGATAGAGAAAGAGTGAGAATCAGAGAAAGAGAGAGAGAAGGAGAGAGAGTTTTACTACTTATGCCAACTTGAACTTGAGAGAGAGAGAGAGAGAGAGAGAGAGAGAGAGAGAGAGAGAGAGAGAGAGTTAACAAAGACTGTGGGTGTGTCCTATAACGGGGCTCCCTTTGAAACATCTGGTTTATAACCGTATCGACATCTCTCTCTCTCTCGCTCTCTCTCTCTCTCGACCTGGGGTTACACACCGGCCGTATCCCTACTGGATATACAGCGCACTATGTAGTGTGTGGAAAGCGTTTTGTTTTTGTCCCTCACACAGTGCGCACGTGCAGGGAGCAGGACGCGGTAAGGGACCGAGCGCTTCCACCCTGCACGAGTTTCCTCTTCCTGCCCCGCGCGCACACTTCACTCACTCACGGCCCGCGCGCTCAGCGGCGTCTCGCGCTCTCTGCTATGTGGGGACCGCTCGTCTTCTTTGGGCTGTTATTCTGTGTTTCTTCCGGTAAGTTCACACAGAGGGCTTCCCTCCCCTGTTTATTCAGCACTTTAACTGTCTGAAAGCGCTTTAAAACTAACCGGAGGCAGTTGTTTAGCCGAATAAAAGCTCTTAATGATGGACATAACGGAAAGCAATTAACAGTGACAACCATTGCTTAATTAACTTCCATACTGCGGCTATTCAAAGATATTAGAAATCGCACGATACCAATTCTTCTTTTCCGATACCGATACTGAAATCGATATGCATACATAAATATAAACTACTTAAGATTTAGAATGATTTTATAGCTTTTTTTTAATTATTATTCAATTAAAACTCAGATTCCTACATTGCAAATATAATCATTAAAAGTATATAAATATACAAATCAATCCTGACAATAAATACAATCAAACAAGTCTCTTTATATGTAAACATTTCCGGCTTCAAATCCAGTTCCAGCGTTTTCCATTTGTCACAGGATCGGACCGATCCTGTCTGATTCATTCTTTTTTTTTCTCCGATATCTGACCCACCGTTATTTGATGATATTGGTCTGACAGCGATCCTGGGTATCGGATCGGTGCCATCTCTATAATATGATTATTACACTTTTCTTTTTTTTCATTGATCTGTTTCGGTACAGATTGCAAAAATAAACCAGTTTAATCCAAAACTATTTTAATACATGAATGAATCAACCAAGACATGTTTCATTCCTCTTATACCACAGTACTATAATGGCACAGATTGTTGTAAATGCACAGATTGCAGTGTTTTGTTTTGTTTAGTTTAGAGTTAAGTGTTTAATGTGGAATATCACTTGTGTTATAGAAGCTGTGAACAGGCATTCTGTCACCAAGGCAGTTTTTCTGTAGACTATGTGGTCTATTGTTTTGCCGACTAGAAGCTCTTAATAATCTACAGCACACACTGCGTAATGGAAAACGCTTAAATATCATGATAATTAATAAGCAATAATGCAAGCTTAGTCATTTATAATAGGTATATAATAGGTAACGTTATATTTGGTAAAAGCCTGTACGGTGAGAGTTTTATAACGACAGTAATAATTGAGGAGTTTCGAAATTCCAGTTTTATTGTACTTGTTGACTTGCGCATTATTAATATTTAAATAAAAAAAACAAGCCTGCTTCTTCTAAGGAGTAGTCACATTAAAGGTGCAGTAAAATTCATTTTTGTTTTTGTGTAAATAACCTGGATGATATGAAGAATGTGATGAACAATAGATTAAGCCTCAGTTGGTCCGAAATGCTTGCTTGTGTTTGGACGGGCCTCCTGTCAATCATCGTATACACACTCTATAGGCCACTGTAGATCCTGGGGGCAGAGCTTTGTGAACATGTGTGGGAATGGGAGATTGAAAAATCATTCAAATGTCAAAACCACCTAACCATTACAGACCAAATCGTGGAAAAAAGACTAATTTTATCTAATGCACCTTTAACTGGATTTTTAAACGGTAGATATAAATGCAGGTAGATCGAGTTGCATGAATAAACTAGTTTAAATCAGTTTAACTATTAATCCAAAAGGTCTGTAGCTAATTTTAAACCCTGGTTAAACTCAATGTCTCATTAACAAGACCTTAATGATGTGTAAGGTGTGTTTAAGCAGAAAAACACACGTTATGGAGTTCCAGGACTGGGATGGAAGAAGAAAGTCAATTGAACATGGGAACAAAGTTGCTGAAACATAGTCAGTTGTTTTAAAACAACATATAATCAATGCCAGGTTCTCATACCACTTACTTTAAAGGAGAAGTATTTCCTCAGTTTTCCATTTGCTCCAGCTGGACTGAGTCAGCCAAGACATGTTTTTGGTGTCTAAAGTCACTCTTTTTGGTTTTAGCACTGGAGCTATGTGGCTAATCTTGCTAACAAAAAAATAACAAAAAAAAAGAAGAAGAGAAAAGCTTACAGCGACCAATTTTAGAGATTATGACAACTGGGGGCTTTCAAGCTAGTACCTTCCTACTTCCTATCATATCTCCATCTCTGTGAGTTCTCTGCTGCTGAAGCACATTCAGCATTCAGTATTTCAGATATAGGCCAGAATAGGCCAATTTAAACATATACTGTGTGTAAAACAGCACACTTTGGTAAAGGTGACACCTGATAGAGTTCAGTACCAGTGGTATTACAGGTTGTCCATTTTAGACACAAGTTCAAGTTTCTATGCAGCCCATTCTCACTAGCAGCAAAATGAGCATAAGTCATACATTTCAACTACAGCGAATGATACATAATAATTCAGGCTGTGTCCTGAATTGCATACTAGCACACTAAATAGGATGGTAAAATACTACCTACTCTATTACTCTGTGGCTTTTGTTCAGTTCAAGACCTTTCCATGTCGGAAAACGTACAGCTTTACCTCTTTCTGTTACAAGACCCTGACACTGGAGACTCCTTCCATCAACGTTAAATAATTGTCTCTTACAATACAAAAAAAAAAAAACGTCAACATGTCAATTTTTATACTTTTTTCTTTGTTAAATAACCATTTTTTTTATCCATTTATTATTATTCTTAGATTGTAGATTGTCCACCATACAAGTCCCTGTGAACGAGCTGTTACTATAGAAACACTACTGAATTCGAACGACAACGCATTAATATATAATAAACGTGTGATTTGCATTACAGTCGAACTGCTGTCAGAGAAGCTGTTATTGAAACATTAATCAACATCATGAGAATTCAACATCATTGTGGGATAAAAGAGACATCATTTGTGCTTTTTCATTTCTTTGTTACAGCAGCTGGAGGTACACGTCATCTTGAAGTGTTTATTACCCACTGCTTGTGTTTTCTCGCAAATAGACAGCATTTTATTTAGCTTTTTAGTGGAAATATATATGATTTGAGGTCAAGAGGTCTCATTTTTAGCAGGAAGACATCTGATTTTTGGTCAAATGGGTGATTTTGTATACGTTCTGGAGCTAGCTATGTACGATGTATGTATGCTATGTACGAGCAGGTATAACCAAGGTGAGGAGAAACATGTTTGGTCAGTCAAAAAAAAATTCTTTTTAGTGAAATTGTATGACATCCAGAACATGTATGTTGTTGTGAGCACCAACTATGACATTTGTGGACATCTAGCACTTGTTTATTGTGTGTGGATATAAAAAAAAAGAAAAAAGTTCTTAAAAAAACTTTTAAAAACACCAAGGAGCTTTGTTAGCATCAATGCTTAAATTTGGATGTAAAATTTTAGAATTTCAGCTCTTGAGGAAGTTTTTCCGAGTGGCAGTTATGATTGTAGGCAGTTGGAATGTATTTTTTTCCCACTCAGATGTCTTGGTCTAGAAGCTAAATTTGGGGTAAAGGGTAAATTGTGTGTTTCATTTTTTGGCCGAATTGTTCGTTAAAGCTATGGTAGCTTAGCTGTCAGGGAAAACACTAAACTTTGACCTGAATCTGACCTCCTTGTTTAAATATTTGCTCTCACACTCAAGATGTCTCTTCTTTTCTAGGTGTCAGCACTGAAGAGAAACCAATATGTAAGTTTTCACTGTGTTCCATCCTGTAGTGTTGGTTTAAATGGAATTGTTTGTTTAGTAAGGAATAAAACACAAGGGGGTTTGATGTCATGGGAAATGAATCAGCGATGGGATGGTGTTAGGAAGCGGGGTTACTGTTGCCACACTCAAACTGATTATTTCCCAATAAAAGCACGTTATAATACAAAGTGTTTTATTCCTTTTATACTACAGTATAATTTGTTGAAAAGTGGCACATCATACTTTTTATTCGTTTCATTCATTTAATTTGTACAGTTAAGTTGCGAAATATTTCTAATGAATTGTGTTTCATCCTCTTCGTGTACGGGAATGAAGCAAGCACATGTGAAGTATACTGCTCCATATGTGACGAGACTCCACTATCCAGGGTTCAGTGCTACTCTGAATTCCTTAAAATCTGCAGATTGAATTTTCAGAATGAGATGGATAATGTCAACTCCACCGACTGGTGCATGTGGGACAACGTGAAAAGGTTAGTGGTGTTCCTGTGCTTCACTGCATCATGTGTTAGAACTGCTCAAGAGAGAGCTGAAATCAGATGCTGATGAAAGATCACATGGGAATTTTTGCATGTAGGAAACCCTGGATGAAAAGGCAGACATTCTGTTTTTGTAAAAAGTATATTAAAAAAATTAAGTCCATTCTGGATTTAATTTTTCAGGCATCGTTCAGGCATAAACGATAACATCTTGTAGTGTTACCCGTGTCCTTTGAAATTTGGTATTTTCAATTCTAGCAATGCTGCAAAACTTCGAACACAAAAATGGCCGAAAAAAGTTCAAGTGCTGAAAATTTCAACAAGAGAAGTTTTCATTTGGCATCCTAAAAATTCTAGTAATGTGCCATAATTTTGACTACCAAAATACCAGAAAAAGTTAAAATTTTAAAAGAGATTTTAACAAGAAAAGTTTTCATTTGGTATTTTAAAAATTCTAGTGATGCTCCATAATTTTGACTAACAGAAATATCTGAAAAAGTTTTCATTTTAAACAAAATGAGTCCAGTATGAGTTTTGATACCTCACTCGAAAGCATGTTATTCCAGTCAATATGCAGCCCATATATAGTATATAATAATTTTATACTTTATTTGTTGGATTTAATGTCAATTAATTTTGTGCAGTAATGATAAAAGGACAGAATTTTCAATAATAGTGTTATTACTGTATTTCTCTCTCTCTCTCTCTCTCTCTCTCTCTCTCTCTTTAAAAAAAAATGTATTAGGTTTTTCCACTAACAAACAAGAACAATAATAATCGTACAGCACTTTGTTTCCAGTTTTGGTTTTTGGTCCAGAGTTCAACAGATTTTGGTGTCAGTTTCATTTAGAATTTTCATTTTAATGCCTCACTAAAAATTCTATGCTAACTTGCACTTTTAGTAAACCTAAATCAAGGAAACACTCTGTCGTTTGGTTTTTATATAAAAGAACATAAAAGTTCTGTATGTGTTGGTGTACTTTGCTAACATACTATTTAGTATGGTATTATACTGTTATACAAGTTAGTTATTATATAATTTCTATTATACTACAGACTTTTTGAAGATATTTTTTGAAACATCTGGCTGGAAATGTACACACTCTCACTTTATCTCTCTTGCAGTCCCTATAACAAGTTCACCATGTGTTCGGAGGACATTGCGGAGTGCTTGGCGCTCCCGTGGCCCAACAGGCTGGTGGAGGACATGTTTGTGGAAATCCACTCCTCCTTTTTCCAGGAGTGTCCCACCGAGACGCTTAGGGATCCACCACCTAACGTCATCTTCGCCCTCGTCATGACCCCTATATGTCTTATCCCGGCCATGGTGGTGCTTGTCGTGATGAAGACCAAGAACGGAGACAGGAGGTCATAAAGCTTGGCTCCATCCCCCGGATTAGCTCCATCTGCTCTTTTCCTGGAAAAAAAAACTGCCACTCAAATCTGGTTTTCTGCTTTTAGACATGAAGCTCTTTCTTTACACTAACCTGACCAAAAACCCAACAGTGAATTCTGAAATATTGTGAATGGAAATGCCAAGCAATGGCTTGCAATCCAAGAGAGTGTAACAACTGGTCTCTGAATTCAAATGAAGGCCTTGTTTTTATTATTTTGATTAGTGTAGCAGTAGCCAATCACAGGCGTTAGGTTCATGTAAACAGAAATCATGTTAACAAGCTGGCTGGCTTCACGTACATATTTTGTAAGTGTTAACCTTCAGCCTTCTAATTTGGTAGCAGTTTCACTTGTACAGAGGATTTTGAATAATGTGGTAGGAATTGCCAACAACTAAACTGGGATGAAAGTAGGTAAGCAAACGGGTAAGATAAATTAAATTAAGTCATCAGGTAAGATAAACTCATGAGCTAGCCCACCAGCCAAGTGGAAGCTCCTGTATGCCGCCCAGAACCATGTTTTTGTTGCCTGAAAACTTAACTGACGAGGCTAAAATGTGTTAGCTAAAGTAATGTAATAACGTATGCCGAGCTAGTAATCTAGCTAAGTGCATTCACGCAGACTAAGACAAGCAAACAAGTATATAAGCATAGTCCTGACCAAGTTTTTAACGTAGCACATCATGTTTGTCAAAAAGTCAGCAAGTCATTAGCAAAAGTTTCGGCAGTTGTGTTCTCTCCTCACATCGCAAGTTAAATATTGTTTGAGTCTAGGCAACTACGAGTAAAATATTATTAGCATACATTAGCGAACATGAAATCTGCTTGTCCTGGGTGCTCAGGATACTGATTTGTCAGTATGAGTTAGTGGTAATAGAAATGATGCGATAACAATTTCTCAATGGAATTCAGACATCATGATTATCACTTTATTTTTCAGACTTTTTTTTTCAGAATTTTCGCTCCCCGTTTATTTTTGCTAAGCATCTGTATGGAAGCTGACCTACTGGAGCAATAGCTATCATGCATCACTGAAATATTAGGATCTCACAATCACATCTGGATCAACGTCTTTTTTTGTTTGAATGAATTTTTATTTTTAATTTCTAATCCTAGCTAAAGGTGATGATTAAGAATTCGTTTAAGCGTCAAACATTCATGCAGATGCTTTTAAAAAGCAGCATTTGATCTCCTGGTCCCGTGCTTCTAACATCAGGTTATTTTCTACGTTATTTTACTCATTTGTACTCTCAAATCCTGATGCTGATATTAACATTACAACGCTGAGTGCTGGTCCACCTCTGTTATTAACACCTTTATAAGCCACTGAATCCTTACTCCATGTACTGTAAGACTTTTTTTTGTTTTTTTAGAGTGTCAGTCGAGTGACAAAGGCCAGTTTGCTGGCTCGGGTATGATTATGATAAAATCTCAATGCTTATTTTTATGACTTTATGACCCAAGTCATAAGCAGTGACTATCGGTTTTTTAATAGGACGACTAAAAGAGAATTTCACCCATTTTGTTTCTTTCTCTCATATTTAGCCCAAGTGTCTGTCACTGATACAAGGTAAAAAGTGCTTTGCTTCAGTATGAACTTTTCTAAGAATGCTTTCTAGCTTGGAAAGGAAACAAACCATAGAGTGGAAATTCTGACTGTCCAATCAAATCTAAGAGGATTGGTGATTTTTTTTTGGATCATAACACTTTTTTTTTTTATAATATTTGGGTTATCTTCAGATTCTGGTAGCTGTCAGTGGATTTTATTGGTTCCCCAGGTTCTGTTGACCTCCAACATCTGACCAATGAGGAACATCTAAACTAATCATGTTGCTGATAATTCAGAAACCTCTGCATCTTGGTCTAGTATTCTTTGCATGTATGGCTTTGGATTGGACAATGAAGGGAAGAGCTGTGTTTGTTTGTTAGTTTCAAAACAGCGATAGCTTCAGCAAACTTTTGCCAAAAAGTTTAATCTTATTAAAGAGATATAGGACCAATACTGTCTGGTATAAATGTGCAAGCAGAGATACATATAGGCTCATTAATGCTTATCAATGGTTTAAAGTATATTGTTTTTCACTTTTGTGGAAAAAAAATACAATAGCACCACCAATGGTCATGAGTAAAAAATAAATAAATAAATAAAATACAAGAATGGTATGAAGTAGAGGCTGGGGCTGATTTCTTTGTAGCCCAGATTGTAGATTAATGCAGTCGAGTCAAATGATTGTAATAGCGTAATAAGCTAATTGTAATAAAGATGAACAAAGTGGATTATTTTAGCTGATTTTTCATACTTGGATTAGACTCAAACTCATTTGTCCTATGATAAGTATCGTTTCCATTTTGTTTCTATGACAGACACCAATATTTGATGCAAATTATAAAGAACAAAATTGGTGAAATTCCTTTTAAGGAGCAAGTGAACCACATAAACATCTCAATTTATCAATGTATATTTTTTTATGACAATGCAGCGTTCTCTCCGTCAGCAGCTTACTGAATGTTTAAAGGTTTAAAGGTTTAAATGTTTAGTGCAACCACAAGGTTGCGAAAATTCAACTCCCACGACTGCCCCTGCTGGGTCATTGAGCCAGATGATTAACCCTCAACTACTCATCCGTGTGTCTCATTTGTAAGCCGTTTTTGGAGATTCCAGACCTCACAACTGCAGTGGTGCAACATCCACAGTAATTTAGCGTGGTAGAGATGAAAGGTTAAGGGTCAGAGAGGTGGCGTGGGAACACTGTTAACTGGAAAAGCAGCCGGAATGAAGGCTGTGTGCTTACCTGTGTGAATCTGATTATAAAGGTCTTAATTCAAGGTCTGACATTGGGACTGTAAAAATTTAAAAAAAAAAAAAAAAAAAAAGATATGTTTATACTTAAAAACTGTTTCATGTAATGGGAAATGTTGTCTTTGTATACTTTGCACATTTTTTAACGACTCTGAAAGTGTGTGCTTTCGTTGAATCTGTGTTTTTGAGCTGCTCAGTCTTGTGATATGGCCTCACTAACAATCTGTGAATCATTTTAGATTGTTCCTCTGGAAGCACTTAGACATACAATTAAACAGTGTCTTTTTAATACGATTATTTTTTCCCCCTTTACATGAGTGATTTTTACCCAATTCAACCCGGTGTCAGAAGATGACTTCAGTGTCTCTAAGAGAAACCAGAATGCCAAACATGCAGATGGTCATATGTTAGCAATTTTGATTCCTTGTAATTCCCACTAATTAATGGCCCATGATATAAACACACGAAACATTAAAGTGTCCACTTCCTTTCTGCTCAAGTGCCACGACCTTGCCAGAATGTTCTAAAGCATCATGGGAAAACAAACATGTTTCCTCTCAGTTAAAGTAAATAATTGACCAAAAATGATCACACTGCAATCAAACCAAATTGAAAAGCTAAAGATGATTTGCCATAAAGTCACCATACTGTTGCTGAATTCTTCGTTCTGATTGGTCAGAAGGTGTTGATTAATTTTCTATAACAATAGTGCAGATAAACAAATCACAGATGGATGATCATCACACTGATCAGCCATAACAATAAAACCACAGTCAGGTGACATGAATAACATTGATTATCTCGTTACAGTGGCACCTGTCAAGGGTTGGGATATACAACCCCAGTTCCAAAAAAGTTGGGACGCTGTGTAAAATGTAAATAAAAACAGAATGCAATGATTTGCGAATCTCATAAACCCACATGTTATTCACAATAGAACATAGAAAACATATCAAATGTTTAAATTGAGGAAATGTACCATTTTAAGAAAAAAAATAAGGTAATTTTGAATTTGATGGCAGCAACACGTCTCAAACAAGTTGGGACGGGTTGGGACAAAAGGCTGGAAAAGTAAGAGTTACTAAAAGAAACAGCTGGAGGTTAACAGGTCAGTAACATGATTGGGTATAAAAAAATATTCTAGAGAGGCAGAGTCTTTCAGAAGTAAAGATGGGCAGAGGTTCACTAATCTGCGAGAAACTGCATCTACAGTTCCTTAGCATCCTCAAATGTAAAATTGCAAAGACTATGAATACCTCATCATCTACAGTACCTAATATCATCTACAGATTCAGAGAATTTGGAGAAATCTCTGTGCGGAAGGGTCAATGGCGAAAATCAATATTGCATGCCTGTGATCTTCGGGCCCTCAGGCGGCACTGCATTAAAACCAGGCATGGTTCTGTAATGGAAATAACTGCATGGGCTCAGAAACACCTCCAGAACTCATTGTCTGTGAATACAGCTCGTCGTGCCAACCACAAATGCTGGTTAAAGTTTTATCATGCAAAGAAGAAGCCATATGTGAACATGATCCAGAAATGCCGCTCATTTAAAATGGACTGAGGCAAAGTGAAAAACTGATCTGTGGTCAGATGAATCGAAATTTGAAATTCTTTTTGGAAACCATGGACTCTAAACTAAACTAAAGAGGACTAAAGAGGAGAGGGACCATCTGGCTTTTTATTAGCCTGCATCTCTGATGGTATGGGGGTGCATTAGTGCCTATGGAATGGGCAGCTTGTACATCTGGAAAGGCACCATCAATGCTGAAAGGTATATGCAGGTTTTAGAGCAGCATATGATTCCATCCCATCTTTACTTCTGAAAGACTCTGCCTCTCTAAGATACTCTTTTTATACCCAATCACGTTACTGACCTCTTGCCAATTAACCTAATTAGTTGCAAAATATTCCTTCAGCTGTTTCTTTTTATTAACACTTACTTTTCCAGCCTTTTGTTGCCCTGTTCCAACTTTTTTGAGACGTGTTGCTTTCCTCAAATTCAAAAATACTTTTTTTCCCCTTAAAATGGTACATTTCCTCAGTTTAAACATTTGATGTTTTCTATGTTCTATTGTGAATAACATATGGGTTTATGAGATTTGGAAATCATTGTATTCGGTTTTTATTTACATTTTACACAGCGTCCCAACTTTTTGGAATTGGGGTTGTATTAGGCAGCAAGCAAACCGTCAGTTCACAAGTTGATGTGTTGGAAGCAGGAAAAATGGGCAAGCGTAAGAATCTGAACAACTTTGACAAGGGCCAAATTGTGATGGCTAGAGGCCCAGGTCAGAGCATCTCCAAAATGGCAGGTCTTGTGGGGTGTTCCCGGTATCCAGTGGTTAGTACCTACCAAAAGTGGTCCAAGGAAGGACAACCAGTGAATCAGTGACAGGGTCATGGGTGCCCAAGGCTCACTGATGCACGTTGGAAGAAGGATAGCCCGTCTGATTCGATCCCACAGAAGAGCTTCTGTAGTACAAATTGCTGAAAAAGGTAATGCTGGCTATGATAGAAAGGTGAAGGTGGCCTGGTCTGATGAATCACGTTTTCTTTTACATCATGTGGACGGCCAGGTGCGTGTGCGTCGCTTACCTGGGGAAGAAATGGCACCAGGATGCACTATGGGAAGAAGGGAAGCCGGTGGAGGCAGTGTGATGCTCTGGGCAACGTTCTGCTTGGAAACCCTGGGTCCTGGCATTCATGCGGATGTTACTTTGACACGTACCACCTACCTAAACACTGTTGCAGACCAAATACACCCCTTCATGGCAACAGTATTCCCTAATGACAGAGGCCTCTTTCAGCAGGATAATGCGCCCTGACTCACTGCAAACAATTGTTCAGGAATGTTTTGACAAAGAGTTCAAGGTGTTGACTTGGTCTCCAAATTCCCCAGATCTCAATCCGATCGAGCTAAAAAAAAATTTATTTGTTGGAACACTGCTGTGATTAATAGGAATAAAACACTTCAGGATGTTCTGAAAGGACAATAATCAACAGTGGAGTGGTTAGCAGTCACAATAATGGCATCAAGACATTAAGGACTTTCTAATGATTCACTTAAAAAGTTGGGTTTTTAAAAACTTTTTATTAATAATTTAGCTTAAGAGTATAATTTGAGAAAGTGGCTGTCACTCAATATCAAAATGCCATACAAAAAAATACCTTTGTTTTTCTCCTTGAGGAAATTTGGATGTGACTTCCTGTTGAACTGGCGGAATAATTTCACAAGGGTGAATGTGTTCAGGTAACAGAGTTGAGTTTGACTAAAATGTACATTCTTCATAACCTGTTATGAACGAATCATGGAAAAGGATGTTCCAAGCATGAGGTGTTAAATGGATTCACACATTAATGTAAAATAATACTTTTTTTTTTTTTTGAAGGATTTTAGGTTTAGGTTTGATTTCAAGGTAAACTGTAGATGTAGTGGGCTGGGATGGCAAACATGCTGTAGATTTTGTAGTTTAGATGGTTTTATTAATGTTTTGAGTACTTTATTTGAAACATGCACATGGTTTGTCGTGAAGGAAGATTTACATGTGTTTAAAATGTCTTTACATACAGATACAGATTTGTAAACACCGTATAATATCAGTGGGACACAAACGGAAAAACAACTGTGGACTCACACAGGAACTATAATAATGGTTGGGTAATTATGGTGCATTTTAAGGTTTATATCAGCTTGTGCCTACTGCGTATATGACATCTTATTTGTGCACAGTGTGTATATAAAAATATGTATAGTATGCATATTTATCGTGTGTACTGTATTTAATGTTCCGGATTCTTTGGCTACCCCAAATCTCCCTTTGGAGATCCCTTCATCTATCTATTCATCTATCCTAAACTTTCTTTTCGTATAAATTGTTGTAGTTGAGAAAACAACTTTGTCCACTTAAATAAGTTTTATCGAGTCTCCCAAAAAAGGTGTGAGCTTTGTGAAAACTCTGTGCCTGTGTAAAAAAATCCACATCGATGACACACACACAGCCATCTGGACACTTCTGGGCAGCGTCTCTGTTCTGTCTCTGTCTGGCAGGGTGGAGTGGGAAAGACAGGGTAAGGGTGATCACCCTCCTCCCTGTTCTCTCAGTCTCTCCTCCCTCGGCTCAGATCAGCTCATCCACACGGCTCCGCCTTCCCTCGCCGATCTCCTCAAATCCTGCGTCATTTTCACGAGGCCCACGGGACAGTACACACCTCACACGTTGAACCAAGGAGCCAATCAGAAGTGGCCAGATGCTCCACACTGCCCAGTGTGACTGGCTTGGCTCCAAACATGGCTGAAACTTTTTCCGCCTGAGTTTAAAAAAAAAAAATAAAATGGATCCATTTATTTGTAAATGAGACGGTGTGACTCATCCACAGTCTAGGACAGTCTGGCATGAATTTCTTTTATGCTTTCCCCTACTTTTATGTACTTTCTCTCCAATCTGTGCTTAAAGCCACTGTCCAGAACAACCTCAGTAAGTCTTTACAGTCTATGTATGCAACAACACTGCCACATAGTGGTAACACACAGCAATAACGCACCACAATCAATAAAATAGACTGCACTGAATAAGATTGATTCATCCCTGAGGAAGAAATTGGCTAACACTGAACAGTTACAGTGTGAATTAAAAGATGAGGTGAAATAATATGTAAATAAAATGCTCGCTTTTTGATCTTTAAATGTCTGTGATGGTGGATGTGCCATGAGAGATCATGTCTTACATACAGTAAGACATAAAAAGTTATGATTGCAAATCCACTCAGCTTCACACTTTGACAGTAAAAATAGATGCAAGATTTCTTATAATCGTATCTTGGAAATGAAACCTGTATCTTTATTAAAAGTACATGTATACAATTCTAGAAACATAGTACTGTATCTAAAGCGCTGGTGATCTGTTTGCATTTAAAATCCCCTTCATGAAGCTCCATTAAATGAAGCATCAAGATCCATGGTGTATTTTTAAAAAAGTTGCTAGAAATAATGATGATACAAAACAGTGTGTATTTTATTATCAGATAATTATCGAATAGTCGAGTTTGACTGAAATGTACGTTTTTCATAACCTATAGTGGACGAATCATGGAAAAGAATTTTCGAGCATGAGATGTTAAACGGATTCATACATTAAATGTAAAAAGAAAAAAATAAAAATACTGGGCTCATTTAATTTAAGTTATTGCATTGTACTGTAATGCAAAAAATACTTGCAATCCGGTAAAACCTAGGCTTCATGACTCTGTATCTGTACCCCCCCACCCCCACCCCCCCCACCAAAAAAAGGATGTACAATATATACAATTAATAACAAATACAATTAAGTATGGTTTGAGTTTGGAGTTCACTGAAATTGAAAAATTAAAATGGACATTTTAGAAGATCTGAAATAAAATCGCCTGGTCTTTTTCCAATCCTGGTCCCATCCACCTCATGTGTTTCGCATTCTGAGATGCTTTTCTGCTCACCACGGTTGTAAAGAGTGGTTATTTGAGTTACCATAGCCTTCCTGTCTGCTCAAGCCAGTCTGCCCATTCTCTTCTGACCTCTCTAGACACTGTTCTGTGTTAAAAACCCAGGAGAGCGATCGGCATTTTCTGATTTCAAACCTCCAACAACCATGCCATGATCAAAATGCCATTTTCCCCCCCATTCTGATGTTTAATGTTTGAAGCTCTTGACCTGTATCTGCATGATTTTATGCATTACACTGCTGCCATATGACTGGCTGATTGGATAATTGCATGCATGATGAGTGAGCAGGTGTTCAGGTGTTCCTAATAAAGTGGTCAGTGAGTGTATGTACACTAGTGAGGTTTACAGAAGGCAGTTATATTATTCTGAAGTATGAGTTTCATTTAAAAAAAAACATGAAATTCTCTAAAGTAACTAACAAAATGGGCAGAACATTGTTTACTATCTGTTTATGGCAGGTCTTCAGCGTCATGGCGATGTCCCTGCTACAGAGCTGTGAGCTTTCCATTCAGACAACAGGAAGTGGTTTTGATCAGACTGTTCTTTGTGCTGTGTACTGAAATAATTAGAGCAAAATGCCATCACCGTCAGTGTAGAAACCTTGTAAAAGTGCGATAAACGCATTTTTTTTAGATTCAGTGTTGAAAAATAAGTTTTCTTTTTAAGTGTTATGAGTGTGCCAAATGGCACAGCAATTGTGGAATCGCTCTGTAGCTAGCCGGCTAGTTAACTGCTAGTCGCCTACATTTGTCACAGGTTGACATGAGTGGGATTTTGGTATCAGTGTTTCGAATTGCATCATCACATTCTCAGAGGTTTATTTAACTCTAGTCAAGACTGTCAAAAATATATATTACCACCCAACCAAGAGTTAGCTAAAGAGTTTGCTAGTTAACTACTGACTAGCCCACTAGAATGCTAGCTACTTGCTAGTAAACTAACTTCTCATAAGTAGACACATTAGGATTTCAGTATCACACTCTCAAACTGCGTGGCATATTCTTAGAAATTTATTTAACACCAGTCAAACCTGACTATTGTTTATCACTAACATTAGCTAAGTTAGCTATCTAGGCAAGCATGGAGGTTCTGCAGCTAAAAGTTTCAGGTACGTTTGCTCATCTAGGATAACATTTGTCCACAGCTGTGCAGATTATCCTGTGATATTACAAACTGAGCTCATGCATACCTCTGTCCTGAATCCTTTTTTTTTTTCTACTATGAAAATCTGTTTCAATGCAAAAATTCTTTGCGATGCCAATTTTGGCCCAAGCTCCAGATTATATTGTGGGAATCAGGTGTACAGGAAGAGGTAACCATTTTTAAAACATCATTTTGGACTTATGTTATTTATTGTAGAATTTTATTTATTTTTTAAAAATCTAGCAATACAGAGTTTTCTTTGTTTGCTTCCTGAAATTTGGACTCCCACACGGTAGAGAATGTGAGCTATGTAAACGCTGTCTGAACACTCGTTTATTTTTGACATTGTCCTGCCTGAGTTCCTGTTCCTGTTATGAGGTGCTGAAAAGACACCAATCAAATACAATCAAACACATGAATACTGGGGCCATGAATCATTTGGGAAAAGGTGTTTTCATTCTTTTTAATATTTCTCTCTCTCTCTCTCTCTCTCTCTCTCTCTCTCTCTCTCTCTCTCTCACATGGGTAAATACACATACATACAATATCTATTTAAAACAACAACAACAACAACAACAAAAAACTATTTGCCAGGTTATTCCCGTTTCTGACTAACAGTATTAATACTTGGATTAACATGCATAGTTTTTCATAATCTATTCCGGTACCGTGTTTATTTGAACAAACCTCTGTCAGTTTCAGTTTCATCATACAGGGTTTATAAACAATGCTTACATACTATACTCTGATCAGCCATAACATTAAAACCACCTACCTAATATTGTGTCGGTCCCCCTTGTGCCGCCAAAACTCCACAAGACCTCTGAAGGTGTGCTGTGGTATCTGGCGCCAAGACATCAGCAGCAGATCCTTTAAGTCCTGTAAGTTGCGAGGTGCGACCTCCATGGACCGGACTTGTTTGTCCAGCACATCCCACAGACGCTCGATCGGATTGAGATCTGGGGAGTTTGGAGGCCAAATCAACACCTTGAACTCTTGGTCATGTTCCTCAAACCATTCCTGAACAATTTTTGCAATTTTCACTCCCCATATCAATGAGCCTTGGGTGCCCATGACCCTGTCACCGGTTCACCGGTTGTCCTTCCTTGGTCCACTTTTGTTAGGTACTAACCACTACATACTGGGAACACCCCACAAGACGTACCATTTTGGATATTCTCTGCCCCAGATGTCTAGCCATCACAATGTTGCCCTTGTCAAAGTAGCTCAGAACCTTACGCTTTCCCATTTTTCGTGCTTCCAACACATCAACTTCAAGAACTGACTGTTCACTTGCTGCCTAATATATCCCAACCCCTTGACAGGTGCCACTGTAATGAGATAATCAATGTTATTCACGTCACCTGTCATTGGTTTTAATGTTATGGCTGTTCGGTGTATATCAACAAGACTTGAAAAATAATTCTTTTTACGCTTTATTTGTCCCATTTCCATTCTTGCATTCCAACTCAGACTTTAATGAGTAAGAACAAAGTTATTTCTTATGTTATGTTATATACATATAATATAAATAAAGGGTAGGTTTTTAGAATTCAGAATTGTTGATATGGTGAAGGTTTGTTGTTATGGTGAAGGAGTCTCCAGTGTCAGCTCAGAGGTAAAGCTGTAACTTTTCTGGAAAAAGTATTTAGGACAAATTAGTTTAAACTTTCCAGTTACTCAGTTCATGACAAGCTGGATTTTTCTTTTGTTTGTTTTATTAATATCGATAGAGAGAGAAAAAATTAGAGGCTAGTGAGGGAACAACTTATGCTCCCACACCTAATCCCTGATATTTCACTGTTTGTAAAGCTGCAGATTGCTCCAAAGGCAGAAACAATTCGATTGTCAGGAGAACAATGAGAACTTCTTGGAAACAAAGGGAACTGCTTGGAAGAAATGCTGCCATTCTTCTGTTTGAACAACACAAGTGTTGCACATCAGTTCAGGGAAAGAATAATGCAGGGACGTACTCACCGAATGACCATGAAATTCTTTCTTCGACGTTGGATAAATCTTGGTACGTGATGACGGCACATCTGTTGAATTCTTCTCTGGACATGATGAAATGAAAACCGATAAACGTAAATGAAAGCATGTGAGGTTATTTTAATTAAAAAATAAAAAACTTTGGGACAATTTTGAGGTAACGTAATAATAGCCTAGTTCAGATGACTGAATTATGGATTAAAACAAAAAAAACAACACATTATTATCTAGTAGCAAAAAAACATTCAATTAAAGTCCTCTTCCAGTGTCATGGTGGTTGCATCTCCAAGGTCTGGATTTTCCCATGTTCTTTCCATGTCCGTGTGGATTTCCTCCATGTTATCCCACCTCCTAAAATCATGCTAGCTTGGTAGGTGGATTGGTGGCTCTAAACTGCCACTAGGTGTGAACGAGTGTGTGAATGTGTTTGTGTGTGTCCGTGCATGTTGTGTCCTGTGATGAACTAGTGTCCCAGCCAAAATGTATTCCTGCCTCATGCCTAGTGTTCCAGGGATAGGATCTGGATCCACCGTGAATGCATCTGTCTTAACAGCCAAAATGGCGGCCTCATGGTGAAATTCTTTGGGTTAATACTGTTAGCTGGGGTTTAAATCCATACTCTATTGATGAATGAGCTTGAATTTCCTGTAATAATGAATGATTTTTCCTCATATGATTCTTATCAAATTCTACAGTTTGCCCTGAGAAACATCCATGTTTCTCCTGTTTCAAGCATTTGGATTAGGTGATGTTTTCCACACGTTCATCATGACTTGTCCCTTAAGAGACATTCTGTTCATTCATATGCTAACTAGCAAGCGCCTCATTAGCCGAGTCAGGTGTGTGAGAGCAATAAGGTGTCATGCATTTGGGAACGGGATCACATTCATGATATTTTGGGATAACTGAGTTTGAGATCGACTATAGCTCAGAACAAAAGGTGAAAAGTCAGAACCGCTGTGCTTTGGCCATTAAATGTTTAATGACCTCTGTGCTTAATGAGTTAGGGCTCTTTTCGACATCCTACTTGAGATGCAATGTCAAATCATATGAATTTGTTTGCAAGTAAAATATCTTTCCTGTGTGTTGTACGTGTATATATTTGTGATCTCTGCTCAAGCTTTTCAGAAATTAGCATATCATTTGAAATGTGATAATAGCATGGCAGGGAGTGAAAACAATAAATTATCTCACATGAGGATTTCAAATGAGTATCAGGCAACTACCAATTATTAGTAATAATCCTACATGCCTGATGCATTCAAATGAGGCTACTAGATCATTCATCATTTATATTTTGGGAAACTGAACAAACCAAATTCCTATAAAAAAAATTCCCAAAATATTGTTGGGCAGGTGTGAATAAAAATAACAACTGCACAAGCAGGATTAAACAAACAGCTGGGTAGGGTTTTTTCAGGCCATGCACATGGATACAGATAGCGACATTGCGTTACACCAGTAGTGTGTGTATGTACAGTAGAGTATGTGTGTACAGGCAGATCTCAGAGGTGTGCTAAGGGTGATTGCCTTGTGTTCTCCTCAGCTCGTTAGGCAACTCACCACCTTCATTATGACCCCATTAAAGCTCGTTATCAAATCCACTGAGGCAAAATATGTGCACACACATACACAACAAGCACGCACACACACGCACACACCAGCAACCTTCTACCGAGATGCATGTCATTTATCAGTGCTGTACAGTTAGTTGTAGTTGAAACTCGGTATGGTGAATATAAACCACGTGTTTTGTGTGTGTGTGTGTGTGTGTGTGTGTGTGTGTGTGTGTGTGTGTGTGTGTGTGTGTGTGTGTGTGTGTGTGTGAAACCTGAGCAAATAGCTTTCATGTTTGGATATTCCAGTTGTTGCATTACTCCAAAAATTAGAAATGACTGTTTTCTAGTAATATATTGTTCTTTTCATGGTTTTGTTCTCATTTCTTGAACCACTTGCATATGCATGTGCTCGTCCAATGTACTCGGTAACGTACAATAGAGGAGTAACTTGAGATGGCATTCCTGGTCGGAAACTCGCAGACACGAATGCATCTGCCTTAACGGCCAAAACGGCGGCCGCCTGGTGAAGTTCCGCGGGTGAATACTGTTAGCTGTGGTTTAATACCATACTCTATTGATTAATGAGCTTGCTTTACTTGTTTTAAACATTACTTTCATGATCCAAAATAACAAAAAAGTTAACTTACACCATTTTTCTTAATAATAATCATGAATTTTCTGTGATAATGAATTACTTTCCTCACATGATGCTTATCAAATTCTACAGTCTGCCCTGCCAATTATATTCCAGGTGTTGCATTACTCCATTAATGAGAATTCAAACATTTTCCAATTATGAAAACCATAATAATGGGCTGGATACTGTTCTATTGGTTCTCTAACGCTGGACTGATCATTTAATTTCGTATATGTTCTTATCAGATCTGCTGACCCGAGTGAGTGAATGTCATGTTCACAGATACACATCATGTATCAGGTGTCAACCAAAACCAAAGCTCTCCTATCAGGCGATGCAGATGTGTTTTTGTCACTGAATATTATCACCGATTTTCCTTTTTTCTGACAAATTATCTGAATTAGAAGCAAATATCCTGTTCTAGAGCTTGATTAGAACCACTGGAAGAGATGATTCAGTGGGGTCAAAAAGCTAAATGAGTCAACATTAAATCAGAAAATAACTGCAGGATTGGTCAAACTTTCTGCTTGAGCTGGCAGGATTGGTCAGAATTCCTCTGGGAGAGGGCAGGATTGGTCAGAATAGTGCCCTCCACTAATATTGGCACCCTTGGTAAATATGAGCAAAGAAGGCTGTGAAAAATTGTCTTTGTTGTTTAAACTTTTGATCTTTTGCTCAGAAAATTCACAAAAAAATACTCTGCTCTCATGGATCTCAATCAACTGCAAACAAAACACAGGTTTATAAAAATATATATAGGTGTGCAACAGTTATTGGCACCCCTATGAATTCATATGAGAAAAATATATTTGAAGTATATTCCCAGTGATATTTCCTGTTCCTAGGTGACTAGGAACAGGAAATTGTTCAACCATGACTTCCTGTATCACAGGGGTATAAATATGAGGTAACACATAGGTTAAGTTTCCTTAGTCATTCATAACAATGGGTAAGACCAAGGAATATAGCTGTGATGTGCAGCAAAAGGTTGTTGAGCTTCACAAAATGGGAAGTGGCTATAAGAAAATAGCACAAGCATTGAAAATGTCCATTTCCACCATCAGGGCAATAATTAAGAAGTTCCAGTCAACTGGAAATGTTATGAATCAACTTGGAATCGGACGCGTGTCTATATCGTCTCAACACACTGTGAAGAGGTTGGTTCGAGTGGCCAAAAAATCTCCAAGGATCACAGCTGGAGAATTGCAGAAGTTAGTATATTTGTATAAACCCGTGTTTTGTTTGCAATTATTTGATATCGATGAGAGCAGAGTATTTTTGTGAATTTTTTTTAACAAAAGACCAAAAGGTTAAACAATTTTTCTCTGCCTTCTTTGCTCATATTTACCAAGGGTGCCAATAGTAGTGGAGGGCTGTGTATTTGTGTGGGAGGGCAAGAGAAAAAAGCACTTAAAAATAGATCAATTACATGCAAATCAATTATTTCTGAGCTTGCGGACTTACAGTATATATGTAAAGGTTTACACACTCACACCTCTCCTATCTACTCATCTCTCAATGTGTTGAAAGGCTTGACAGAACATTTTGCGGTCTGGTGAAGCAAAACACACACACACACACACACACACACACACACACACACACACACACACACACACACACACACACACACACACACACACACAGATTGCCACGACATCTCTGAGCGACACGAGGAAGTGAGGAGTGAACAGGAGACGAGCACCTGTTCCTGTTCAGACGTGTGGGAGACACCTTCAGTGACACACACACACACACACACACACACACACACACACACAGTGATGTGGATATCCCTCATGATATAAAGTATATAAAGTGTTGATGTGTTATTATGAGCACATATCTGATGATTCGAGCAGTTATTTCAACAGGGGGCAGCAAATATCTGATAAACGCTCTTTCCTCTCTGGCGTTTCCACACACAGCAGGAAAAAACAAAACAACAACAACAAAAAAGACATTACAATCTCAATCTTTAGCAGGCACGAATTATTACTGCTGGGCAAAAACCTATTGGTGTATAGATCACAGATTTTGTACAGTAGCTAGTGATTAAAGTATTTAATAAAGTTTATTCAAACACACCCTAAAATATCAGTTTACGTTTCTTCATACTTTGCTTTCACTTTGGAAAAGCTATAGACAGAGAAACACACACACACACACACACACACACACACACACACACACCCTGTGCTCAGTCACACGCTAAACTCTGTGAAGTAAAGAAAGTAAAGAAATCAGATCCTTCACTCACATAGTCCTGAACCGTAGTGCTCCAGAGTGGAGGTTTTCAATCACCAGGTTGCAGACTGATACTGGGGAGTGGGTTATTAATTACCTGGTTGTGGCAGTAAGGACATTAGGACTACTGAAGGAAAAATGAATTCAGTTCTCAAGAACCCAATATTGTGTCTGTGGCATTTTGGATCACAACCAAATACGAGTTTACACACTAATCCACCTGCTATAGTGTAGACGTGCTAATCGAGTTTCCAGCATTCAAGGTGTGTGTGTGTGTGTGTGAGTGTGTGTGTGTGTGTGTGTACATCTAGCATGTATTCCTGCCACTTTATCCCGGATAAAGTGCTCCCTTGAAGATGAATGAATGAATATTTCATTTGCTTTAATGGTTCTGAATCAGGGAATGTCTGTGGTGGCCTGGGAAAACCCTTGTGGCTTCAAAGTTCTGAAAATTTCCAGAACTGCAAAAAAAAAAAAAAAAAAAAAAAGATTTCTTAGCAGGTTAAAATATTGTGAGTATGAACAAATTTGTCTAATATTTCTTTTTATGAGATTATTATAAAACAAATATACTGTATTTGCTGTATTAGCTGTATTAGCTTTAAGTTTTTTATTCGATTGGCAGATAATTTTACTTCCGTCTAGAAATAATTGCTTCAGATAAACATAAAAAAAAAAAAAAAAAAAAATGACAAACCTGCCAAAAGTACAAGACTACTTTATACTAAGTAGATAAATTAATACTAATGTCTAGAAATGGGCTTAATAATCATGTATTTGGCTTATTGTGATCTTATAATAGGAAAAACTAGATACATATGATTATATTCATATATAAGTATGTATAAGTGATAGTTGCCATTTTTTTTGGCAGTGTGAACTGAAATGAGATTCATGCGAAAGGGAAAGCGCAACTATAGTTTTAATTTTAAAATCAGAGAAATTTGCATTTAAAAAATTCATTCCAGTTGCGGCACAGGCTGCGGTATCTAATCAGCTGGTATCTAATTATAAACTGAATTGATTGCGCTTATGTCCGCTTCGTTACGTCACATAGCTATACTACGACTTGAACAAATTGTGACATTGAGTGTGTGAGAAAATCGCACTTAGCTACCGAGGTTTTAGACATCTTTAGACAGACTGACGGGTTTTAGTTTTGCATTTGTTACCCAACAGGATCTTTGCAGAAGATAGACAAGGCTAAGAAGTGAATAAAACAACGTTATTTTGGTGAAATATATCCATGTTTTCTTAAAGTGTGTTATAGGCAGAAAAACTCAGTCATTTGGTCATCCTTTTTGGCTGCTTCCTAGAATCCAGCTACAGCGACATGCGATGGGTTTTCTCAGACTGCTACACATATAATATTCGATCTTAGTCAAAAATGACACCATGATAACACAGCAAGACACAAAGACATGCACTGAAGTATGTCTAAAAGGCAGTCCCTGCAGGATTTCGCAATTTTGCGATCGCAGAAATGAACGCAAAATCAAGCAAACTCCGCAGTATTCGGAGGAGCTTGCAGTTTTTCAAAATTACCGCAGATTTTCTGCAGATTTGGGCCGAGACGTGTCGTGTGACGTCATCACGACGCGCTTTCAGCCAAAGCCCTCTTCGATTCACGTGCGTCGAACATGAGTAGAGATAAAAGGTCTCATTTACCAACAAACATCACTGCGAAAGGCCGCAAAAAAAAAAAAAAAAAGCTCAAAAATCTCCACAAATTGCATCGCAGATTTTGAAAAAATCCGCAGCGCAATCAAGCATTTTTGGCCGCAACAATCACAAAAAAAAAAAAAAGCCCTCCGTAAAATCCTGTATGGCTGAAAAGGGCTAAATTTTACTGTCTGTCAAGTTTTTGAACCCCCTATAAGTTGTTTTAGCTGCCGTTTAAATGACCGCATTTTTAATATTCTGAAATGTGCAATTCTAACCAAGGATTAGTTATGAGTGAATAGAGAAACGTTTCTTATTAAATAAAAAGAGAAAAAAATTTATTGGAACAATCCAGATCCAAAAGGTCAACATCTTTATCGCTCCGATCAGCGACTTTAGACACACTGCATATTTACGTTTTACAGTTCATACTAGTGCTGTCTATAACTCTATGACTCTTTCTGAGTCTTTTATCTATAGGTGTAACGTGTTTACCCTCCAAGTGCTTCATCCTCTAATAAACTCACATTTAGAGTCCCACTAGTATCTGAGAGCGAGCAGTTAATGACTTCCTCACAGATTTAGCATCCTTTATTTAATCGCTGTTCTGTATTTGGTCTGTGATTAATAATAGTGTAATTGTAATTAAATAATAGTAGCGATTAAACTGTAATAAAACAAAAGAAACTCAGGGTGTTCAAAAACTTTTGAGTGTCAGTCCATGGCAGATTTATTTTTCTTTCCCTACAGTGGCTCAGTATCTTGAAAGATGAACACCCAAAACCATGTCCCCCCTAAATTGTTTGATTTAATTGTTCCGTGTACCGGTTTCACAAAAAAAGGTCAATGAACGATAGAAAACAAAAAAAGCACGGGGAAAAGCGAAACTTTTATATTTATCAGGATGAATATGCAAATTGGAAACGCCCCCAAGGACACCCATCCCACCCCACCCCGTGGCACACTGCATTTGCATACTGGAAAATGATTGGCTCTTATGGTTTATGATGCAATAACACTTACCTAGATTTTCCAATGAGGTCTATAGTTCCTTCTTTTTTTATTTCTTAAAAGAATTCCCTGTTTTATTAAAAAAACAAACAAACAAACAAAAAAAAAAACAAGAAAAAAACAACACTTCAGCACTGTTTGCACTTTAACCACTCGGTGCGCTTAAATTAATTCTCTTAAAAATATTTTATTATAATAAAAAAAAGCAATTTACAGTTTAAAATGAAACAGATTGTTCACCTTCAGAACTGAATTAATTCTGTTTTTAATTGTTTCACCTTATAGATAATGAAGAAAGCACTTGGAGTCATGCTGTTATAGGAGAATATTCAAAGATGCACTGGTGTGAAGAAGCAGAGTTACCGTTATCACGGCTAAGTTGATTACTTTCCTACAACCGCATATCCTGACGTGTTTTATTCCTCTTAAACTACAAATTCATTTGTGAAAAATTACTACTTTTTTTTTTTTTTTTAAATTAAAGAACAACCTGAAGACTTTCCTGTGTCAGGAAACTTACCGACGGTTATAAAGCGCTGACACTGGAGACTCCTTCCATAAATGTAAAATAAACGTCTCCTCACAGAAAACATCGCCATTTCAACAATTATACGTTTTTCTTTGTTAAATAACAAAACCTTATTACTTTGTCTCAAACCTGCTGTGGTAGAAAATTAATCAACACCTTCTGATCAATCAGAATCATGAATTTATGCAGGATCTTTTCCTTTAATCTTTCATCAGATTCTATGTGCCGTCCTGTCTGAGCTGAAATATGGCGAGGTCAGCATGTGGGAAACTTTTCACCGCTTTTCGGGATAAGTGCTACTCTTAGTGAAGGGCTGATGTGCTCGCTCGCTGGAGCGATTTTGGACGAGCAATCCATTAAAATGGAATCACGTTTGCGATTAGATGTATTTCTGCCCGGGTCCTGGGTGAAACGAGTGTGTCCTCAATGCACAGATCCATCCGGTGTGATGGACAGATGATTAATTGTCTCCGTCTGTACAATAGTATTCACAGGTGCGGCTTTTCAGGGCTAATCGTGGATCATTCTGAGAGGGAGGACACGGGTTCTTGTATGTGTGTGTGTGTGTGTGTGTGTGTGTGTGTGTGTGTGTGTGTGTGTGTGCAGTAGGTGTGTGCTTGAAGGACTGCTGGAAAGAGGGTTATGCAAACTTGAATGGGTGATTAATACAGGGTCGGCTCCTCTCTCATGAAGCAGTGTAGGTGTGTGTGTGTGTGTGTGTGTGTGCGTGTGTGTGTGTGTGTGTGTGTGTGTTGTCAGGTGATTGATTGTCGAGGCGGGTGAGAGGGTCCTCGTGCTCACTTTGTAATGAATAGGCTGTCAGACGCCTTCCAAGTGCAGACGATACACCGTTTAAGCCATTATACCAATATGTAAATATTAAACATCTAATATAAGGGGATTATATCCAATGATGAACGCGTGTGTGTGTGTGTGTGTGTGTGTGTGTGTGTGTGTGTGTGTGCCTGTACTTTTGCAATGATATTATGCCCTGAAATTGCACACATCAAGTCAACTAACCTCACATGGCATCACATGTATAATATGTGAAAAATACAGCGTGTTGCATAAGTATTCACCCCCCTTTAAACTTGATTCAGGATATATTATTGCAGGAGGTCCATTTCAGTTCCAGGCTGTAACACTACAAAATGTGGAAAAGTTCAGTGGGGGGTGAATACTTATGCACTGTAAAAAGACGTCCTAGATATGTGAAAATTAATGTGGGGAAAAAAAAGTCACTTGTGAAAAATAATCTGTGAAAAAAAAAGAATAAAGTGATTAAATGTGAAAGATGTCTGAAAGGTGAAATCAAAATTCAAATGAGAATCATTAAATTATTTAAATGTGAAGTTCATTTGCCTTTCTGAAAGCTGTGTGATTGAGAGAGAGTGTGTGTGTGTATGTGTGTGTGCGTATGTGTGTGTGTGTGTGTGTGTGTGTGTGTGTGAGAGAGAGAGAGAGAGAGAGAGAGAGAGAGAGAGAGAGAGAGAGAGAGAGAGAGATGTAATAGAAAAAAGGACAGGTGTTTGCGGTACACATTTGTTTTTCGACATCAGTGTAATGTTTTCTTGTTTATTCTCAGCACGGTACAAATCCTTGACATTAATCACATCTTGAGTGTTCTTGAAACGTGTGTGTGTGTGTGTGTGTGTGTGTGTGTGTGTGTGTGTGTGTGTGTGTGTGTGTTTCTGACTACACATGACAAGCTTTATCTTTGACAGGGCGTGATTTTGCATCCCTGGTAGCAAATTAGCGGCAGACAAAAAGCATGTCGGTGTGTGTGTGTGTGTGTGTGTGTGTGTGTGTGTGTGTGTGTGTGTGTGTGTGTGTGTGTGTGTGTGTTGGGGGTTAGTGGGGTCGAGGTTGGGGGGGTCAAAGGAGCCGAGGCTCGTTCGTGTGATTTGTATTTCAGTTGTCTTCAATTCCTCTCTGTGTAGTAATCGATAATGCCGCCTGCCATGTGAGTGCAATAGTATCAGTAGGCTGCTGTGTGCTGTGTGTGTGTGTGTGTGTGTGTGTGTGTGTGTGAGAGAGAGAGAGAGAGGCCAAAAACCAACTCATTAATTATTTAAACTTAAGCAGGGCCAGCAGGAGAGCAGTGATGTTTGTCCTAGTTGAGATACATTACACCTTTATAAAATGTGTAATATTTGGTCAACTTTAGTGTGGGAAATGACATTTTAAAATAAAATGAACTGTCTATCATGTGTAATCATCACCAAAAGTCCAGAATGTTCTCACTGGTGCTTCTATGTTGGTATAATAATAAACCGCTCAGCTTCATTCGCACTACAGATTTCCTCAACTCTTCAGGAAATGCCTTAAGATCCCAGATAAAATGCATGTGCACTAATTTGCATGCTTAATTGGAAAAAAAAAAATTGTTAAACGTCCGAGCGCAGATAATGGGTGTGTTATGAGTGATAATTGCGTGAACGGTGTCACATGTCAAGCTAGAGTCTTTCGGTCTTATTAAATAGAGAAAGAGAGAGGGGGTAAAAAGAGGCTGGAGGGGGAACAACTGATTATAGCTGTTATAATGTAAGTCATAAGAGGAACTAACTTGTGGACGTTCCACTTCATTAACTGTAACTATAAATAATAATAATAATATAATAATAATTTGTTACATTTATATAGCGCTTTTCTAGACACTCAAAATGCTTTGCATAGTATTGCATCCACCTGGATGATGCGACGGCAGCCATAGTGCACCAGAACGCCCACCACACACCAGCTATTGGTGGAGAGTTGAGGAGGGTGATGTAGCCAATTCAGGGATGGAGATTATCAGGGGGCCATGATAGACAAGGACCAATGGGGCAATTTTGCCAGAACACCGGGGTAATACCCCTACTCTTTACAAGAAGTGACCTGGGATTTTTAATGACCACAGAGAGTCAGGACCTCGGTTTAACGTCTCATCCTAAAGACGGTGCTCTTTTTACAGTATAGTGTCCCCGTCACTATACTAGGGCGTTAGGACCCACACAGACCACAGGGAGAGCACCACCTACTGGCCTCCCTAATACCACTTCCAGCAGCAACCTTATTTTTCCCCAGGAGGTCTCCCATCCAGGTACTGGATAACCAGATAACCAGGCTCAACCCTGCTTAGATTCAGTGGGAACCCGGGCAAGAACTGCAGGGTGATATGGCTCTGGCGAATGCATAAAAAGTATGACATTTTGTCCATTGATAAATGTAAAAATTAAAAATGTCAAATTGCTGTGATACAAGAGGAATAAAACACATACTGTTTTTGGGAAAATGTTCAACTTTGTGGTGGTAACTGTAACGCCACTTTTCCCACTGCAGACGGAAATGCCTTGTCAATGGAGAACGGCAAGACTGTTTCGAGCCTACAGAAAGGCCACAATATCTTGGATAACCACTCTGTACAATTGTGGTGAGTTGAAAATCATCTCAGAACGCACAGCACCTCGAACCTTGAGGCGGATGAGCTACAACAGCAGAAGACCACGTCGGTTCCACATCTGTCAACCAAGAACAGAAAGCTGAGGCTGCAGTGGGCACAGGCTCACCCAAACTGGACAGTTGAAGACTGGAAAACGTATAATCCCGATTTCTGCTGAGGCACACAGATGGCAGGGTCAGAATTTGGTGCCAACAGCATGACTCCATGGACCCACCCTGCCTTGTGTGAACAGTCCAGGCTGGTGGAGGTGGTGTAATGCTGTGGGGAATGATTTCTTGGCACACTTTGAACCCGTTAATACCAATCAATCATGGCTTGAATGCCACAGCCTATTTGAGTATTGCTGCTGACCATATGCATCCCTTCATGGCCACAATTTACCCATCTTCTAATGGCTACTTCCAGCATGATAATACACCATGTCACAAACAAATTCATCTGAAACTGGTTTCATGAACATGACAATGTTTCCAACATCTTATGGAATTCATGCCACGAAGAATTGAGGCTGTTTTGAGAGCAAAAGGAGGTCCTACCCAGTATCAGTGTTCCTAATAAAGTGCTCAATGAGTGTATACCGTCATATAAACATCCTGTAGAATCAAGACTTCTCGTCTTGGTAACAAGTCAATCTAGAACGATCAAATCATCAACAGTCCAATCCTGCTAACTCTAACAGGTCCCATGTCTCTAAGAGACTCCTAGAAGAGAACTGAAATAAATAAAAAAAACTTGCCTTTGACTTTAACACTAATAAAAGCAAAACAAATGCACAAAACACAACAGCATGTGCTATTTTGTTTATTTTAAAGACGCAATCCTTCGTAGACACCGTTAGCAAATCGCGGTGTTATCAAGTCGTTATGTGTTTTTACACGTGCAAAGATTCATCTTTCTTGTTAGCCAAATAAAATATGCTTTGGATGTTTATGCAAGTTTGCCAAACACAGAGTTTCATGTTCACCTCGGCTTGTGCGTTTCAGACATAACATCCTTAACAACCTGACAAATGTTGAAAGAATTCCGACTCCGACTAGACTCTGTCAAATCAACCAAGGTCCACAGGGAAGGATATTGT
Source organism: Cranoglanis bouderius (assembly GCA_023630585.1). NCBI lineage: Eukaryota > Metazoa > Chordata > Actinopteri > Siluriformes > Cranoglanididae > Cranoglanis > Cranoglanis bouderius. The sequence goes on from CM042554.1 coordinate 16,895,241, forward strand.
TTTCCTCTTTTTCATTCATCTCTCCGCAAGAAAAACAACTCTGGTTTGCGTGTCCGGGCTGTTTGTGCTCTCTCGTTGTCATATTTGGGACAAATATGTCTTTCTTCCTCAGTTCCTCTCCCTCTCGTTCCCTCGTGTTTCTGTTTAGCTTTCACATCTCCGCTTTTGTCCCTCACTCTCTTCCACAGTGGATTTTCATGGCCGTCTTGATAGAGACACTACCACTGGCTCTGGCGGAGGTGTGTGTCGAGTTCTCGATTGTGATTGGCCAGAAGGTGCCGATTACTTTTCTAGAACCGCACCTCTGACAGTAGTTCCGGCTCTAATTAAATTCAGAGGTGCTTGTATAGCAGAGGCTCCGATTAATCTTTGTATTGTTCAATAAATAAAAACATATAATCATTGATGTGGTGAAGGTTTTATGGAAGGAGTCTCCAGTTTCAGCACAACCGGGAATTTTTCCACAACAGTAAATTCAATTCAATTCGATTTTATTTGTATAGCGGACATTGTCCCAAAGCAGCTTTACAGAAATATAAAATTTGCACTTTGTGGGCTCTTAGTAACTTAACCAACTGCCTTTCTTTTTATCTTTTTAATGTTACACATGGTCTCTGGCTACACATACACACACACACACACACACACACACACACACACACACACACACACACACACACACACCATTTTCTTTATAAAAACTATAATCCCATCCCATCGATCAGAAATCCAATAGGAAGTGTCACTCAGTAAGCACACCAAAGTTCAATAGTAGATCAGCGGCCTTATCGTGTGTGTGTGTGTGTGTGTGTGTGTGTGTGTGTGTGTCTCGAGCACCTGCGTGGCTTATAATCATTTATCAGTCTCATAGCCTTTCTGCCTTGTTCCTTACTTGTCACGCCTGACTGTGTGTGTGTGTGTGTGTGTGTGTGTGTGTGTGTGTGTGTGTGTGTGTGTGTGTGTGTGATCCCATCTCTCCCACAACCTCCTGTGTAATTAGAGGATGTGTTTGGTAAAGGAAGCGTGACAAGGACTGGCTAGATTCCCTAATAATAATAATAATAATAATAATAATATGAACAACAACAATAATGATGCGATGAAATGTAGTCATATGCATAAAATGAACTTTTTTCAAAAATTAGGCCCATGAACCTTCATCACCAATAGTTTTGGCACCCTTCAAGCAAGCATCAAAAGCTATTTGTAAAGCTACTAAACAAAATAATTGAATCCCCCAAATGGTATTGGAGATGCTACTTACCTTCCTTCTAACAAAAATCATTTTTAATAATAGTCTCTATTTTTTAATATTTGTACATCTGTACTTTCTTGACACCAGCATATTTTAGGCCAAAGCTTGGTTGCATCTGCCAGGAGGTTAAAACACGGCCATAGATGGATCTTGATCTCAAATATACATTCAAATCAATGAAAAACTTGAATGTGAATGCAACCGTCATCTCAGCCTCTGGAGTTGAAGAGGCGTGTCCAAGTGAGCAAACCAAATATTATGACATTTCAATAAGAGTTCGGCATGTTCTTGATGAAGGAGGGTCCATGATGTCCAGACTTAGACATTACAGAAACAGACTTGGTTCTGTTTTTCTCTCTTGCTTCAGCAAATATTAATTTACGCCCTGTTGCTGTTTCCCATGGTCAGATATGAACTTTAAATTTACAGCGGGGAACAGGGGAAATCTACAAGCAAACTTTGCCGGTGTTTATCTAAAATTGTGATTACATTCCTGTCTCAATTCAGTGCCATACCTGTCCCACTTCTTGCAACCTTATTTTGCGGATGTTCCGATGCCTTTGCTCACATACTAGTTAAACACAACTGACTGAACATGTTTATCCATAACAAATAAGAACAGACAACTTGGCTGTGAGTGAATCAGACAGTTATTACACATGCATCATCATATAATTAACCTTGATTGCTAGACAGTTTGACAAAACCATTGAAATACCACATGTGAAATGTGTTCCCGTCGATGAGGAATTAGCCTAACCATAACCCAAACTAGAAATGCCATCCACGTCTTCTTCAAATCAGAGCTTAATCCTTAGTGCCCCAGTGCAAAATTTCTTATTTTATATTATTTTTCTGTTGATTTTGCCTCATGTTGTCATTTGCCATGAATTAAAATTCGATTTTCTGTAGATGAATGGTAAAATACGTGCTCATTTGTGGGGGGCAGGGTGGCTTAGTGGTTAGCATGTTTGCCTCGCACCTCCTGAATTGGGGGCTCGATTCCCGCCTCTGCCCTCTGTGCACGGAGCTTGCGTGTTGTCCCCGTGCTTCGGGGGTTTCGTCCAGGTACTCTTGTTTCCTCCTCCAGTCCAAAGACATGCATTGTAGGCTGATTGGCATTTCCAAATTGTCTGTAGTGTTTGAGTGTGTGCATGATTGTGCCCTGCGATGGATTGTCACCCCGTCCAGGGTGTCCCCTGGGATAGGCTCCAAGCTGCACCCTGTGTAGGATAAGCGGTGCAGAAAATCAAAATCAAAAATCTATGGGGTGTGCAAACTTTTGCACTCAATACTAGTCTACAGTATATATAATATAGGATTCATTTTAATAAACCTAACTGAATGGCGTGCTGATGCTTTTTACAGATTCTCCCATCTATTTACACAGTCTGCCTTTCTCTCCCTTTACAGTTGTGTGTGTGTGTGTGTGTGTGTGTGTGTGTGTGTGTGTGTGTGTGTGTGTGTGTGTGTGTGTGTAGAGTGATGGGCTGTGGCCTTAAAGCAAGCTAAGCTACACTCCTACACTGCTCTTAAATCATGAGGCGACATGTTGAAAGGGCACATTGTGATCCAGGGTTTCTTCTCCATCTCTGTCAGCATCTGCGTATATGTGTGTGTGTGTGTGTGTGTGTGTGTGTGTGGTTTGTTGTATGGGTAGGATCTGAATGGGAACTGAATGTAAGTGTACACTGAATGTGGAATAAATGGGTTGTGTCTTGTCATTGAAAAGCACATAACTCGCTAAATCTGAGAGTCCAGGCCATGCGAAAGAGAGAGAGACAGAGAATCAAATCTTCATTAATCCCAGGGCTTCACAAGATCTATCAGTATAAATGAAATCCATTAGTACGCCCGCTTTCCTCGCAATGCAATATATTATTTAGATTTGCTCTCATCTCCAAAGGTCTGAGCTACAGCATAAGCTTGGCTTTGAGCTAAAAGCCATTTAATTGGCCCTCGGTGATGAATCAATGAAGCTCCTGTTAGAGCCAGGCCTGAATTAGACTTAATGCGGGTTCCACCAGTCTCACCAAGCGTTTGACTCTATTTTATACTTAACCTGACCTCGATCACAGTGGAAAGAAATGCAGAGACTGAATTTGTTCCACTGCTAATGAAACAAAACAAAACAAACAAAAAATTGTTATAAAACAATGTTTATTGGTCATGTTGCAAAATTAAAAAATGTACACAAGTTTTTCCTAAAGGTCTAGGTGAAACATGTTTAGTGTCTGAAATTTGTGTGGCCAACAAGTAAGCCGTATGAAAAGTCAACACCAAAATTATTTGCACACTTCAATCTAACATGAAAAAATAATTGTAAAATAAATAAATGCACAAAATAACGCACAAACTACTTATCTTTCTATAAAAATCATTTTCATAAGAACTTCTACTTTGAATTAACAATACATCACGAATCCCACTAACTACCAGCTTATTTTAGCCTCAAAACCTGGTTGTCTCTGCCAGGAAGTCAATACTTCACCATAGATGGATCTTTTCAACAAGACATCCAAATCAGTATAGAAATAGCATTGTATATTTGAATCCTATAGAACAACCAAAGTCTCAGTTCAAGAGATGCATTCAGAGTTCGAGATGCATTCAGATGAGCAAAACAGAGAATAAAGGCTTTAGTAAATATTATTGTGGGAGTGACAATAATTTTGAATACAACTACAGTATATAATATCCCTGCAATACAGTATCACTCATTGGGTGTGTTGTTTACTTTAGCTCATTTTCATCAAGGGTGCCAATAATTTTGGAGTTGACCATGCTGCACGATACTACACACTTACCTCAAAAGGTATTCTTTGGTTAAATAACACAGTGTTAATACAGCTAGCAACTTAGGCCAATTTCAGTCTAATTCACCCCTCTTGGCACATGCAAAAGGTTTCCAAAGGTGTTTTAGGCTGGTCTTTACCTAATCTTTACCTGTAAAGTCCTGGCCGATCTACATACAGTCCAGTTGTGGCTGACCCACAGTGCGACAGACATCTGAGAATGACATCTGAGCTCAAGTGTGATCTGTTTGTTTTGATCTGATCTCACATTCACAAGAAATTCTGTGAGATCCAAGAGAGTTGGGGTTATTTCTCAGCCATTATATCTGGGGAATTCACATTTTTAATATCACCTGTGACACTCCTGCAGAAGGCTTGACCAATCCTGCCTGCCACCACAGAATGTCTGGCCAATCCCAACCATTTCCACAGAAACTTTAACCAATCCTACAAATTCACACAGAAAGTCTCACAAATCCTGTTAATTCCTGCAGAAAGTTTGACAAACCTGCCCATTCCCTAAGAAAGATTAACCAGTTCCTCCAATTTCCACAAAAAGTTTGACCAATCCCACCTACTCCTGCAGAAAGTTTGATCAATCCCACCTACTCCTGCAGAAAGTTTGGCCAATCCCACCCATTCCTGCAAAACGTTCGACCAATCCTGGCTGCTCCTGCAGAAAGATTGACCAGTCCCACCCACTGCCACAGAAAGTTTGAGCAATCCTGCCTGCTACCACTAAACATTTTACCAATCTCAGTCCCTCCTGCAAAAAGTTTGACAAATCCCTCCCATTCCCACAGAAAAAATGATGAATCCCACCCACACCTGCAGAAAATATTACCAATCCCACCCATTTCCACAGACAGTTTGACCAATCCCACCTGTTCCTGCAGAAATTTTGACCAATCCCTCCCATTCCCACAGACAATTTGACCAATCATGCCCTTTCCTGCAGAAGATTTTGGCTGGATCCCATGGTATCCTGGTCCCTATGCACACCACTGCGCTAGATACAATGCAAAGTTCCAGCTAAATCTCTATCACAGTTTTCTGAATTTCCATTCTCTTTCTGTTCTACCAATGAGTGCTTTCAAAGTCAATGTTTTCCCTATGAACCATAGAGCTATTTAATTATATTAAATTCATTACTCATAGGACTGTTACCCCCAAACCCAATAATTTTTCTGCCACTGTGTATTAGAGCATTAAGTTTGTCAAATTCTCTGAATTCAAATCACTTGAAGAATCCAAAATGTTCACATACACAGAATTGATTTCAAATAGCCCCCTAAAAAATAAGAAACATTCCACACATTGATGCTTTCATAAAGAATACTGTCACAGATGTGGAATCCAGATGCACCCGAGGCATGCTGGATGCTGTCGTACACACAGACAAATTGTGCTCATCTCCACTGACCCCGAGAAAAGGAAAATGAAATCCCACACCCTATCAGTAAATAAATCAATCAAAATGTAATTCTGACGCACACACGGTGACCTTCAGTGTGCTGGGCTTATAAAAACAGCCATGCGAATTTCATTTACGCTCTCCCATACCGCGTCCTCTGAAAGCAATAAGGAGTAATTGGGCTTGGCACTCACTCATACCAAATCAGCTTTGTCTTCTTCAGTACATGACGCTTGGTTGTCATAAATGAATGGAGGGGAGGGGGGAAAAACTCCTCTTACTCTCTCTCTTCCTTTCTTTCTCTCAAGTGTGTAGTTATCCTATTACCTTTACCATAGAGACTAATTAACTCTGCATAAGTGAAAATGAGGACTGGTTTCTAGTCAAACAGAATAATTGTTAGCCACACGGAGCTGTTGATCATTCTCCTCCACACCTCGCACACCCCGTGGACCAACGTTAAACTCCGTGCCCGCAATTAAACAGGCCATCAGGTGCAAGTGCTCATTAACACCTAAAGGTTTCCTATGATGTATTTGAGAACTTCTGCCATTCTCTCGCTTTTTACTAGCTGTTAGTATAGTGCTTTGGGGATCGCTTGGACAGTTAGTGCTAATGCAGGAGAAGTGCCAATCTGGGCTTCAGGGAGTGAGTCATTAACCCTTATATTGTGTTCAGGTCAAAATACTGAAGAATTGATTTCCTTTCCTTTGCTACTCGAAAGGCTCGACTCGATTTCTCTAGCGACTGTGATAAATAGTCTTTTCGTATTTATTTTACAGAGATTAGGTCTGCATTCTGAAGTGATCATGTCTATTCTTTACTCCCTTCGAAAGCTCCACCCCCTTGTCCGAGCTGTATGCGTAAAAATTAATGGCCATTTGGATCGCACTTGAATTCCATTTTGTAAAAACCCATCATTATGAACACTGTTGCTGCAGGAATCTGAGTAGCAAAGTTTCCATTGGTTGTTCTCTTTAAAAAAATGGCTGCCATAGGCATGTCCCCATCGGCTGGCCATATCTATAAGTAAGGAATAAAAGCATGTTTTGTTTACATTTTGACATTGCCTTTACTGTATTTGTAGCTGTCCAGTGAGTTTAGCATCATCTTTGGTCACAGTGGCACTAAACCAGTGGCCGCTAGTCGGAATGACTCGTCAACAGAAAAAATTTGGCCGTATAATACATCATAAAGCCAGCTCAAGCCTCATGTACTTAGCTGGAATTCTATCACACATGGAGTTGTTGAGACTGATAACAACCTGACCAAGTGGAACCGTGTTTACTCAGAGACCTCTTGTTTTGGGAATGGAAATGAAACTGATTGCCAGAGGCGGTCATTGTCAAGTAATGTCATTTCACATCATATCTTAATGAGCCTGATAACAACACAATTACAAGCTCTTGGCTGTATCCTGACTCTGTAATGAATACAGCACCGATCCAATAGACCTTCTCAGCAACAAAGGCTGACTGAACACTATCACATGAAGTTTACACGATTTAAAAAAAACAACAACACACAGATGTGGATCTCTTAGTCATTGAGAACGCATCGCGTAAGGATTAACGCCGAGCCGCAAGAGGTGTACAAGCTCTTTAAAAGCGACAAGACAGATGTGACGCTCATCGCCTGGTGACCAGGCTTGGGGAGTAACGGAATACATGTAATGGCATTACGTAATCAGGATACAAAAAACTGGTAAGTGTAATCCGTTACAGTTACGTCAAAAATCAAAGTTTACAGGTGCATTTTGTAAAAAAATAAATAAAAAAGAGAATACTATCAAGATTACTTTTTTTTTTTCATTTAAAACCATCATTTGACACAATATAGACAGCTGCATGATTGTAGTTCTGGTTCTCTCTTGCCAGTCGTGCCCGGGAGCAACCTCCTGGTGCATGCGCAAATAAGTTTTGCGCAAAGTTAATTTGGTAGAAACGAACACAAATTGTTCTCTGAAATGCTTTTGTTAGGGGGACCATACGTCCTCTTTTCCCCTGATATGTCCTCTTTTTCGGACCTTAAAAAAAGCGTCCATTTCTAAATTTGAGAAAATGTCCGGGATTTGACTTTAGTTTCATTAAGATGTAATTATGGTCTAATACCGCATCATGTGTGCGCATGTTTGCATCGCTTTAACCCCTCTCTGTAATTTCCACCTTCTCGTACACCAATTGGTCGATTATAAAAGGCTTGCAGCAGCTATTGGCCAAATTCCTGCCTCTCAACCATTAGCCTACTCTCAGTGAATGCGTGAATGTGAAGCGCTGTTGTGTACGGCGTCAAACAGTTGCTTGACAATAGCAGTGAATGCCAGCTGTCCTGAGTCAAAACAATGCCCATGACCATATAAGCTTATTTTTAATTTCATGTTATCGCATTGCTTCGTATTACATGGTCATTCAAATGTGTAAATGATGACAGAAGGTACACTCGTGGCATGTAATATTTTATTTTATGTTAATAAATTAGTCTTGAACCACATCCAGTTCTTCGCATACACAAAGGTACCGTATATAACAGATTTATGTTAATGTGATCCTTCTAATACAGCGCGCTATCGTTTCTATAGTAACTTAAACAGGGATGTGTATGACGGAGGCTCCATATTATCTAAGTCTAGTAATAAACAGATTGGTTGTAATTTAACAAAGAAAATATATAATCATTGACATGGTGAAGCTTGGAGACATTTATTTAACTTTTATTTAAATGTATGGAAGGAGTCTCCAGTGTCAGCAGCTCTGACGGTGAAACTGTAACTTTATGTTTTCTGGCCGGGGAAAGTTTTCAAGATGGAGGAGTATACACTTCTCAGTAACGCGGTGACAAGCTGCACTTGTTTTTTTTTTGTGTCTTGTTAACTTCCACAGCATTAAATGTAACCATAAATAGATAAAAAAAATTCTGATGTGGAATTCGTAATTAAATTGAAAAATTGGTAGTGTTGGAAAATTTGCTATAAGAGGAATAAAAAATAATCAGTTGTCAGGTGGTTAAGAGTAACGCAGCTTCGCATCGGGACATATCACACCACTCCGTTGTTGATTATTTTCCTGTAGCAGCGTGCCCCCGAGTCTTTTATTACTTAGATATTTTAACTCAACCAGGATTAGTAGAAAGTCCATTTAGGAAAAATCCGTCATTTTTCAGTCTGTTTGATTTCAGAAATGTTAACTATGTCAAGCATCTGTAAGAACCATGTGTTTTAAAAAACTGTTAACTAAAAATGAATTCTTGTAGCTGAAGAATATAGATTGAACAAGGATGTAAAGATTTGGGCAATTATTATTTTTTTTAAAGATAGGTGTCAGTTTCCAGAACAGCAGTCAGAAATTGAACATCTTGACTGATTTGGGAGAAGTGGAAAATTGTGTAGATTTACTTATTTATTTATTTATTTATTTATTTGTTGTTGTTGTTTGCCTTTGCCTCGCTTTCCATCGTACATTATAACTCTCCATACAATATCCACTTCCACACACTCTGCCATCTCTCTTTCTTTCTCTCAAACTGCCAAAAGTCTTGTCAGCGTCACAGTTGTCAGCATGCGGTTAAACAAACACTCCTGTCGGTTCTGCTATCTGTGGATGGATTACGGGGAGAGAGCATCCATCAGAGCCCAAGCCCTGCAGGTGGAGTCATTGATCTGCTCCGGGCCCCAATCAGCAATAATCAGCTCCTGCTTGGCCTGCAGTGATGTTAACCTATTGATCTGCGCACAGGCCCCTCGCTACACACACATTCATTTTCATTAGCACAGAATTGCACCAAGTCAGAAAACGCACACGCGTACACGCACGCACACACACACAGGAAGTTCATCCCTACTTTCAAGCAGCGCAGAGGGAATTGTTACAAAACGGTCGGCTAAATAAGCGGCTAAAAACAATTAACTGAGCAGCTTATCATAGCTGAAGTAATGAGGGGGAAAAAAGACAAGAACATGTACACGAGGAGCTACAAAATGCTTTAAGATCACTAAATACAGGTGGATAGTTAGATACTACATCCTTACAACTGCACAATTTCATGTCCACTTTTTAAAATAATTAAAAGTGCTTTAATTATAGCAGAGCACTGCTGAATCCTTCATTCAGATTGGCCAGAGGGTGTTGATTAGTTTTTTATAACAGCAGCTCTGAAAGTAGTTCTAGCTGACGGGCAAATCACAGCTTTACGTATATCAACGCACTTGCTCTAACATGCCATCGTTTCTATCGTAACAACTTACAGAGGGACTTGTATGACAGATGTTCCACAAAAATTGATAACAAAAAAGTGTTGTTGATATGGTTTCTGTATTTAAGGAAGGAGTCTCCAGTGTCAGCTTCTTGTAACAGTCAGTGGTGAATCTGTAAGTTTAAGTTTAAGAAAACAATGTGTTTCTCAGTTTATAGCTGCTTTAAGATGTATTAGATTAAATGTAAGATTAAGATTTAAGATAAATATTATAAAAAATAATTTGTTCTCATTTTAATAAATACAAATTTTAATTTCTTTTGGCAAATTGCTGTGGAAATAAAGCACTTAAAATTAACTCTGGGGTTATAAGAGTAACGCCGCTTTGCATCAGGCCACATCACTCCACCCTGTCATTGATTATTTGGGCAACAGTAGTCAAGATGTTGGGGTACAGACCAGAAGGTCATGAGTTCAAATCCCAGTGCTGCCACTGCTGGGCCCTTGAGCAAGGCACTTATAATATTTTCCCTATAACAGCCATCTACCAAGTGTTTTATTCCTAAATGACAACTCTTCTTGTGTATTTTAAAAGCTGTTTTAAAACCGAATTCTGAGCACTAAATGTTGAATATAATATAGACACCACTGGTGTACTGACATACTTAGTACAGTTCTATATGGTTTGGAATGCAGCTCAAACAGGAAGATATATCTGTCAAGTTCAAGTTCAAGTTCAGTTTATTTGTATAGCGCTTTTAACAATGGACAATACAGAAGTATATAAATTCAGGACATAGATTTTAAATTTATGAATTTATCCCCAATGAGCAAGCCAGCGGCGACGGTGGCAAGGAAAAACTCCCTGAGATGATATAAGGAAGAAACCTTGAGAGGAACCAGACTCAAAAGGGAACCCATCCTCATCTGTCACCGTTATCGAGGTCTCCTTGATATTACAGAAGTGGTATAACAGTCACAGTAACAGTCTTTTAGCTACCATGTGCAGGTAGCTCATTAATTGCGTGTTTGTAAATTGCAGATACAGTCGTCAAGTGGTCGAGGTCAGAACACAGCACAAAGGCAATAGTGGAGGTCTGCGGAGTGAGTTTATGGGGATGGAAGGTTGTACTTTGCTGTACTACATCCAGGTAAGATGGCATAGGATGCATTTGATCTGGCATATGATGTATGAATTTGAACATTTTTATAATTCCCGTCAAAAATTCCGAACCAGAACGCTAGGTCTGAATTACTACAACAGGATTCCAAGAGCAACTCACAGAAGCTCAGAAAAACATCATGTTTTAGAGTATTTGTTCCTCCTCTGACTCAGTATTGCAGGAACCAAATGTCTGTTTAAAATGTTTAACCCATCACTATTTCTTGTTCATGCATTATGGGGCACCTCCCTTATTCATATACAGCATCACGGAATTCCAACTTGGAGATATCGAAGCTTTTGAGACAGTCCCAACTATCAGAGTGGGAATTACGAGTTGGAAAGTTATTTTTGAAATTGCTTTTTGCTACTCAGACTTTGGAAACTTTCCAATTCCCACTAGGTGATGAAAATAGCTTTAAGCAACGAAACACTCTCCAACTTTAGATAAATGTGCACCCCATACTTCTCAGAAGTGCATAAGGAGCCATGGCAATGGGAATTAATCAATACATACACAATAACAATAATATATAGGGTGTAATACATATTCCGATCTAATCCCTGAGCCTCACAGGCCATAAATCTAATTAACACCACACAATCACGTACAAGCAGGAAACAGCATTCACTATAAACTCAGACCTTATCGAACTGCCGGAACTTTCTGGCAACGATTTTACGATGCCTGCTTGTGCTCAGTGTCCAATCCGAGCAGCATGCCAAAAAAAATCAGTTGCTGCAATGCCTTCTGGGATTGCGCTCGCTTTCAGTTTGGCGAGAGCACTTTGTTTATCTGTTCATTTATCTAAGAGAGAATGAGAGAGCGAGGAATAGACTGCTGATTAACTTCCCCTCTTGGCGCGCTCCTCCTCCCAGCGGCACTCATCCGTAAATGAACGGAGAGAGTGATCTTTGCATAATTGTTTCTTTCACTTTAAAAAAGTAATTAAGTGAGTGGGCCGGGAGGGCGTCAAGCCAGGAGAGGAGGTTGGGGAATAATTAGGGATCGATCGGCGTGAGAGACTTCGCGAGGAAGTTCGAGCGTGTGTTGGCGCACCCACAGATGGCACTCTCACAATTTCGATTATACACACGTGCCCTCCCGTGTTTGTTCTTATCTTTTAAAGGTGGAACTTAAAATCCTGGAAGCAGCATTCCAAAGTCTTAAAAATGCTGTGATTGATGAAGCAGAGAGGTTATAAAATAAAAACAGGCAGGGCTGAGGACTGAGATATATACCAAGAATTGGTCCATACAGCATCCATATTTTCTTTGGCAGAGACAGGATGACAGATTGCCGAGGAGCGTGGTGTCAGTGAGCGCAGGGAAACATGCAGTAATTAGAAGAGTCATGCCTGGGCAGCGCTGCACGCTGCACTGTTACACTGCCCACCCACGGAGATTGGTGGGTAAAGTAACAAGCCTGAGGCTGGCACACAGCAGCTGACGCTTCAGCCTGTCTCCAAAAACGAGGCCTGTGTGCCACACCGAATGATATTATTGTTAAAGAGTGGAACATGACAAAGCCGCCACGCTCACCTTTCAGCTGAGCCTGGCCTTAAGCTTTCTGAAGGAGTGTGAGACAAACTGTCACAGTCTTAAACCGCCTACGTGGTGCTTTGCACCTGTTGAGGGTCAAGAGCCTTTTGCAGATGCTGGCAAATCTATTTGAGGTTTATCCTTAAATTATACAATGCACTTCATTTACATTCCACTTTCTGAGGTGGATTACAAAATAAAATTGCCAATTTGTGTTTGGAGTTCTATAGTGCTAGATATGGCTAATATCCGTGTAACATGTGAGTCCATTAGCAATGCAGTTTTAAGTTATACGGTGGCACATTCCTTTAGCTATGACGGTTCCACAACCATTATCACCTGTATCTGTGTTTGGTCGCAGCAGCCGACGTACACAGACTTGCCAATTCTTTTGAGGGCAAAGTAGCTAATGCATGCTCAAAAAGTCACTAGAACTTGCCTAGATTGTTTTTTTTTTGGAAAAATGGTGATCAGTGATTGGTTAGTGGGAACAATGGTGATCAGTGATTAGTCTTTGGGAAAAATGGTGATCAGTGATTGGGCATTGGGAACAATGGTGATTTGTGATTGGTTAATGGGAACAATAGTGATCAGTGATTGGTCTTTGGGAACAATGTTGATTTGTGATTGGTTAATGGGAACAGTGGTGATCAGTGATTCACTGTTGGGACACAATGGAAATTGGTTGTTGGGAACATCGGGCCACACAAGCACTACTCGGTCAGGTTGTACACACTGGTGATGAGTTGAGCCAACCTGCTCTCTCAGCTCATATAACCAGCAGCTTTGATGTGAGCTAGAGAGCAGTATTGAGTGCAGGACAGTTGCTAACATCTGCTAAAAAAATCACTAGGCTCTTTTTTAGGGATCTAAAAAGTCACCAAATCTAAAAAGTCACTAAGTTTTTAGTATTTGCTGTATATTTAAATCTCAAATTGTTCAAAAACACAATATACAGTACTTGCCTTTCAGGTGGTTTAATTAGTACATAGGGATGCTGAACATAGAACATTAGTTAAAGATGCTAACAATTCAGTTAGCTACCACATAAATCTTTTATGCGAATAATGTAACAAAAATAAGCAAAAAACACTCTTTATGAGAACATTTTCCTCAGACCTATTGGCAAATTTTTATATAAATAGACAATTACATGAAACTAACGTGTTAATTTAAAGTGCAATGGACATGTAAAGTGACCTGGCAACAAACTGGTAGTTTGAATAGACTAGAGGCTGTATAGCCTGATAGTCTGCAGGTAAAAACTGTTCTTTAGCCTGGTTTTCTGTGACTGGATGCTCTGCTAACATCTGCCAGATGACAACTCGGGCAACAGATTGAGTGCTGAATACCGAAGTCTGATGTGATTTTGCTAGCCTTCCTCAGCCACTATGACCAGTAAATGTCCTGTAAAACTGGGAGTCTGTTGCCTGTAATGGGTTAGATGTGGATGTGGGCAGAGCAATTGCTGCACCACACAATGATTCAGGATGCTCCAGGACCACCATGATGCTCTCTTTGGAACAGCAATAGAAGTTGGTGAGGATGTTGGGGTCCAAACTTCTTGAGCTTCTGGAGGTAATAGAATCTCATCAGTGTACAGTGGTAGGGAGGGCAGTGGTAGCTCAGTGATTAAGATGTTGGACTACTGTCTTTTCACAACAGCTCTGTTGATGTGTTTTGGCATTTATTCACCCCTGCAACTTTCTGTAGGCCACTATCATCCCCAAACTTCTTGAGGTTCCCCAGAAAATAGAATCTCAGGTGTCAGCATGAAGGGATAAGGTGATATCATTGATGATGTGTACACTGACGGACTTGAAGTTTGATTCTTTCCAATACAGCTCCATTGATGTCCTTCCCGCTACAACTTCCTGTAGTCTACTATAATCGCCTTCATTTTGCTGGCATTGAGAGAGCGGTCATTAACATATCACCACTGTGACAGTGCTCCATTCTCTTCTCTGTAGGCTACCTCATTTTGATTTGTGATGGGACCCAAGATGCAATGTGATCGATGTAATGTGAGCGAACTTAAAACTGATCTTGGATCTGTATTTAACAATGAAGCCTTGCATGAACAGGAAGTACAGAAGGGGGCTATGTACACAACCTTGGGGTCTCCTGTGCTTAGAGTCATTGTGGAGCATTTGGCGTTACTTATTTTCACCACTTGGGGTCTGCTCAGTCAAATAGTCCAGGGTTGAGTTCTGCAAACAGATGTTTAGCCACAGATGTCAGAACTTTGTGGTGGGTGTAGATGGTACGATGGTGTGAAATTGTCTAACGGAAGAGCTTTTGCCATTGAAGAGGGTCCAGGATGGCACATAGGAATGAGTAGCCACTTGACACTAGTTAGCCACTAACTAGCCACTTGAAGCACTTCATGATAGTGCAGGAGGCCAGCCCAGCCAGGTGGTGGTCATTCAGGCAGGAGATGGAAATTTTCTTGGGAACTTGGTTGATTCTTTTGAGTCATAAAGGAATGTCTGACAGATGTAGAGACCTCTTCTTTTGTTGTGTTCTTTGGTTGTGCAGACCTCTTCTATCTGGACAGTCCATGCTCTGAGACCATGGCCATCGGATCCTGGTGCCTTGCATAGGTTTACCGATTTGAAGCATTTTGCTCTTGTCCTCGACTTTTTTTTTTTGGCAAGCCTGATGGCCTTCTGTCAGCACATCTACCTTTCTTGAAACAATACAAACAGTTCTATTTATTTATTTTTCATATTTATTTACATCTTATTTATTTATTTATTTATTTATTTTACAGTTATCTGTGACAGTCATTAAAATAAGTGTGTCCCATGATAATTAATGCTCCTCTTTTTCCTATAAGGCTGTTGCATGAGTATACAGTATGTGATTGTAGAATGACCTACAGAAGTCCGTAGTGATTTTTTAAACCATGAAGAACTAGAAGGGGAAAAAAAAGAAAATTATATTACATACAAGCATGAAGCGCTATACAATGTGCTTTAATTAAAACATAATAGCCATTACAGGCTAGGAAAACACTCCAGGCTTGTAAAAAAAGAATAAAACTTCTCGTCTTTTAAACAACTGTTTAACCTGTTTTTCATACACAGGCTTTCATACACAGGTTAGATCTTCAGTGATATTCAGCTTTCACTGATGTACAGTGCTGTGAAAAAGTATTTGATTTCTTCTTTCTTTGTGTATATCTCATACTAAGTAATTATAGATCGTCAAACGAAATACAACATAAAACAAAGGCAACCTGAGTAAACACACAATACTGTTTTTATTTATTTATTCTTTTTATTGAAGCAAAAAAAAAAAAAGTTATCCAACACCTATCACCAATGTGAAAAACTAATTGCCCCCTTAACTTAACTTAAAATCTGGTTGTGCCACCTTTAGCAGCAATAACTGCAACCAAATGATTCCGATAACTTCAGTCTTTCACAGCACTGTGGCCACTGCCCACTCTTCTTTGCAGAATTGCTTTAGTTCAGCCACACTGGAGGGTTTTCAGGCATGGACTGCCCGTTTAAGGTCCACAGCATCTCGTTTGGGTTCAAGTCAGGACTTTGACTAGGCCACTCCAAAACTTTAATTTCGATTTTTTTTAGCCATTCAGAGGTGGACTTACTCCTATGCTTTGGATCATTGTCTTGCTGCATAATCCAGTTGCGCTTCAGTTTCAGCTTACGGACTGAAGACTGGACATTCTCCTTTAGGATTTTCTGGTAGAGAGCAGAATTCATGTCTCCCTCAATTATTTCAAGTTGCTCAGGCTCTGAAGCACCAAAGCATCCCCACACCATCACACTTCCACCACCATGCTTGACCGTAGTTATGATGCTCTTTTTGTGGAATTCTGTGTTTGGTTTACACCAGATGTAATGGGACCCCTGTCTTCCAGCAGTTCCACTTCCAACTCATCAATCCACAGAACATTCTCCCAAAATTCAGACGAGCCTTAATGTTCTTCTGGGTTAGCAGTGGTTTTCACCTCACCACTCTTCCATGGATGCCATTTTTGCCCAGTGTCTTTCGGATAGAGGAATCACGAACCGTGACCTTTATCAATGCAAGAGAGGCCTGTAGGTCCTTCAATGTTGTCCTTGGCTCTTTTGTGACTTCCTGGATGAGTCGTTGCTGTGCTCTTGGAGGAATTTTGGAAGGTCAGCCACTTCTGGGAAGGTTCACTACTGTGCCGAGTTTTTTCTATTTGGAGATAATGGCTCTCACTGTGGTCCTTTGGAGTCCCAGAGCCTTTACAATAGCTTTGTAAGCTATTGTATAGCTTTCCCAGACTGATGTATTTCAATCACCTTCTTCCTCATCATTTCTGGAATTTCTTTCAACTTTGGCATGGTGTGTTACTGGGTAAGACCTTTTAACCAACTTCTTGCTGTTGAAAAAAGTTCTATTTAAGTGTTGATTTGATTGAATAGGGTTTGCACTAATCAGGCCTGGTTGTGTCTAGTCCAGCTGAACCCCATTATGAATGCAGTTTTATAGATTTGGGGAATTAGTAACTACGGGGACAAAAACATTTTCACACAGGCCCAGTTGGTATTGGATAATTAACATTATCATTTAAAAACTATATTTTGTTTTTACTCAGGTTGCAGGAAGAAAAGAAGGAAGGAAAAAAGTTTGGAAAGAAGGAAGGAAGGAAGGACAGAAGGAAGTTTGAAAGGTCAGTAGGAAGGACTTTTGGAAGGAAGGAAGTTCGTAAGGAAGGATGTTCAGAAGAAAGGAAGGAAAGAAGGATGGTAGGTCGTTCAGAAGGAAGGATGGAAGGAAGGAAGGAAGGAATTTTAGATGTTCGGTTGGTAGGTAGGAATTTCATAAGGAAGTTTGGAAGTTCGGTAGGAAGGAAGTTTGGAAGGAAGGAAGTTCAGAAGGGAGTTTGGAAAGAAGTTTAGAAAGAAGGAAGTTCGGAAGTGAGTAAGTTTGGAAGTAAGGAAGGAAGGTAGGAAGTTCACAAGGATGGAAGTGTGGAAGAAAGGAAGGAACTTTCACAAACAGAGAGTCTACATGTGAGCCTCTCTTTCTGAGAAAAATTTGGAAAAGCAAAGAAATTTCAAGTTCTAGTTTATTTCTAAAGCACATTTAAAAACAGCTAAAAGCCGACCAAAGTGCTGTACACTGTCAATAGCACAAATACAATAAGTAAAATATTAATAGCGTAATGTAAAAATACACATAACATAACAATACATATAACAAAATCAATTTTTAAACACCAGAGAAAAAAGATGAGTTTTTAGACTAGATTTAAACACAGGTAGAGTGGAGGCCGTTCTAATATGAGATGGTAAATTGTTCCAGAGAGTAGGACCAGCCACTTCGAACGCTCTATTTCCTCTCGTCTTTAGACGAGTGCGAGGGATCTGGAGGAGAAGTTTTTCCTCGGATCGTAATCGTCTTGTAGGGATGTAAGGATGAAGTAGGTTTATAAGATAAGGCGGAGCTAAATTGTTCAATGATTTAAAGACAAATAGAAGAATTTTAAACTCAATTCTGTACTGAACAGGCAGCCAATGCAGGGATCTCAGAATGGGTGTAACATGATCAAGAAACAGATTAAATAAATGTGTGATAAGATTTGAGTGCTCAGAGATGGAGCGAGAGAGAGAGAGAGAGAGAGAGAGAGAGAGAGAGAGAGAGAGAGAGAGAGAGAGAGAGAGAGAAAATAACTCATTCCCACCTCACTAAATACAATTAGCAGCTCATAGTGCTAAATGTAGTAACTGAAGATTGGAGAAAAGGCAGCGTAGATGACACGGTGAGAAAAGAAAAACGACACACGTGACATGTACGCTGCATCACAGATGATGAGTTTTGTGTGTGTGTGTGTGTGTGTGTGTGTGTGTGTGTGTGTGTGCTGGAGACCAGCTGTACAGTGACAGACTTTATAACTACAATATTGGCACCCTTTGTGAAAATTAGCAAAAATCGTTTGTATGAAGAAAACGTTACACACAACAGTTTTTCCACTCAAACAACAGAAGATACTTTCCTGTCTTTTAACAAAAAGGATTTTCACACAAATAGAAGTGCTTTATTTTGAGAACCGATTTCACCCCTGTTGATACCGTGTGATATATAAAGGCTTGTAAAAAATGCTTTATCATCCTTCATCGCTAGAAAAACAAAAGGTTTTTTGGCAAATAAGCGCCCCAATTTACGTTTTTCAGAATTGCAACTTAGTCGGTTGTTGCAGTTCTCAGTTCTATAACAACACAGTGGTTTGGACAAAACAAACCTTTCCTCAGAGAATCTCACAATTTTCACCAAGCGTCATTAGAACAACAGTTAAAAAATAACCCCATTTACACTTTGTCTTTTCATGCGTACTGTATCTGCAGTGTATCCTGATAAAATATAATGTTAAAATAAGAATATTTTTTCTTCCAGTCCATACAGGATCTCGCTGAGCTCTTTTGTGATTGTTGCGGCCAAAGAAGCTTGATTTTGCTGCGGCTTTTCAAAAAAAAAATTTGCGATGCAACTTGCGGAGTTTTTTGTGCAATTGCACGAAATCGCACGAAATAGTTTTCACACTGACGTTTGTTGGTAAATGAGACCTTTTAGCTGTACTCATGTGCGATGCACGAGTGTGGCGAGGGGGAGGGCGTGGCCAGGCTGTGGGGACGCGCGCCTGGCGCTGATCTGTCTGGTGTCTGGAAGAGAGAGATGGAGGAGCGGCTGGAAGTGCCAGGGAGGGAGAGAGAGAGAGAGAGACGCACATGTGTCTCTCTCCCTCTCTCCGGCCCTTCCAGCTGCTTCTTTATCTCTCTCTCCAACTGATTAGACAGATCAGTGCCAGGTGTGCATCCTCACAACCTGGCCACGCCCTCCCCCTCGCCACACTCCTCCGCCGCCAGATTCAGGCCTGACGTACACCCCCTCCCACCCTTTCGGGAGGGCGGTGCTGCCACTCAGCCTGCGAGCGAGAGGAGAGACGAGGAGGAGGAAGAGGGGAGAGAGAAGAAGCAAGCTGGAGAGCAAGCCAGGGAGAAACAGAGGAGAGAGAGAGGGAAAAAACACTCCGGTCCCCAGATACGCTGTCATCCGGTTCTCAGCCAGCTGGGAAGCGATCCCCCACGACGCCGGGCGATGGCATTGCACTTCCGAGCGGGCGGCTACGGCTCCTCCCCTTTCCAGGCGGACGGCAGCCACATCTCTGCTTCCCCGGCGGAAGTCAGGCTCCGGCTTATCGTAAACATAAAGTTTAATAATGAATGAAACTGAAACGGAACATAAAACACACAAACTGAACACATAATGCACCTACGTCTCTCTCCCTCCCTCCCTGGCGCTTCCAGCCGCTCCTCCATCTCTCTCTCTCCCACCGACCAGACAGATCGGCGCCAGGCGCGCGTCCCCACAGCCTGGCCACGCCCTCCCCCTCGCCACAACGTGAATCGAAGACAGCTTTGGCTGAATGCGTGTTGTGAGGACGTCACATGGCACGTCGTGATGACATCACACGACGCGTCTCTGGAAAATCTGTGGTAATTTTGAAAAATTGTAAGCGTCTCCGAATATTGTGGAGTTTGCTAGATTTTGCATTAATTTCAGTGATCACGAAATCCTGGAAGGACCGACCTGTGATTATGGCACATAACGTTGCTAAGTAGTAGACAGGACATGAGGGCCAAGAACACAAGTGATAATTTGAACTCAAAGATATGGGAATCTGGTGTTATTTTTCACAAAGGTGCCAAAAATTCACAAAGCTCCGCCTCTAACATTTTGAGCTTTTAAAGTGCCATTAAAATGCAATGATAGATTTACAAAAACTACAGATTTTATTTGAAAACCCAAATCCCAAAACTTTCCTTTTAGTTACTAAGGTTAAGGTTAGGCATAGCATTAATTAGCTACATTAATAATTATGCCATGGAAGGTCCTTGCCAGGATAGAAAGACAAGTGTGTGTGTGATTTAGTGGTATATACAGGACACTAGAATGGGATGGGCACTATTGGTCTGCCAGCTGTCAGGGAAAATGATTCTCCCTATCTGCCTCTATCTCTCTTTCTCACTGGCTGTGCTGTCTTCAACCTTCAGGCCCCAGACACTTTCCTTTCCATTCTATAAAGGTGAGCCATCCCCTACGTAGTAGCTGTGACGGGCAGCTAATTAATCATGATCGCTCAAGCTAAGGGCTTTAAACTATTTTCTTTTTTCACCACTTTTTATTGCGAACATAGAAAAAAAACCTCAATGTTTAGTTGAATTGGGAAACTTGGGAACTTTAGTGGAGCATTTAATGTGGTGGGTTTCACACACAGACCCGCACAAAACCACACAAAACCACACACACACACACACACACACACACACACACACACACACACACACACACACACACACACACACACACACACACACAAATGTCTTGTCTGCAAAAGATAATGTTGTTTTGGTTATTGATGCGCCATCAGTCAGGTGTTATTTTCTGAAAATGCATCCTGAAATCGATAACATGGTGTGTGTGATTAAGGGGAAGTGGCTAGAGAGAGAGAGAGAGAGAGAGAGAGAGATAGAGAGAGAGAGAGATTGGATGAAGATGAAAGACAAACAATAAACATATTTGAAAGTGCAGTCAGCGTTTTTAGTGCCGTTTAGCTGAAGCTCAAAATCCTAACAAAGGTACACCAGAATCTGAGACAACATGACTAACAAGCGAGTAGAGACACCTATCTGTCCTGATTGGTCGGATGTTGGTGGTCAACATCATTTGTTTCTCCTCCAAGCAGGCTAGCAAGATCATGTCTCAGGATGGCCTCTGAAAATCCATAAAAGATATAAATATGTTTTTTTTTTTTTTTCATTTTCCGACATCTTCAGAACTAACCTCGTGTTCCTTCTTGCTACTATAGATGAGAGATACTAGATACCACTAGAGATGTTTAAGACATGCAGGACCAAATATGTACCATTTTGGATGTCCTCCCAATGTCTTAATTGCTACATCGTTTATACCACAGCGCTGTTGAATTCTCAAATCTGATTGGTCAAAAGATGTTGATTAATTTAACTTCCAGCATCATAGGTTTATATTAATGGCAGATGCTCCATAAAATCTAAGCCTAATAAACAATTTTTTTTTTTAAAAGTGTTTTTTTTAAATTAACAATAATAAAAAATGACAAAACAAACAAATCAAAACATATAATAGAATTGTTGATATTATAAAGTTTTCTGTGAGGATACATATATCTAACCTCTCCAGTCTCTGAGTCTCCAGTCTTAGCGCTTTGTAACAGGAAGGAAGTTTTCCGAGATGGGAAAGTCTTCATGGCTGTGGAGTTTGCGCTTTCCAGTTTCTTGGCAGCATGACAAGCTGCATTTTTTTGGTCTGATTAACTTAAAGAGAGAGAGAGAGAAAAAAGATTGCCTTGTGAGGTAACAACTGATAACAGCTGCTATAATGTGAGTGATAACAGGTAACAACTATCCATCCATCCATCCATCCATTTTTCATACCGTTTATCCTACACGGGGTTGCGGGGGAGCCTGGAGCCTATCCCAGGCGACATGGGGCACAAGGCAGGGGACACCCTAGATGGGGTGCCAATCCTTCCTAGAGCACAACCACACACACACACTCATTCACATGCTACGGACAATTTGGTAGGCAGTGGTAGCTCAGTGGTTAAGACATTGGGCTAATGATCGGAAGGTCATGAGTTCAAAACCCTAGCACTGCCAAGCCACCACTGTTGGGCCCTTGAGCAAGGCCCTTAACCCTCAACTGCTCAGATGTATAAATGTAATTTTAAAAAATGTAAGTCACTCTGGATAAGGGTGTCTGCCAAATGCCATAAATGTAAATTTGGAAATGCCAGTCAGCCTACAATGCATGTCTTTGAGACTGGGGGAGGAAACCAAAGTACCTGGAGGAAACCCCCGAAGCACAGGAAGAATATGCAAACTCCACGCACACAGGGCAGAGGCAGGATTCAAACCCCCAACCCTGGAGGTGCGAGACAAACCACTAAGCCATTGTGCCTCCATAACACGAACTAATTAACATTAAATATAACTAGAAATGGATAAAAGTATGGTGTTATTCATTAATGAATTAAAAGTTATGATCATGGGAAAATAGCTGTGGTATAAGAGTGGTAAATAGAACACTTTGGGATGTGCTGTTATAAGAAAATAGTCAACTATGGGGTAGTAACAGTGACTCCGAGCCATCGTGTTATTACTCTCCAGTAACAGCGTGCCCCCAAGTGGTTACATAAAATTTCTTACGATCGTATCCAGCAGACCAGAATCACCTGATAATGTTATGGGGACGTTCCTTGTTAGCTGACTGACTCACATTTAACTTTAAATTTGAATAACCCTCTTCAGCCACAACGTTTATCCGAATAATAAACAAAAGCCAATTCACACATTTCTACAGTCTATAACTTTCACCAAGTTGAGCCGTATCTCCCACAGAGGCCCAGCGGTGACATACAGGGAATAAATAATTTTCCAGAATCGCATCATTACGCCATCCATCACTCCTCTGCTTTCCTCTTATTGCAGGAAGTCTCTCATGCCACCACGTCAGGCAGCACGATTCATTTCCTGCGTGACGGAACTTTGGGATGGGAAATGAATAGAGGCCGTGGTCACTGTCAGCCGCCAGATGGGAGAAAACACCGGCCTCCAAGTTTTTCAGCAACAATCTCCTTTCCCATGTGGCCCTGCTCTTGTGACATGGATGGAGGATGACAGGTGTTACCGCAAGACCGGGGATTTGACTGCGCTCCACTAGTCACGCTGTACATCGTGTACATGACAGCATATAAAGCTGTTGTGAGCTCCTAACCGCTTTATTAAAGTGGGGGGGGGAAAGCTCTTTTTTTCTTTCACTCTTAAAGGTGCAGTTTGTAATATCATTTCAAAATGTATCAAGACCTGTAACAATGATATCATTTTAGGAAAACTGTGATTTGCAATGTTGCCATGCTCTCGACTCAACTACATTCTTAGTTTCAGTCTTCTGTTTACATTTTTCCAGCCCTGAAATGAGCTCCACCCCCAGGATAAACAGAACTGCTCAGCTTTTCCTCCTTTACCTAAACGGGGAGTGATGAGCGTGCAGTATCAACAAAGGGGGTGGAGTCACATCAGTAATTTCCTTACAGCTACAATTCATATTACAGGCAGCAGAGGCCTCTGAAATCTTTTATTAATTAGTTTGCCTCGCTCCTCCAGGGTTAAGGGTTCGCATCATGCCTCCGCCCTGAAGTTTGCATGTTCTCCTTGTGCTTTGGGAGTTTCCTCCAGGTACTCCTCCCCCAGTCCAAAGACAGAATTTTACAAGCTTAAAAAACAGGCCAAGAAACACCAACACAGCAAGTCGGTGGTCAACTGCTATGAGTTTGATTTACCAATCTGTATTTGTTAAGATGTTATCAGGACAGTATCAGATACTAGATGCACGAAATGACCAGGTGTAAATTTGCATCTTATTATGCTACTTCTACTCTCACCCCAATCTACAAGTACCCTGGGCATTACCCTGTTGTTTCTTATTAGTCTTGACCCGGTCTAAATCCCAGCAGGACTCCACAGCTGTTGAGTGCCTCGCTCTGGATCCACGCTGGCTTTTCATCCGAGAGCCTGGGCGCCGATGGGCCGAACCATGTGGCACCCTGCTGAACCACAGCTGGCTGACCGGAGTTCAGTGAACACGGCACACTTGAGGTTAACCAAGAAGGAGAGGAAAGGAGGAAGGAGATAGATTAACCAAGGACATGCTTTGATATGAACACTGTGGAACATCAAACCAAATGTATGTATATTCTAGATTTAAAGGTAGGGTTTGTTGAAAATTATGGTTCGGTGTCCAATGGTTGCTTCTTAAGTTTTGCTCTTGAGTTACACGACTAATGTCAGAGCTACACTACATGGTTTTATACCCTGACTGTAGTCACAAGTGACAGTCAGGCAGAATCTGCAGTTTTTCAGAGCAGTCTGAGCCAATAAAATCAACTAGCATGCTGTGATAGAAAAATAATCAGCGAAGAGGTGGTGGGATTAGGCAGAGTCACTGTTTCTACTCCGACGCTGATGATTTTATTATAACAGAACATTATATTATTCCTTTTACACCACAGCAATTTGCATGTTGTACTTTTTTTTAAAATCCCATTAATAGTTACTATCATGGATTTTCTCTCCTGGTGCACGACATGATCAAAGTGCTATGAGCGTGGTTGTCATGTTTCATGATTTTGAGTCTTGTCTCCACCCCTGTCCTGTGATTGGTGTATATCTAGATTGTACACATCTGTTCAAGTATTCTGCTAGTCTCTGTCCCATATTTTTGTTTCCTTGAGAAGTCTTATCATGCATTTTTGCCATCATGTACTGTACTGAGCTGTGTTTCAGTGTGTTTCCAGTGTTCCAGTATTATGCTGCGTTCAACTTACAGTACTGTGCAAAAGTTATAATAATAATATAATAATAATAAAAATAGTAGTCTCCGGTACAACGTGTGCAGTTTTATAAGGAAATGAGCTGGTAAGTTTTATTGAGCATCTTGCAGAACCAGACACAGTTCTTCTGGAGACTTTGACTTTTGCACTCGCTTCTTATTTTTGCAGCGAAACCCAGCAGCCTTCATTGTGTTTTCTGTCTGAAAAGTGTCTCTTACGTAATACGCTGCTTTCTTTAATGACATACAAACATTTTCCTGTAACAGTTTAATTTTGTGCTAGAAAACTAATGTTTGGGAGTCTAAAATGTTTTTTGTACTGACTTGATAATGTAGAAGTCATCAAATAAAAAATGTATAACAAAGTTTGTGCTAAAAAAAAATAGGGTGCCTAAGACCTTTGCACAGTACTGTACCTCTGAAGTGGGAAATCGCAGCTCGGAATTAGGTTATTTTCAACCTCTTTGCATTAAAGTGCAACAAAGTGGGGGGAAAAAAAAACATTGACACCTCCATATTCATCTTATGTTTGCAACAAGCTAGTCAGCTAGTCAGCTGTGATGAGTGACTTACTGTATATTTTCCTCATTGAAACAGTGACCTGTTTTTTTAACCTGTTACAGAGTTAACACGTTGTATGTAGGTTCTCTGTTGATTGATCTAAAGCAAATGCTTGTATATATTTAATGGTAAGAAGTGCTAGTTTGTTTATTGAGTCGATGCCTCTTTCTGAATTCGGAGGAACTCGCTCAGAGTTGAGGAGACCATCCCGAGTTCCTCAAAGTAGTTGAGGCGGTGTTTTCTTTGGTTTTTCCTGGTCGGGGGTCGGGGATTATGAATTACTACATCAAATGCAGCATTACAACCCTCAACTGTTTTCTCAGTTTTTGAGTAATGATCATCCCTTTCTGCTTTTCCCAGCATGTTCTCTTACCCCTGCAAAAAAATGGATACCGACTTGTGCATTTGGCAAAATGCAACATACTGAGTGCATGCACTTGCGTCCGGCCTCTCAAAGCATGTTACAGTTACGTTTAATGTTGTGAGTGAAGTTAGCTCCTGTTATCACTTACCTTACAGCAGCTATAAACAAAAAGTCGCTCATCTCTTTTTTTCACTCTCTTTAAGTTAATCAGGCAAAAAAATGCAGCTTGTCATGTTACCCATGTTACTATAGAAACGATAATGTATTATACGTGGGGTACGCTTTCATAATCTATTGTTTGCTTCAGTCTCAAGTCTCAAGTCAAGTTAAATTCCCAGATTCATTCATGCCAATTACCGCTCCTGTATATAAGCGTGTGTGTGTGTGTGTGTGTGTGTGTGTGTGTGTGTGTGTGTGTGTGTGTGTGTGTGTGTGAGGCTGCTCATCTCTTTACTTAACACACAGTCCAATGACTCTAATCAGGAAGCCCCCCTCAGGCCTGCTGCGGCAGCAGGAAGGTTGCGGAACAAAAGAAGAGGAGAAAACGGTTCGAATGCCGGATTGAGATCT
Source organism: Cranoglanis bouderius (assembly GCA_023630585.1). Lineage (NCBI taxonomy): Eukaryota > Metazoa > Chordata > Actinopteri > Siluriformes > Cranoglanididae > Cranoglanis > Cranoglanis bouderius. The sequence goes on from CM042554.1 coordinate 16,921,524, forward strand.
TGGAGAGGACGGTCGTTTCCGAGGGCTGCAGGGAGAATGAGGCGGCTTTTTGTGGAGACAATAGAGGTGTGAGATGGGACCGGAGCAGAGGACGAGCACAGGGAGATGGAGGTGGAGGAGAAGACAAAGCTGAATATAATGACGTGGCTTTCAATTACCCACCTCTCTCACCTCTCTGAGCCTCACAGGGCAATAAGAGTCCACCTAACACACACACACACACACACACACACACACACACACACACACACACACACACACACACACCATTCCTCTACTGTAGGACTAAATCCTCAAACACTTTAGTAGGATCTCTTTTCTCTCATTTGTTCATGTCTTACTGTGTTACACATCACTTTAACAGTATTCGTGCAGGCAGACTTATGGGAATAAACGCATGCAAATTTTTTTTTTCAAATATGGCATTTAATTGTTTTATTTATTAATTTTTTTAAATATACATTTTGGCTAGATTTTAGTCTCCTTATGTAGTTTTTATTTATTTTATTATTTCTTTGGATATATTTTTTATATTTTAGGAATTGTTACATTTTTGGGGGGATATTTAGTTTAGTTTTGTTTTTAACAAATAAATAATCAATCAATCAATCAATCAATCAATCAATCTGTGATTCATTCTTTACTGTCCACTTCTGGAACAATTGCCTTTGGCTTCACAATAACTACACCAGAACACTTACATTCACCCACACACATGAAGACATGATCCAATAATCCAAACATAGAACATGAGACATGAGAAACGCACACATAGGATACTTGCTCTTCTATCATACTTGGTGAGGACCAAATGTCCCCAGGAGGACAGGAATATCTGACAGTTTTGACCTTGTGGTGACATTTGACTGGTCTCCATGAGGGAAAACTGCACAAAAAATTTGGTTAGGGTTAGATTTAGGTGTAGCATAGTGCTAATTAGCTGCATTAATAATTAGGACAATGGAAGGTCCTCACAAGTATAGTAAGAAAAATGTGTGTGTGTGTGTGTGTGTGTGTGTGTGTGTGTGTGTGTGTGTGTGTTTAGTTAAGCCTGCCAGTGTGTTTTTCTTTGCCAGACTTTGCTGATCGGTCGTGTGTTTAGTACTAGTTTAGATGCCATTAATTTGGTACGAACAATCTGTGCAATGATCTGAACATTAAAAAAAATTGTTATATAGCAAACACACACATGGATTGGATTGAGAGATGGGGTTGACGTGAGCATCACTGCAGCCTCGTTTTGACCACCCAAACCCCCCCCCCCCCCCCCGCAAACCCACCACCACCACCACCACCTCCCCCCCCAAGGTCCACCCAGATGTCGATCAAGAATGACTGTGTATCTCTTGTGACTTAATTAAAAACAGCACAATAATGAGACACCCCGTGAATCTTTATGAAAGGTCTCTGTATGAATCATGAATGCAGGAACACACTCCTAAAAAGAAAAATTAATTATATATTCATTCATTTAATTATTACATATTCCATCAAATGATCTACAAATACCTTGTGTTGGTTATTTTCCAATATCAGGACTTCCTAAAGCATTTCCTCAATCATTAATTACAATTTTTAATGAATTAAAGATCGACATGTCATATTTGTTATCCATTTATAATTACTTTTAATGTTGTGGAATGTCCATGAAACAAGTTAGTTCCTGTTATCACTTTTGTTCTAGCAGATATAAACAGTTGTTCCCTCACCAGCCTCTCTTTCTTCTATCCCTTAAAGTTATTAAAACAAAAACATAGCTTGTCATGTTTTCCAGCAGCCGCAATACGAAAACTGTCCTGAAGATTTTCCTGTGACGAAAAAAAAAAAAAAAGTTTATGTGGACCTTCCAAGCCCCTATACACTTTATACTATAGAAATGATAATGAGCACATGAAGCAGCCGGAACTACTTTCAAAGCTGCTGTGCTATAAAATGAATCAGCCAATCAGAGTAGAGAATCTAACAGCGCTGTGGTATAAGGTATGATAAGAATTAATATGATGAAAAATGACTTGCACAGCAACTCTAGGATATAAAATTATTCAAACTGTACTTGCACAGTGAATTTGCGTAAATGTTATGTAATATTTATTTGTTAAAATTCATCTTAACTAAATTGCAAAAGTCACGTCTGTTTGCACCGACCGTTCTGTACTCTGTTATCTCAGGATTTGACGTGTGAAGCAAAAAGCACACGTATCTAATAGCTCTGCAGGCTGTCGGACTAAGCTGCTGTGGTCCTAGGTGACATCGCAAGAGTAAATCTAACATCAGAACTCTTGCCTACTGTACTCGAACCCCGAGTCAAACATCCATTTCTCTCCCAGCCATATGGTCCAGGAGCGTCTGGGCGAAGGTGTCTGAGTGGCGTGCTGTCTCTTTTCCGTAGGTTTCTTGTTACGAGATAAAAATAAACGAGAGATGCTAGAGCTTCACGTCATGTTGCCACGTGCACTGACATCAGTGAGAGACAGATGGTGCAAATTAATAACAGGAAAAAAAAAAAACATCATGGGGAGGAAAAAGCCCAACTCTCCTGAAACAACAAGTATAGCTACAAAACAAATGAAAGGAGTCTCAGAGAAAGGGCTGATGGTTATTAGCGCTGGGCCCGTTCTGCACAAAAGGCGCCTTGCTGCGCTCTCATGAGTGAACAGCTTTGCTAAGCTCAAACACGAGGCTAATTAAAGTTTTCAGGGCTCTGTTTGACCTCCAGCAGATGGTCGATCTCAATATCGCTCCTTCTCCGTTAGGTTAAAATCAAAGAGGGCTTCGACTGAATGAGCGTTATGATGATAACGATGATAATGATGATCACATGATGCGTCTTGGCCCAAATCTGTGGTCATTTTGAAAAATTGCAAACTCCCCCGAATATTGCGGAGTTTGCTTGATTTTGCATGGTTTTGAAATCCTGGAGGGACTGCATAATGCAAACAATAAAATTAGCAGTAAATATTTAAAAGAAAAAAACTTTTGTGGTGGTAGCTAATTTCCAATAAATAGCTGTTAGATGACATCACTTCCTGCAGCAGCCTGAAACTGTTTTCTCTTAAAGTTTCTCAGGATATAATTCTTCTGTCTCAGAGATTCTCAGAGAGAATAGCATCCATAAGATGATGGGGACTTGTCACAAGAAAACTACAGCAATAAAGTTTTAAACAATTAAAAATTAAATAAATGCATAAAAATATATCACAGTCAATCTTTGCCAGTGGACTGCTGATATGTCTTGTAATTTTAGAACTTTCTCAAAAAATTGACAAATGTACGTTTCATCTAATATAAATATGCATAAATTTGCATACTTTATAAAACCAAAATCTACCCCTTGGATGATGTCAGAATTACAAGGTTCTGAACAAAAAAAATCTTTTGAGAAAACTTTTCAGGGATATAGTATATGACATGATCTGGTTGTGCTAAGTGGGCGGAGCTTAAACACCATCAAAATTGATAACTTTCCGATAACGTGGTGGTTGTGAGTGGATAAAACAGCCAAAGAAACATTTCACAGATGTTGTCGAAGCAGAAAAGTTAAAGATATAGTTTAGTATTCAGCCTGTAGCACATACAGTAATTCAAATATGGAGGTGCACATTTGTTTTTTCCTGTTGTCTATAATATACAGTATTGAGTCCGGGAGAAAAAATACCCTAACACAATATGAGTTGCTCTGGGTCACAGTCACAGCTGACTGATTACAAATTGGTGGGAATTTTCAAATGCAGACATTATACATAATTTTAGATACATCCTACTGAAACTAGCACAGCCAAAGACTGTGAAATACTGTGAAAATATTAAGTGGGTAGATTTTACCCATTAAAAACTGGAGTAATTAGAGAGAATGGTTGTTAGACAAACCCATTTGTGTGCTAAAGTAAATAGGCAAAAAAAGTTTCGTCGACATATTGCCAATAGAAAATATTATCAATAGATACTGATTTCATTGGCCAGCATTTCAAATCGCTAAATCCTTTCTCACAAAATATGACCCAGATGAAAACCTGGCTATTGTGTCAGGAATAAAAAAAAGTGGTCGAGTTACCAGGTGAGAAGATACTCAACCACTCTGGGTCGATGTGGTGAAAATGGACAGACTGGATAAGTATAAATATAGTCCAACTGGAGTGGTCCCTTTGGAAAGGCCTTTGACAGGCGTTTGAGTTAAATAGTGGTGTACCTCAGAAATCCAAGCTTTATTGCACTGGTACGCTGGGAGCATGAGAGGCCTTGGAGGATCCAGGACATTATTGGAGCTAGGAGAACAAAATCCCAGCTCAGAGAGAGAAATGGAGAGACGGTGAGAGAAGATAGAGAGCTTAGAACGGGAAAAAAGAGAGCGCACTGCACCGTTGGTGCTAGTTCAAAAATGAAGTGAATGCAGGGAGAAAGATCTAGGATGAACTAGGATGAACTGGTATAGAAAGAGAATGACAAAGTGATTGAGAGAGGAAAATAAATGAAGTTCCTCAGCTGCTTCTTGAGATTCCGTATTCTTTTTCGATTGCTGTTGTTTGAAAAGTATGTTCATAACTGCACGGTAACTGCACATGATGGCAATGGAGGGAAAAAAACGTGTGGGAAATTCATGTGGCTTGTTCAAATGTCTTTGTCAAACTGATAGGCAGATTGGATTGTGGGTGTTTGGTGTCTAAACCTTGGGGAGTAATGTGTGGCTGCTTGTTCTTCTCTGCTGCCAAAGGAGCCTGTGCGGGCAGAGGCTGTGAGGGAGCATGGACATACTACCAAACAAAAAATGTTTTGATAATAAATGTTTTTTCATTCTCTCCAGTGTACACTGTCAGTAAAATTCTCTTTTTCTCCAACAAGATTAGGTTCAGGAGTCTTTGGTTTGTTTACAATCTTTGTACACTAGGACGTCTTGTACCCAGAAACAAATATATTTTTGGATCGAAAGTAATTGTCATTTGGTTGAATATGCTGGCTATTATTGTTTTTCTCCCATCAGAATGTCTCAGCATAACCTGTATGACTATCGAAATAATCGATTCTTCAAAGAAAAAAAGCCATTTACCAAATACACATGAGAAGCTTTGGCTCATTTTCTGACCCTGACTAATGTGGCTGTGGTTTGAGACAAAAACAACCAACCATCTCTGATTCTACAGTCAGAGGTGAGAATAAGAACCCTCTGCCTCACAACCTACTCCAGCAGTCCCTGCTTTAAGGGTGTAGTCAGGCTTTTTGGTGGGAGCTAGCTGTTTTGAAACTCAGTGCTCCAATTATAATACAGCATCTCCCTCTAAAGGATCTGTTGCACCAGTCGAGAATAAACTCTATCTTAACCTAGTTTTGACATAATTGTCACTATGGTTAAGTTTATGGTAACAATTTCAATGTAGCCTTAAGTTGTTAATGTGTTGCATAAGTATTCATACCCCTTCAGCTTTACAACCTGGAACTGAAATGGACCAAATTGGGATTATATGTCATGAATTGACACAAAATAGCCCACAAAAATTGGTGGGGAAAAAAAACAACAATATAGTTTGTAAAACTATTTCCAAAAATGTAAAATTTGTAATTGCATAAGTAGCTCCCCACCCACCGCTCCTTTCTTTGCCAAAAAAAGTCACATAATTAGCTGAATGGAGTCCATGTGTGTGCAATTAAAGTGTCATGTGATTGCAATATAAATCCACTTGTTTGTGGAAAGCCCAAGAGTTTGTTAGATATCCTAAGCATCATGAAGCTCAAGGAGCTATCAAAGCAAATTTTGGAAAGGTTATAAACAAAATATGTATATATCTCAAACTTTGAACATAACAGAGTACCATTTAATTCTTTTTTTGGTTTTGTTTTTTTTTTTAATGGAAAGAATATGGCATAACCATGACAGAGGCTGTCCACCTAAAGTCAGTGACAGGGTAAAGAGGGCATTTGCAAAATAATTTCAACAACTACATTGATTTTTACCTCCTACTTCAATATTATGAGTTATTTTGTGTGGATTCAGAACATATAATCCAAATAAAGACCATTTTATTTCCAGGTTGTTACACAACAAATTGTGTGAAAGTTCAAGGGGGGAATATTAATGCAACACACTGTATAACTTAAATCTTACACCTATCTCCAAATAATGTTATATTTTATGTTTATTATATTGTCCAGCATATTCAAATGCAGATTAACTTTGCAGCCAAGTGGTTATTTTTCGCGGTGACACAGAAGTTCAGGCCTTGCTCGATGAAAATACACTGAGAAAGATGGACACTAATCACTTCCCTGTGCCTCGATCAAGGATGCCGTACTACCTTTTTATGTCAGAATGTGTTTCTGATTGGCTGATGATGGTAAAACACATCACTCTGTCTGTCAAAGTTTTGATCTATGATTACTTTACGCACCACCAGCTATTATCAACCTTAAGTGTGCTAGTTTTTAATTATTCTCAACATATGTTTTACTATTGGTGCAACGCTCAACTACCGAAATCTAGTACAATTTCTGAATTGATAGAATAATAGAGACTGTAATGCAATGACAGCATCTCTGTCTATGTCTGTTTAGTGCTCCAATCTTATCTGTATCTGTATTCGGATTAAAACCGAAGTGGGCGTGGCCATTTTGGGGAATTAAATATGAACATTTCCACTATGCCCCTAGATAGGATGGAAAGTTCATAATTGGTCTCAATTGGGAGAATTATTATTTTTGTTTTTACCTGCCCACAATATTTTCTAATGAAACAATTAATTGGTTCTATTTCCCAAAAATGTAAAGAGACTAGCCAAATTTAAACTGCAACCCTGACCAGGCAGTTACTAAGGATGAATGATTGAACCTTGCGAATGTATCATGCAGCAACTCATGTTCACTTTAATGAACTTTGTCTTGCTTATCTAACTGCTCACCTGCATTAGATTAAAAACCTTCTGTCTTTGTTTAAAAGTCTTTGTTGCACATCTCTATTCTCAACCAGCTGCCATGTGAACCTTTAAGGTAAGCTCTAAAGAAAAAAAAAAATAATAGTGCGTCTCGTATTCATATCTGAATTTGTATCTGTTTAGAACACATTATCAATTCATTCTGAATAATAGAGATAGCAGAGATTTTCTCATTGTTCTAACTGGTTGGAAGTCCACATAATTTGTTTAGAGTTACAAAGCCTGGAGTTTCTCCTCTGAGCAGTTGTGCCACATAGATCTTGGCGAAATATTGCTAGAAAAAAGATCTGGCTTACAAATTGAATTGCTGACCCCACCTTTAAGACATGTGCCCCTGGGATGCTGTGTAACTCTTGGCCTCTTTAATCATTTAGGGTTTCCTTCCAAGCTCGCCCAGCAGTGGTATTCTTGTCTCCAACATTTCTTGTTCTGTAGAAATATATTTGTCATGTACAACTCAGTTTACAAACAGATTTTAAAGTTTTAAAAACCGAGGTCATAATTACACCTCGGTGATTCGGATTAAGAGGGTATCTTAATGCATGACACAGCCTTCAGCAACAATAAAGCAGCAATAAAGAAGAAAACTTTTCATATTTTTCATATAACTCTGTGTTTCAAATGGTACATGCCTCAGTCATGCATCTCTTTGAATGAATCTTCTGCTATAAATAAATGTAATACAACTTAATATGAAACAATAAATGTGTTCACCAGAGGCTGAATTGAGAACTGAGAGAAGATTGGGATATGAGACGACAAGTGAGGTACCTGCATGATGCCAACTTAATCATTCATTCATTCATCTTCAGTAAGCTCTTAATCCTGGTCAGGCTTGTGGTAAATCCGGAGACTATCCTGGGAGGGTGTGATGGAGGAATACACCCTTGATGCGATGCAGTCCATCACAGTCTACCCTGCACACTCATTTCCAATTTAGTGTAGCCGAACCACTTAAAGGCATGTTTCTGGGAGGTGGGAGAAACCAAAGAACTTGGAGGAAGCCCATGCAAATATTATAAACTCCGATCAGAGGGTATTCCGAGCTCAGGATCGAACCAGGAACACTGGATATGTGTTCAACAATGCTATTTGCTTAACCATCATGCCACCTGATGTATGAACATATTTTTTAAAGAAAACTTTATGTAAATGTAATAACACTGTTTCTAAAGGTTTCCAGACTCCAATCCTAAAACAATATCCATCCATCCATCCATCCATTTTCCATACCGCTTATCCTACACAGGGTCGTGAGGGAGCCTGGAGCCTATCCCAGGGAAATCGGGGCACAAGGCAGGGGACAGCCTGGACAGGGTGCCAACCCGTCGCAGGGCACAATCACACACACCCATTCACACACTGCTGACAATTTGGAAATGCCAATCAGCCTACAACCCACATCTTTGGATTAGGGGAGGAAACCCCCAAAGCATGGGGAGAACATGCAAACTCTGCGTACTCAGGGCGGAGTCAAGATTCAGACCCCCAACTCCAGGGAGACAAACATGCTAACCACTAAACCATTGTGCCCCCCTAAAACAATATATTCTTCTATTTTCAGTGTGATTAGATTTTCAGATCTACCTTTTCTCCCTTAAAAGTTGCCAGACGGCAAGTTTTTTTTTTTTTTTTCCCCCCTTTACTAATTCTCACTCAGTGTGGACTGGGATGGTGGGGTTGGTGGAGGGTTTGCACCAGATGGCGCTCCTCTCCAGAGCGCCTCTGGTGAGTGGCTAAGTCATCCATGATGACAGGCTGGCACATTCCCAGCAGAGATCCAGGGTGCCAGTCTGAGCCCATATGGCCTGTCTGGTGTCTAGGTCCTGGTCTGGGTGGCACCATTTATCCAGCCCCGAGGCTGTGCCTGCAGACACAGGACAGCGGTGGACAAAGGTGAAGAGTGGAGGCAGATTATTTTTTAGGGGGTGGGATGCGATGTTGTTAGCAAACAGCCAGTTTCTGATGTGCCTTCAGGCTGGAGCTTGATGGGTATCTAGAGAGTGTTGGGTGGTGTGGTGTTCAATCCGTAATGCATTTATGGGTGGTAAGGTTTTCTGTACTTGGCATGTATCCTACAGGTGGGAGTTATTATGAAATGCCATTCAGTGTCCAGAGAGATCATACATTTTTGATGTGGAAGTGGGGCTCGGCTTGGGGACAGGTTCGGCGTTGGCATGTTAATGTCAGAATGACATTTAGTAGCAGTTTGAGTTTACTTTGCTATGATGAGAGCTGGTAAGAGTAGTGAGGAGACAGCCAGCTAGGTTGCTAGGTAACATGTCTGAGAGCTTCAGGAAATCCGTGTGAATGGGTCTAGACCATTCCATTTGGAGAAAAAGTAGAGAAAGAGATGGAGAGATGTCAGTTTTATTTGTATATTCTACTAATATAGTGTATCTATCAATGTAATGTAATGGAGAATGGTACATTTTCTCTCTTTCTCTCTCTCTCTGTCTCTGGTGGGAAATAGTGTGTAATCTGGTTAACACGCTGTGTCCGATCTCTGAATGAGAAGCCCATTAGGCAGGCTGCCATTAGACGGATTACATGTGCTATTATCAGGCCGGAGAGTGACACCGAGCAGGCACAGACCCAATCACACGGCTTAGCTGTCACCACTATTGCTAGAATTAATGTAGAAAAATGCAGAGCGTATTTCTGTTGTCAGATTAAATAAGTGCTAGCTGTGCTGAAGCACATTTACTCCGTAAGACAAATGCACTCACACACTCACACTCACACACACATAAACACGTACACACAAAGCCGTTAGTTCCACTGGCATTTGCTTCAGTGTCAGTGTCATGTGTATTCTCCCAATCCAAATCTCTGACCTTTTCCTGACTGGTCGCCCTGACGATGAGCCAGGAGTGAGTGGTGAAGTGATCCGGTGGCTCATGTAGCTAGACCTCTACAGGCATCGAGGGAGTAACACTCTCTCTAAGTATTGCACATACCACATAATAACACTTCTCTGCACTATAGTGCTAATACAATAATGCATTAATTCTTTATCAACCAGGAGCACTGCCATAATGGTCCATGCGCCATGGTCCATCACATCACGCATTGACTACTGTAATTCTCTTCTCTAGGATCTTCCTCTCAAACTTTTACATAGACTTCAGTTAGTTCAGAACTCGACTGCACAAATCATTCCTAGAGCTCCTTTGGTTGAGCACATTTCCCTGGTCCTTAAACATTTGCACTGGCTTCCTGTTAAACAACGCATTCAATTTAAGATTTTACTTCTTACCTATAAGGCTCTACACGACCTGGCTGCTTCCTATTTGTCCGATCTCCTTTCCATATACACTCATACCCGTACTCTTAGATCATCTTCATTTACTTTAGTTCTCCCCCGCGTGCGTCTGTCCTCTATAGGGTCTCGAGGTTTTAGCTATGCAGCCCCTCAAATATGGAACCTGTTTGAGCAGGATATCCTCGCCTCAAGACGCACTTTTTCAGACAGGCCTTCTACTGACCGTGCCTATGTATCTTTTTATTGTTTGTTGTGTTTTTAAGCCTGCATTGAGGCCCTCTGTGGTTTTTAGGCCAAACTGATGGCCTGTCATTTTATGCTTTATGTGTTTTATTGCTTGTAAGGTGTCCTTGAGTGCCATGAAATGTGCCTATAAATAAAATGTATTATTATTATTATTATTATTATTATTATTATTATTATCCTGGGCGGGGTGTGGTGAATCCGGGGTTTATCCCTGGACCTTGGAGAGTGAGATGGGAAAACACCCTGGATAAGACGCCAGTTCATTGTACGGTACCATGCATACACACACACACATTTCACACACTTATTCACCTACACCGTGAAGTTTTGTTCATTTTTATAATGTAAGGAATTAAACACAACAAGGCATTACAACATCAAATTAGAGCACTTTAGGGCATCCTGTAATCACTATATTGTTGATTATTTTCCTGTATAATAAGTCTTTTATTGCTCTTGTATCGCAGCAGTGATTACCCATTGTTATTTATTAAAGAAGGACTTCTTGAACCAGTTAATGTTGTGGAATGTCCTTGAAACAAACGTCATTCCCTCACCAGCCTTTCTTCTCTCTCTCTCTCTCTCTCTCTCTCTTTCTCTCTCTCTAGAAAATGATAGAAAATGCAGCACATGTGGAAGTCATGTGCCCATAAGACTTTGTGTGCCAGAGTTTTTCCTTGAAGTGCTGACACTGGAGACTCCTTCCATAAATGTTACTTCTTCATCCCTGTGTTACTATAGACGCGATAACGTATCAAAACGAGCGTCTGTTTTGCCTTGTAGCCAGAACTATTGTCAAAGCTGCCGTTCTAGAAACTGAATCAACACCTTCTGACCAATCGGAATCAAGAATTTAACAGACCTCTGGCACAAGCCATACAGCATCCTAGGGGCATTGCAGTCATGTGGGGAAGCAAATAAGTTTCTCTGAATCAATTTCTCTTGCATGGCTACACAAAGTGAGTTGCGTCTCAGCGGTTTGTCTCAAAGGTCAGCAGCAAACAGCAGTCAAAAAAAAAGTTGAACACTGAGTGCTCTGGCAAAGCAGAAAACCATCTGATGTGTGATGGTAGCAATACATCTTGAGAAAATGGCTATAGGAAAACTGAATGTGTGTGTCAAATATATTTTGACTCTCATTGGAAGGGTCAGGAATAAATTAGCTGTCCGTTTTTAAAAAAATCTGTTACACCTACAGTAGGGGAAAAAAGTATTTGATCCCCTGCTGATTTTGTACGTTTGCCCACTGACAAAGAAATGATCAGTCTATAATTTTAATGGTAGGTGTATTTTAACAGTGAGAGACAGAATAACAACAAAAAAAATCCAGAAAAACGCATTTCAAAAAAGTTATGAATTGATTTGCATTTTAATGAGGGAAATAAGTATTTGACCCCTTCGACTTAGTACTTGGTGGCAAAACCCTTGTTGACAATCACAGAGGTCAGACGTTTCTTGTAGTTGGCCACCAGGTTTGCACACATCTCAGGAGGGATTTTGTCCCACTCCTCTTTGCAGATCCTCTCCAAGTCATTAAGATAATTTTCAATGCCCTGGCTGAGGGAAGGAGGTTCTCACCCAAGATTTGACGGTACATGGCCCCGTCCATCGTCCCTTTGATGCGGTGCAGTTGTCCTGTCCCCTTAGCAGAAGAACTCCCCCAAAGCATGTTCCCACCTCCATGTTTGACGGTGGGGATGGTGTTATGACTTGGGGTCATAGGCAGCATTCCTCCTCCCCCAAACATGGCGAGTTGAGTTGATGCCAGAGAGATCTGACCACAACACTTTCACCCAGTTCTCCTCTGAATCATTCAGGCAAACTTCAGACAGGCCTGTACATGTGCTTTCTTGAGCAGGGGGACCTTGTGGGCGCCGCAGGATTTCATTCCTTCACGGCGTAGTGTGTTACCAATTGTTTTCTTGGTGACTATGGTCCCAGCTGCCTTGAGATCATTAACAAGATGCTCCCGTGTAGTTCTGGGCTGATTCCTCACCGTTCTCATGATCATTGAAACTCCACAAGGTGAGATCTTGCATGGAGCCCCAGACCGAGGGAGACTGACAGTTTCTTCCACTTGCGAATAATCACACCAACTGTTGTCACCTTCTCACCAAGCTGCTTGGTGATGGTCTTGTAGCCCATTCCAGCCTTGTGTAGGTCTACAATCTTGTCTCTGACATCCTTGGACAGCTCTTTGGTCTTGGCCATGGTGGAGATTTTGGAATCTGATTGATTGATTGCTTCTGTGGACAGGTGTCTTTTTACCAGTAACAAACTGAGATTAGGAGCACTCCCTTTAAGAGAGTGCTCCTAATCTCAGCTCATTACCTGTGTAAAAGACACCTGGGAGCCAGAAATCTTGCTGATTGACAGGGGATCAAATACTTATTTCCCTCATTAAAATGCAAATCAATTTATAACTTTTTTTGAAATGCGTTTTTCTGGATTTTTTTGTTGTTATTCTGTCTCTCACTGTTAAAATACACCTACCATTAAAATTATAGACTGATCATTTCTTTGTCAGTGGGCAAACGTACAAAATCAGCAGGGGATCAAATACTTTTTCCCCCACTGTATACTATACTGTGTACATGTTTGGTGAGATAGTCTTCCATTAGTAGTTTGACTTTCCTAAAGCCACTCCAGCCCAACATATTGATGTGTCACTAAACCCACGGAGTGTTTTGCTGTGTCATTATGACCTAGACACAAGAAGTCTCCTTATGCTCTGATACACCTCACATAGAGCTTTCTACTTTCCTGTGAAAGTAGGCATTTCGGCACTCTTCCGTTTTTAGTCATGAAAAGTGCCATATCTTCCAGTGAAAGTTGATAAATGGAACATGATGTAGCTGTCAAAACAAAACCTCTCATTAGCAACCTTAATGTTTAATGGGTTTTTTTCTATCCTTAATAGATCAACAGCGGGTAAAAAAAAAAAAAACAACAACCCTCTGTTATTGTTTTAAGATGCAAGGATGACGCAAAAATCCTTCTGTTAGTCTTGCTAGCTAGCTATTTTTCCAGGCTTGCTACATTTTAGGTCTTGAATATCTGTTTGAATATTCATATTCATCATGAATAATGAATACGTTAATAAATACTCCGACTAGCACTAGAGTGGAGAAAGTAAGCATGGATTATGTTATAAAAAGCAACAAAGCAGCACAAAGCTTTGAGACTACCATGAAAAAAAATTGTAAGGAATAAAAAGACTTGGGGGCATGAAAATAATCAGTGACTGGGTGGTGGAATGTGGTCAGACGTGAAGTGGAGATAATACACATAAGTTGATTATTTTCCCATAACAACACATCCCAAAGTGTTTTTCTCTTATACAACAGAAACAATTATCTTTTTTCATTAATTAAAGATAGACAATTCATACTTTTTTTTTTATCTGTTTATAGTTTAAGTTAGTTCCTGTTATCACTGTTCTAGTTCCTGTTATTACTAACACCTATCAGCCATAATATTACAACCACTAACAGGTGAAGTGAATAACATTAATTATCTCATTACAGTGGCACCTGTCAAGGGGTGGGATATATTAGGCAGCAAGTGAACAGTGAGTTCTTGAAGTTGGTGTGTTGGAAGCAGGAAAAATGGACAAGTGTAAGCATCTGAGCGACTTTGACAAGGGCCAAATTGTGATGGCTAGACGACTGGGTCAGAGCATCTCCAAAACGGCAGGTCTTGTGGGGTGTCCCCGGTATGCAGTGGTTAGTACCGGGGACAACCGGTGAACCAACAACAGGATCATAGGCACCAAAGGCTCATTGATGCTTGTGGGGAGTGAAGGCTAGCCTGTCTGGTCCGATCCCACAGAAGAGCTACTGTAGCACAAATTGCTGAAAAAGTTCATACTGGCTATGATAGAACCTGTGATAGGTGTCACTACACACAGTGCATCACAGCTTGCTGTGTATGGGGCTGGGTAGTTGCGTAAATGCTGAATAAACATAACGTATTAACATTTACACACATTTTTAAATTAGCATCCGTCAAACGTCACTGTGTATAGTACGTTGTTACTATAGAAACGAATGTATTAGAACGAGTGCATTAATATAAACCTGTGATTTTGCAGCCAGAAATATAATCAGAGCTGCTGTTACAAAAAATTTAGCAACACCTGCCCATTCTGGCCAATCAGAATCAAGAATTCTTAGTTCTCGTAGTCTGGATTGTATGGTACCTGTATTTTGTCTTCCTTTCACAATTTATTATTGTCATTTGATGAATTTAACATGACCTCCATATCAGCACGTCCCTACCCTCATTCATCTCAGCTTGTTATCACACACACACACATACACACATACACACACACAGTAGTGTGGTGGTGACACATATGGCCAATTATGGGTGGAAGAGGAGATGTTTATGGGAGGTGAAAGCTTTTTCACACTTTGCAGGTGATCAAATCACCATGAGAGAGCGACACAGCAGGAAACTCGCTGGGAGCTGTCCTCTTTCTTTTCTTCTCCTTCTCTCCATCACACACACACACACACACACACACACACACACACACACACACCTACCTATACACCTACTCTTAATACCCCAGACCCTACCAAAGGCCTTTTTCTTCCAATCAATATGCTTGCTAACTCTATTGCTGTATGAGGACGGATTGAGTCGGAGGGTAAGATGTGGGGGGGGAGGAGTGCAGAAGAGAGAAGAGGAAAAGCAATATTCACTTCATAAATCATGCAGTAAGAGATGTCACAGGGGTAATTGTGCTCCTGTGAGTGCTCTTTAAAGATAGAGGCGATTTTATGACTTGGATAACACACGGAGACTCCTCACTCTTGCCATTACACACTCATTATGGGGGAATTAGAGTGGAAACACCACAATGATACAGTTCAGGGCCTGCATCAGTGCTGCGAGTTTTTGTGAGCATCATGCATCGGAGTATGTATAACTGAGTGCTATTAGTCTACTCCTCTTTAATTGATACTTTTCCTCTTATTTCATGGTTTGTTCCAATATTCAAGACATATTTTTGTGCTTTGACCTCAAGTTACAGCACACACACACACACACACACACACACACACACACACACTCCAGCATCATTCTAATAATTTCCATTCATTTTTCTGCTTATGGCAGATAAATTGAATCAATTCTAATTCAATTCCTTGGGTAATAAATTCAGTGGTTTTGCACACTATGCACCATCACCTCTCTCTCTCTCTCTCTCTCTCTCTCTCTCTCTCTCTCTCTCTCTTTTACTCACTCTAGTGGAGAATGGAAAGTCTCCTCAGGCTGATGAACGATATCCTTACACAGTGTCCGAGTAAAGGGGATACATTTATGGTCTTTACTCACGTCTCTGATTCACTAGATTAAAGCCAAAGCCTTGCGGCTGGGACCTGAGTTCGAGGCTGCACGTTATGTTTTGATAAATGCGTTGCTATTTGAATGAGTTACATTGTGTACATTGTAAACACGATCATACATAAAGATGAAAATATATTGAAAGATATGCTGAATTAGTAGTTATTTGTTCCCCAGTGTACACTTAGAGATACCAAAGCCACCCTTAAGGTCCTACTACACAGAATAGCCATAACATTAAAACCACTGACAGGTGACGTGAATAACATTGATTATCTCGTTACAGTCGCAGCTGTCAAGGGGTGGGATATATTAGGCAGCAAGTGAACAGTCAGTTCTCGTAGTTGATGTGTTGGAAGCAGGAAAAATGGGCAAGCGTAAGGATCCGAGGACCAGATTGTGATGGCTAGATTACAAGGTTAGATCATCTCCAGAACGGCAGGTCTTGTGGGGTGTTCCCAGTATGCAGTGGTTAGTACCTACCAAAAGTGGTCCAAGGAAAGACAACCAGCGACAGGTGTTAGAGCCATATAAGGATTTGGTATAGTGTGAATATTTTAAGATTTGTAATTATATGTATGTTCATATTATTTATTGATTAGATGGTATTTTGTGTTTGATTGGATCGGAAAATGTTATTTGGAATATATGCCAGGGTGTTATATAAAGACCACCCCCCTTTACGTAACATTAAATGTCTAATTTGAATAACCGTTTGAATTGTGAAAACTTGCTGTACATAGTTCTTATACTTGATGTCTGATTTAGTTTTCTTTGTGACAAATGGAAAGTAAAGATTTTATGTACAAGTTCACGGTGTCACGCGTCCACTGAGAGCAACCACCCTAAGGAAATGGCGGAGTTAACAATAGGTTAGACCGCTGTTACAACAGGGTCAAGGAGGTCCAAGGCTCAGTGATGCATGTGGGGAGCGAAGGCTAGCTTATCTGGTCCGATCCCACAGAAGAGCTACTGTAGCACAAATTGCTGAAAAAGTTCATGCTAGCTATGATAGAAAGGTGTCTCTTACTGCGTCATACCAGTGAGAGTGCCGATGCTGACACCTGTCCACCGCCGAAAGGGCCTACAATGGGTATGTGAGCATCAAAACTGGACCAAATGGTCTGATGAATCATGTTGTCTTTTACACTTTTACATCATGTGGATGCGAGTGGGTGCAAGTGCGTCGCTAACTTGGGGAAGAGATGGCACCAGGATGCACTATGGGAAGAAGGCAAGCCGGTGGAGGCAGTGTGATGCTCAGCGCAATGTTCTGCTGAGCATCTGTGGAATGTGCTTGACAAACGAGTCAGATCCATGGAGGCCCCAACACACAACTTACAGGACTTAAAGGATCTACTGCTAATGTCTTGCCAGATACCACAGCACATCTTCAGAGGTCTTGTGGAGTACATGCCTCAATGGGTGAGAGCTGTTTTGGGGCCACAAGGGGGGACCTACACATTATTTGTATATAATAATGGGGTTTTAATTTTATAGCTGATTGGTGTATGGATGTACCATAAATGAGTTGAAAGAGGTACACTACAATCACTTTTTCAAGTATTCAATGGTACAAAAGCTCTACCTTTGAGTCTACTACCCCAAACTCCCTGGACAAAAAAAGGTACAATCTAGAACAATGGTTTCTCAGGAAACCATTCAAAATTCTCTGTATGTTTCTTTATCAGAACCTTTTAAGAAGCTAGGAACCCTTAACTATCCAAAAAACAAACAAACAAACAAACAAAAAAACCCAAGGAGCTATTTTTGTAAGTGTGAAATGGTAAGCATTTCTTTTTTCAAAAGTTCAGCTTAATAATTTTTTTTTTTCCACTGCACTGATGAATTATCAAATCTAATTGGTTAAAAAGTGTTGATTAATTTACTATAATTGCAGCTCTGAAAGTCATGCCGGCTACAGTGTGAATCACTGGTTTATATTAATGCAATCCTTCTAATACATTATCATTTCAAGAACTTACACAGGGACTTGTATAGCACGCTTATTCAAAATTTATGAAAGGAGTCTCCAGTTTCAGCGCTTTGTAATGGTCAGTAAGGGTCAAGCTAAAGGAAAGTCTTCTGGACAGAAGAAGTGTTTTTTTTTTTTTTTAGTTTCTTGCTAACATGACAAACTGCTGTGTTTTTTTTTTTTTTTTTTGTCTTGTTAACTTCAAGAGAACCACTCTTTATAGCTGCTATTTCGCAGACATTCCACAACATGCAATGTAACTGTCAATGGATAAAAATTCCATGTTGTTTTTTTAATTTATAAAACTAATTGTAAAGGTTGGCAAATTGCTGTTTTATAAGAGGAATAAAACACTTTGGTGCGTGATATTTGGGAACCTTTATGCTCTGTTCAGGCCAAAGAAGTACATTTAAAATTTGACATTTTTATTAAAAGAGTAAATGTAACCAAAAGTGTCATTATATTTACAGTTGAGGCCAAAGGGTTACAAACACCTAGGGTAATTCCATCTCAGTTTTTCACAACTCCGAGCATTACATGTTACTATACATTTCTTTTGGCAAATCAATTAGGGCAGCTAAAACAAACAATTAGAGGCAGATTTATCCAACCATCCATCCATCCATTTTCCATAGTGCTTATCCCATACTACTACAGGGTCGTGGGGGAGCCTGGAGCCTATCCCAGGGAACTGGGCAGGGGAGTGCCAACCCATCACAGGGCACAATTGCACACATATTCACACACTATGGACAATGTTGGAAATGCCAATCAGCAAACAATGCATGTCTTTGGACTGGGGGAGGAAACCGGAGTACCCGGAGGAAACCCCCCAAGAATGCAAACTCTGCACACACAGGGCAGAAACAGGAGGCGAACCCCCAACCCCAGAGCTGTGAGGCAAACTTACTAACCACTAAGCCACTGTGCCCCCTTAGACGCAGATTTTTTTTAGCTTTAATTCACTATATCATGTCTCTTTAAACCATCTGGAAGATTCCAGAAATTGATGTACTGATGATTAAAAGCTTCTGATTGGCCAATTATTATAATTGGGAGTTCATTGAAAGTGCACCTGTGGCTGTAAAAGGGCCTACCTTTAGAGCCAGTGCCTTTTTGCCCTTGATACCATGGGAAAATAGCAACTCAACCAAAACCTCAGAAAATTTTTTTTGGAACTCCACAAATACAGTTCCTCCTAAGGAGCAATTTCCAAACAACTGAATATACCATGACCATCTTCACAAACAATTCTATGCAAATCTAAAAATCCTGGGACCACACAGACACTACATCATCCAGGAAAGGGGCAAAAATGGATGAACAAACTTCCAAAAGGTTCCACTGAACCCCAAGACAACAATAAAGGACTTGGTGAAGGATTTGGAGGCATCAGATACCAAATATGTACATTCACCATTAACAGTTCTTATGGACTTCTTATGGAAATAAAGTAGATGCCCTAATTGACTTAAGCACAGGAAATGTATTGTAGCATGAAATTTGTGGAGTTGTGAAAACATTGAGTTTGAATGTCTTTAGCCAAGGTGTATTAAGACTTTTGGCCTCAACTGTATATTACATGGATTAAGTCCTGGTCATTTTGCAGATAAGAATCTTGAGCACTTGTATAGGAACTCTGGCCTTTCTGTCCATACCAAGTCCTACTATGACCATTGTTCCCAAAATAAAAAGAAAATAAGTGCAATAATTTCTCCTCAATCCCCATAAAACCATTTCACTCTGAATCTTACGTCTTCAAGCACTCTTTCAAGTCTCAAGTCTCTTTACACTTTACACTGATTCAGTCACTATGTCTGTACTTATTTATAAATCTAACCCCATCACCTGCCAGTTCAGTCCTGCCCCAGACTGCCTCATCAAGGTTTTCTCATTTGTTATGTCTTATCTCCATCGTCATTAGTCTTTTGAATCTCATTCTATTCCAATGCTCCAGAATCCTGGCCTTGTTGATATTCAACTCTTAAAGCTATAGACCTCTTTATACTGTCTATTATATCTATCCAAACAGCAAATTAGTGGTAGCCTCTTTTTGAGCAATTCCAGTCAGGTTTTTGGCCACTCAGGTGCTTGTTCAGTCCCTTGTCATTTCGAGATTGGACTACTGCAAATTACTCTTGGCAGGTCTGCCTCTGAGGGCCATTCAACCCCCCAGAATGCAACTGCATGACTTGTTTTCAACCTTCCTAAGTTCTCCCACCCCACCCCAATGGCTTCCTGTAGCTGCCCACATCAGATTTAAAACACTGATGCTTGCTTACAAAGCCAAAATGAGATCAGCACCCACTTACCTCAAAGTACAGTCATGTGAAAAAATAATTACACCCCATGGAAATTGTTGGCTTTTTTGACATATTTGGACAAGCAAACATTTGATCCTCTTTGAAACATTGCCTCTTAATGAAGTTGATATACTTGAAAAAAACCACAAGAAAAATTAGCTTTTATTAGCAACCATTTATTCAACATAAATATAAATAGATTTGATATTCTTCTGTGGAAAAACTAAGTATACCCTTGGCCTCAGAAGCTATTATTGCCCCCTTTAGCAGAAATAACTTCTTGTAGGCATTTTTCATAATTGTCCACCAGGCTTGCTGGAATTTTTGACCACTTTTCCATGCAATATTCTTTCAGTCGCAAGATGTTTGAGGGTTTTCTTGCATATAATGTACTGCACTCTTCAAAACCCCCCACAACATTTCAATGGGATTCAAATCCGGGCTTTGACTAGGGCATTACATGACCCTCCATTTCTTCTTTTTGAGCCATTCCTTGGTGGGTTTGCTAGTGTGCTTAGGGTCATTATCATGTTGAAAGGTCCACTTTTAGGAACCTTTTAGGATCTTTTAGTTCCACTTCAGCTTTTGCACAGATGGCCTCACATTATCTTCAAGCACTCTTTGATATGATGCAGAATTCAAAGTTGAATCAATGAAAGCAAACCCAAACCATAATATTTCCATCACCGTGCTTCACAGTTGGTATGAGGTGCTTCTCCTGAAAAGCTGTCTTTGGTCTGCGCCAAACATGTCTGCTGTTACTGTGTTCAAACAACTCTATCTTTGATTCGTCTGTCCAGAGCACATTATTCCAAAAGACGTCTTTGCCTATATGCTCATTGGCAAACTGTAGTCTTGCAAAAGCTTTTTCCTGGCACGCCTCCCATGCAGGTCAAATTTGTGCAATTCTCTTTCTGATTGTAGAAGAATGCACTTTGACAGCAACAGTTGCAAGACTGAGCCTGTGATGAAATTTTGGGGCTCTTGGAGACTTCTTTTTGCATCAGAAGGTCTGCTCTTGGGCTGAAATTGCTGGGACGGCCAGTTCAGGACAGATTGGCAGTCGTTTGAAATCTGCGCCATTTGTATTTCCTTACAGTGGAATAATGTATTTCAAATAATTTGGAGAACAGTTTTTTGTATTTATTGTTAATGCTATAAATGTAAATGAAACTCATGACATGTCTCCAAATAATAAATAATCCAAAACATAATCCATCTTGACCTTTTCCACGTTTACCTCATCCACCTTAACCATTTCCTCATGCACAGTGTTCCCAGGATCCACCACAAGACTGACCAGAATAAAGTGCTTACTGAAGATGAATGACTGAACATGGTACTTTATATAATATATATTCCAAACAAATTGGTGAGAAACATATATTGACATATATGAATGAGGACACTGAATAGCATTTTAATGCATTTCTGTTACACAAGGGCACTATTAGTATGCATGAGATAAAACACTTAAAACTCACAGAACTCTTGTCAATGTGACGTTTTTCCACGCAACCTATTTTATATGGCAAAAACCATATAAAGTAACCTACAACAAACA
This sequence comes from Cranoglanis bouderius, assembly GCA_023630585.1. NCBI lineage: Eukaryota > Metazoa > Chordata > Actinopteri > Siluriformes > Cranoglanididae > Cranoglanis > Cranoglanis bouderius. Next base: position 16,943,149 of record CM042554.1, read on the forward strand.
CAATGATTTTATCACTAGCACACTATACCGGGACATTACCGTCCTT